>JAQHUG010000317.1:1626072-1636350 GCA_028555095.1 Dicrostonyx torquatus
ACTGGAGATGCTGGGAGATGACACTGGAGATGGTGGGAGATGATACTGGAGATGCTGGGAGATGACACTGGAGATGCTGGGAGATGATACTGGAGATGCTGGGAGATGATGCTGGAGATTCTGAAAGATGACACTGGAGATGGTGGGAAATGATGCTGGAGCTGCTGGAAGATGACGCTGGAGATGGTGGGTGATGATGCTGGAGATGCTGGGAGATGACACTGGAAATGCTGGGAGATGATGCTGGAGATGCTGGGAGATGATGCTGGAGATGCTGGGAGATGATGCTGGAGATGCTGGAAGATGACACTGGAGATGCTGGGAGAGTTATGGAACCTGAAGGCTCCTGGTTCCTGTATCTTGTTTGGGAAGAAGGGAAATGGTCATCAAATGATCTAAGGCTAGTCATCAATCTGTTGTTGGTGAACATATACCTATTCAATAACTACCATGGACTTGGCCTTGGGAGACATTTGTGAGCAAGTTCCTGCCCTGGATGTTTGCATTCTGAGGTAGAGGAGTAGGGGGATTTATAGAAATGCCACAATAACCCATTCACATCTGATCCAGGTGACATGCCGATGGTTGCAGGTTGGCAGACAGCCTTGAGAATGGTGAGTTGGAGAACAACAATGTGGCAGGTGTTTCTAGTTCTTTCTGGGGAGTCAGGGATCTCAGTCATTGGTTACTTGACTGGTTCCCCAGGTCTCACCAGTGTTTGAGGAAATAAACCTTGAGGTTTTCCAGCTCCATCCCTGTCCCAGGAGGAACAGCCTGGATGGAATGAATGGCAGGAACATCCCTAGGTTCAGAATTCAAGTTGAACTCAAGTCCATGGCAGGGAAGAGGTACAGTGTGGTGCTGGCTGGCCAGTGGACGCAGGATGAAGGCTGGATGGATTCTTTGCCACATTGGCTGTGACTTGTAGAGGAATGCCTGGTTTAAAGGAGGTGGTGTTATTTCATGACATCTCAGTTTGGCGTGACTCAGTGAGGATCTCCACATGGCCACACATCTCACTCATTAGAGTAACTCAACCAGAAGGGTGTTGGTGATTCCAGAGTTGGTCAGGGGATCATAGCCACCCAGACCTTAGCTGAAGGAGAAGGGAAGCAGATGCTGAACTGAGAAGGAGAGAGGTCACGTGGCAAAGATAAAGATATTGGCTTATCTTGAAGAATCTGAGGTGTGGCCAGCATGGGGCCTCCTCGTGGGGAGGCAATGAGGATGTGATCCTACTCCCCTGCTGTCCAGTTTTTAGTGGGTTTCCCACTGGCAGACTCCAATAAGAAGTCAATGGATAGGAATCAAGGAAGAGACAAGCAAATGAAAACACATAGGCACACCATATTGGGAAGCAACAATCTACGTATAGAAATACCCTACATTGCAAGCCATGGGTCTTCTGTGAGAGTGGCCATATTTGGGAAGGAAGAGCCAGGCCCCAGCTGACACCTTCCCTCATGTGACCTTTTACATGCCTTTGCAGCTGGCTCATAGAGTCCCTCAGGGTTGTTCCTTCTTCTGGTGTCATACCCTCTCTGATGGGCATTTCTCACCAAGGACAGGAGCTGAGCTGAGCTGTTCTCAGCCTTCCTTCTCCCTCATCCCAGCTCTGCCAGCCACAGAAACCCAGTCTTCTTAAGTCGCTGATCTGAGCATGTCCTTCCATAGCCTGAACACACCTCCCCACAGCACAGAACCCCCATACTTAGTAAGCTTTTGAGGTGTGGCCATTTCCAGCCCCATTCTCGCCAGATTTATCACCATTAACCACCTTTGAAAGTTTTAAAGTTGCAGCTTTGCTTCAAAAGCTTCTCCTCTGCTGGCCACTGTGGTCCAGCTACACTGAACCACTCTGTGATCTTCCCCTGACTCCAGGGTCTTTGCATGTGCCGGTTCACCGCTGGGACACCTCAAGTCCACCCTAACTCCTTTTCATTCCTCTTTCCTCTGTTGCTAGCTGTCATGGAAAGGGTTTACTGTGCTCCGTCTGTCTCCCATAGCATCTCAATCCTGACCCAAGCCACATATTTATTTCCTTGTTTTAATTCAGTAGTTGTTTGCCGAGTGTGTTGTATCAAGCTGTCCCAACACAGAACCCTACACTGTTGGCCTGCACTTCTTCTAGCTCTTCATCCAGATAAGTTGTACACATGCTGGGATTCTCGGATGAGCTATTTCCTCTACGAGTTTCCTCTTCCGACGTCCTCTCTGTCTCTCAACCTTCTCATAGGAAAGGGGTTTGCTCCATTCTTCATGTGTTCCCACTGCTGATTTAGAGCCTGGCATGTGTTGGGTCTACCTCATATGTGTGGAGGGAGAAGAGACAACAGGCTTTCCTGTTAGACATGACAAGGAATCAATAAAGGCAGAATGATCCAGGGATGAACTCAGGTTTTGTGGGATTTATAGCTTAAACCATGTAGAAGGCTCCCTTTAAAATAAAAACACAAAATTACCAATGCATTATTAGAATAGAAAACAAGCCTTTATTTAGTGTGGAAAATGTCACAAATATCCCAAAGTAAAGAGAACTAATAGAATTTTCTATTAATTAACTGCCTGGAACACCACTGTGATGGACGCTTTCTCCGTATTTTTGGCTGAGCACTCTTTCATCTCCTCGTCATATTCAATGATTATGTGATGTTTTCTGTAGAGAGAAAGGAAAGATAATTAATCTTTCCTCCAGCATAATAAAAACGATATTTATACTGATGGATGGGGTGCATAACACATGATTTCGCAGCCGGGTGCGCTTGCAGCAGGACTGTGGTAGTATGTACCCTACAAACAGGAGTTCTCATAAGTCCTATTGGGCATCATTCCTATCAAAAAGAAAAAAAAACGAATAGCATATAATTGTCTCTCTGTGTTACTTAGCTCAGTCCCAGTACCATGACTAGTGCTGGTGAGAACTTGGTCCTGTGGATATCACACTGTGGGTGACAGAACAAATTGCCCCATGGGCTATGTCACTCAAGGCGTGCTTCTGCTGCACTGCCAATACATCTGGTGTTGAGTTCCACGGGGCACTCTCCTTTCTGAGCAGAGCCTTGATCCCACACCTTAGTATGGCAGTGCCAGAATAGGTTAACACTATGGGCAGCATTATTCTTGAAGCCATTTCCATAGTGGGCCAGCCAGTGAAGACTGATTACACTCAGAACGGACTGTAGAGGACCTAACCATGGCCCACAGAACCCCAAAGCCTAATTTGTTTAATTAGGCTTAATTGTTTAAGACACCCCGCCAAAATGGCTGTGACCTCTTTAGTTCCAGCCAGCACGACAGAGGGTAGGATTGAGTGTAAAGAGACAACAGTTTTGACCGTGTAGTAAGACCAGCCCGCAGACTTTTGTAAAAAGTCACAAATCACACGACTGTCTGAATGGCAGACCCCAAAGTGTTCATTCTCAATGCTGTGGATCAAAGTCAGGGCCCTGCTCATGTTCGGGAAGTGCTTCACTTCTGAGTTACACTCCCAGCCTGTAGTCCCTAAGCATAAAAGTCATTAGCTCCATGCTGAGTTTGTCTCTCTTTGTATCTTGTTTATTGTTCTGTCACACCTGGCTTACAGTTGCTCCTTAATGAGGGTCTTACACACTGTCTTCAGTGCCAGGACACAATACCCGACAAAAGCAACTTAAGGAAGCAGAGGTTTATTTCACTTCACAGTCTGGGGGTGGGGGGTAGTCTTATGGCAGGAAGGCACAGCAGCGGCCACATCACGTCCACAGTCAGAAGGCCGAGAGTCATGAATGATACTGCTCAGTCACTTCTTCCCTTTCCCTGTTTCATTCAGTCCAGGCTCTTAGTCCATAGGATGGAGATGCTCACATTCATGGTGGGTCTTCCCTTCTCAGTTCAGCCTCTGGAAACACTCACACAAACACTGAGAGGTGTGTCTCCTAGGTGATTCCAAGTCCCGTCACTTTGACGATGATGCTTAAACTACTAGGAGTATTTGCTGCTGAGGCCCCTTTGCACAGTGAATCACACTGCCTTGGTCAAAGCTGGCCTTCATGGAGTAGTGAAGTTATTGGAGGTGCTGGGTTGGGGAAGGAGACCATTTGGTGGGATAAGTTTTTCTGTTCCTTTATGATCAGGCAAGTGAGCCAATACCAAGACGTCAGCTGCCCTCATTAGCAGCCAAGTTACCCTTGTTGCCTTCTCAAGGTAACTCTAATTGGCTGCAGTCAGGAAGAGACATGTCTGGCTTTTATGAACAGTGACAGCAGCTCCACTGTTGGATGAGCAGGTAGAAAGGTCACGTTGGAAACGCCATTTCCAAGTGCAGAGCCATTTCAGACAGAACTCACGGCTACTACAGCAAGACAGAAAGTGTTTCTCTAGCCCACTGTGGATCCCTCATCCTTTCCCACTTCCATCTATTCCTGGTCAGGATGTCATCCTTGGACATCCACATACATTTTTCTTCGTAATATTGCCTCTACTTCACAGACATTCTAGATTGCCAAGGGCATGTCTCTAGTGATGAGAGATTAGGACATAAAACGCTAGACCACATTTCTGGACCAGATGGAGGTTCGATGAGTAGTGGGATGTGCACTTGCTATGCTAGCACCTGGGGGCTGAAGTAACAAGGTGCTGAGTACTGAGAACCAGGCATGTCACACTTGCTTCCTACAACATGGCACTCCCAGCTGCCTGACATCTCTTTGATTTAAGTGTCCTGATTATCATCTAATAAGTCACCTTCCTCTGCATGCCCCCATGTCAGTGGGTTCCCATCCCTGTCACAAGACTCAATGCCTTTTATTTATGCATTTATCCACCTGTCTTCCAAGAGGAGCTGCTGGTTCTTCTAGAGTATCAATCAAATCGCATTCATATTCTAGCTTTGGTTTATATCCATTGACAATCTGAGATGACCTAGAGTCACCTGAAGACAGATCTCTGTGCATACCCATGAGGGATTTTCTAGTTTACATTAATTGGTGTGGGAAGGCCCATCCTAGCTCTTGGACTGAACAAAAAGAAGCAGGTGAGCTGAGGTCCAGCCTTCATCCATTGCTTCTTGTAACCAGCTGCCTTCTGTTCCTGCAGCCATGCCTTCCCCACCATGATGGACTGTAGCCTCAAATTGTGAGTCCAAACAAACCCTTCCTTCTTCAAGTTACTTCTCATTGGGTATTTTGTCACAGTGACACACGGAGTAACTGATACGGTCCCCACTACAGAGCTTGCTCATGATGGCCATCAACTGACCAACTCAAAGAAGAGAGTGGAAGCTTTGGTCAGAACCAGGCAAACCACCAAGCCAGGCATAGTTCTGTATTAGAAATAACATTGATACAGAGGAAATCAGGGTCCCCTTTTGGGATGCTGAGTCTCATTAATAAAATAATTTAAGAATGGAGTCAAAGAATATTTCAAGGATAGTTTTATTAGAGTTTAAAATAAAAACCCCAGGGTGGGCAAATCGTAAAGTTTAGGAGCTACCCAGAGAAGGAGAATGGAAGAGAGAAGGGAAAAGCCACGCTGTTTGAGCTAGTGTGGAGGTCAGACATATGGCCATTATCAGCCACATATTGGGGAGGTGGGCTTTAGAGCAGTGGTTCTCAATCTTCCTAATGCTGTGACCCTTTAATAAGGCTCCTCATATGGTGGTGAGCCTCAACCATGATGTTATTTTCAGTGATACTTCATAACTGTAATTTTGCTACTGTTACAAATTGTAATGTATCTGGGTTTTCCACTGGTCTTAGGTGACCCCTGGCCCATAGGCTGAGAACTGATACTTTAGAGGTAAAGTGAGAAAACCCAGAATGTCGGGGGGGGGGAGCCCCAAGTGTTGAGGAAAGTACAGTTACAAGAGAGATAGAAAGGAGAGAATCTGCTTTTCTGGGTGACTCAGCATCTCATTGGAGAACCAATTATTTCTCCCATCTTTCAGCATGTCTTAAGGAAGTCTGCCTTCCTAGGAGGGAGCCCTTGGCCAAATGAACAACCCAGGCCCAACTGGGAAATGAGGTCTCCACTTAGGGATTCTATTTTCTTGACTAGGAATTTTCTTGACTCCAACAAATTGCAGTGGTCAGTTGACTCTGGCCTTTGGACCCACCACTATGCTAACAAGGATTGGGCTGGTGTGTGAAAAATGTCACACACCTTAACACAGTAATGACTTTAGCAAGGTAAAATTTCTTTTTAATGGAAAAATCTAGAGGCAGTCATTGCATCTCTCCTTCATGGAGCCCCTGGAGATCTAGGTTCTTGCTGCTCTGCTGTTCCCTGGGTCTCAGATGCATGGTCATGGCTGCTCTTTATGACCCTGGCTGCCCTGGGCCCTAGCTCTACAGTCATAGTCATGTCCCACCATCCGGGAGGAGAAAAGAAGTCTGGCTGTACCAGGAAGCTATCTTTGCTTACATCATTTGTCTGATGATAAGTCATGTGAGTACATCCCGATCCCCTAGAGTTTGGGAATGCAGTCTTAATTCTAGAAAGTCATGTGTGCAGCCGAGAGTGGGGTCTATTATTCTGTAAGAAGGAGGAATCAAACTGGGGAGGAAATGACTCCGTGGGTTCACTAGCCACAGGTCTTACATAACCTCCTTAATTCTCAATTTCCTCATTCAGGAGCGAGAGGAATGCAAGCAAACCTCTTAGTGCAGTGTCTGGAATTCCCTCAGGGCTCAGGCATTGTTATTATTTTATCATGGTTGTGGCAAGGCTGGCAGAAGGTGTGCCCCTGACAGGGAGCTGGTATGCACAAGTGAGCCTGGCTGAATCTGAGAGTGTGTGTGTGTGTGTGTGTGTGTGCGCGCGCGCGCGCGCGCGCGCCACGGTATTCGTGTGGAGGTGAGAAGAAAACTTTGGGGAGTTGATTTTATTGTTCTACCATGTGGGTCCCCGGGATTGAACTCCCGCGTTCAGGCTTTAAGCAGCAGCTGAACCATCTTGTTAGTCCCTCTTCTTAGTTTTAAGATAGCCTTTCACTAGGTTGCCCAGACTGCCCCTAAGCTCACTCTATAGCCCAGGCAGGTCTTGAACTTAGGATCTCTGCCTCAGTCTCTGGAGGATTATAGGCCTGTGCCACCAGACCCAGCCTGAACCTGCATCTTAACTAGTGGAGTGAGGCTTCTCTGCCCCTGACGTTTCTCATCCACTGAGCAGGGCTAGCCACAGCCCTTTCTTTCAGTGAGAATTATTTGGGATCTTATGTAGAGCCCAGGTACTGTTTAGCATAATATTAAATAATAAATACTGTTGGCCGCTTCTGTTACTAATGAGAGCAAGCCCGGAGTGACCTTGATATTGACCATGGGTGATGGCAGACTTTGCACCAGGTTCTGCCCCACCTTCAGACTTCAAAATTCAACTCACTGTTAGGGGCAGGGCAGCTGTAAGAGGAGGCAATAAATTAGCTTGGCGATGGTGACTGCATTAGTATGCTTGCATTTTGAATTCTCTCCAAATAGGGCTGACCTTAAAAGCAAGGGTGACATCCTCTGCCTTCCTGCTGGTTGTCACCTCCCAAAGCTGTCAGCAGTTCTTATTACCAGGGCGCTTTTCTCAAATGAGCCAGGAGAGAGGCTCCTGGGCCAGGAGTCCCAGTTGGCACTACCAGCATGAGGGGTGGTGCTACTGGCTACCTTGGGGCCAGAACTGCCTGTCCATCATCAGAAGTTACAGGAAAGCAGCAAGAGCCAGTCCTGAATCAGCTAGAGTTGTAACCAGTAAGATGCTCAGCATTTCTGCCTGGCCCTTGGGAGGAACACGAGGTTCCCAATATCATGCTTTGGAATATACTCAAAAAAGTGGCAAGATTTAGAGGAGGCAGTCCCCCACCCCCCAAATTTTATCTTTATAGGAGCTAAATTTGAATCCTCTGCCATTCACCTTAAGTGTTCCCTTACCTTGGCACCAGCTGAGTCACTTGCAGGGGTTCCTGAGGGACTGGGGACAAGGATGATGACAGCTGGTCTCACCCTGTGGCTTCCAGGCTGACCCACCCATTTATTTCCATGGCTGAGGGTGAGTCCTGGGCAAACCACCTGTACATGGAACTGCTGTTCAACGCCCGTAACTCCCAGCTACATCGGGAACATGCTGCTTTTCTGCAGGCTGCAGGGGGAGGCAGTGAAAAGTTGGCCAAAGCTTAACTGAATTAGTGAAGGAGATGGCTGTGCACACGGAGCTTCCATTGCTCAAATTATAATCATGAAAATTATGTGGTGACTTGGAAAAATGCTCTAGTATGATGTTAAATATCAATCTCATTTTTTTTGCCGTGAATATAGCTGTAAAAAATTATATGTACGTCTAGATAAGAACAGAGAGGAATTTTGTTTAGAAGGAAATGGGATGATCATGGATGTAATTTCTCCTTTCTTGATATATTCTGGTATTTAAGTAAGAAAATATTTTAAGGGGCCAGAGAGATGGTTCAGCGGTTAAGCGTACTTGCTCCTTTTCCAGAAGACCCAAGTTAGGTTCCCAGTACCCATTCCGGGTGGCTCACAACAGCTATAATTCCAGCTTCAGAGGATCCAACACCTCCTTCTGGATTCTATGGGCACCTGTACGCACATGCACATACCACCCATACATTCACATGTAACGAAAAATAATATAAACAGATCTAGAAAAATACTTTAAAATTTTGCTCACTATTGTGAGCCCCCTTTTAGCCCTCCCCCCCTCCACACACACAGAAGCGGAAAAAGAAGCTGAACCACTGGAATTTGCCAGTCTGACTCCTTAGTATGCTATCAACTTTTCAATCAATATTCATAGGAAAAGATATGACTGTTTTGAGAGCAAACCTCAGGTGAACCCGGTTCTCTGGTAGCTCTCCTCCCAGCGTGTAGTGGCTCAGGGCGACAGTTCCCTGTGTTCCTGCAGTGAGGGCAAAGGCAGGCAAGCTACAGTCCTGGGAGCTTTGTACTCCTGGAGTAGACCGCAGAGGTGGGCTGCTCGCTAGTTCTTCACTCATTGGATTCAGAAGCATGAACAGGAGAAACTAGAAATCCACCGTTCACCGTGATCCTGAGTCACCTGAATACTGTTGAGTTAAATATCCTCAAAGGGTCAGGGTTTGAAGACTTGGTCCCCAGTCTGTGCTGCTGGGATATTTCCTTAAATGAGACATTGGGCCCTCAGTCCCTTCCTTTTCTTCCTGGTCACAATGATGTGAACACCTTCTTTACAACAGGCTCCTGCCACTGCCTTGCCTCAGAACCCTCCGTTCCCTTCCCACCTTCTGTAACAGAGCCAGTCAGAAACAGTGACTCAAAATACCCCATCCCCATCTGTGTCTGCGTGTCTATGTATGTAGAGGCCAGAGGTCAGTGTCAGGTGTCTTCCTCAGTTGCTCTCCGTATGTATGTATGTACTTAATTCCACATGTATATATGAAGTTCCTGGCTGACTTAGAACTTGTCTTTCTGGAACATACTGGCCTTGAACTCACAGATCTCTCTCTCCCAAGTACTAGTCACCTTATTGTTTTTTTTTTTTTTGTTTGTTTGTTTTTGGATTTTCGAGATGGGGTTTCTCTGTGGCTTTGGAGCCTGCGCTGGAACTAGCTCTTGTAGACCAGGCTGGTCTCGAGCCTTATTGGTTTTTTAAAGTAGGTCTCCCACTGATCCTAGAGTGGGATCACCAATTCAGCTGAGCTGATTGACCAGCAAGCTCCAGGGATCTGCCTGGGTCTGTCCCTCTGGTGCTGGGGTTACAGATGCAGGCCTAGATTTCCAGGTGGGTGCTGGGGATCTGAACTTAAGTCCTCCTGCTTGAAGGACAACTGTTTTATTGCCAGAGCTATCTCCCTTGCCCCAATCTTTCCTTTTTTTAAGTTGGTGCCCTCAGGCATTTTGTTACAGTGAGGAAGCTCAGGAATGCAGATGGCATCCCTGGGACCAACCCATTGGGTAAGCCTGATGCCAGCAACCTCTCTCCAGATCACAGGACCCAATTTTAACTCTCTTCTCCTTGACAGACAGGCAGGGACACTTGAAAACAATGGTGCCGAGCACTTGCCTTGCAAGTAGGAGTGAGAGGCCATCAGCAGGACTCAGGATCAGCAAGGATCTCCTGAGAAGAGTGATTTCATAAAAATTAAGTGAGGTTAGGAGAAACAGCTTCGCAAATTTCAAACCCGTTGTTTTAAATGTTAGTTTCCTACGGTAACAAAATTCTGCAGCTGGGTGGTTTCAACAACTGTCCTTTACTGCCTTGGAATTCTGGAGGTGGGATTCTGAGTGAAGCCAGTGGGTTTTCTCCAAAACCTCTTCCTTGGCTTGT
>JAQHUG010000317.1:1636836-1653489 GCA_028555095.1 Dicrostonyx torquatus
TACCTGTGTATCCGAATAAAACCTCTTGCAGTTTGCATCCGTACGAGTGGTCTCGACTGATCCTTGGGCACGGGGTCTCTCCTGAAGGAAGGTACCCCTCGGGGGTCTTTCAATATTTTTCTGGATTTGTCCAGGGCTGCAGTGATGGGCATTTAGGAGCCAGTGGGGCACATCATTTTTGACCATTTTCCTTGGCAGTGGCAGAGGAGAAGCAGGAGGAGATGCCTGCTCAAATTCTGAGCTCCTCCCCACCACTGTGAGGCTGAGCTCTTCCAAGTGCTGCCTCCAGCCTTGTTCAGCAGATAAATGAGCTGCCTGCCCATTGGCTTGGAACACCTTTTTGGTTTTTTGGAAGGCAGTTGTCAGGCTCTCAGCAGTTGCTAGCATGGGCAGGGGGGTGGCTCTTTTATTACATCTGTGTTTGCTGGAATGTCAATCAAGGTTTTTATGGCACTCTTCTGAATTAAAGGACCGAGGAATGACAGGGAGGTGAAGTTGCATTTGCTTCAAACTCTTCTTGGGTATTGACTTCTACCTGCTGGGGAAGGGCCTCCGTGAACATTGGTCAAGGTTGTCCTTGGGGTCTGGGGCCATGCTGGAATTGAAGGATTGGTTTTTCTTCACTGGGTCTGTTAAGTAAACCCAGACATTGGACCTACAAGCTAGAGAGGAGCTGAGGGGTCCAGGGCTGGGGGAGACCTCTTGCCAGCATTTGTGGTTCAGAGCCAAGCAGAATCTTCTCAGCGGGGCCAGGGCTACTTGGTAATGCTGTTTTGGCTCTTGAGTGGTGTAAAAGAAGAAATGCCCAGTAATGTCCGCACTCTCTTCCCACTGCTCTCAAGGTGGTCTCAGATGGCTCCGCATGTTTTCTAGAAACTGCATTCCAATAAATCTCTCCTCTTCCTAATTATCTAGAAGTTATGCTACTGACAAGCCTCAGTTTACGCTCTTTAAAAGTGGAGTACTCTTACCCACAAAGGGAAAACGATGTGCAGTTTTCTTGCCAGGCTTGCTATCCTATTCTGGAAATACTCTGCTTTTCCTAGGAGAACCCATTCCAGGTGGTTCAGGTGGGGCTGACCTCCCTCCAACATAAGGGAGGTACCTGTTCTTCATCTGCCCAACTGGAATGATTCCTTAACCGCCACCACAGTGGTTGGCCGAGTTGGGCATGTGACACAGAAACATACCGAAGTGTGCTTCAGGTGCTGGGATAGCCGCCTGGAGAGAGCAGCTCTTCTTGGAGAGCAGCTCCTACTGCAGATGGCTAAGCCTGGACGTGGTAGTAAATGAGGAGGACTCTGGAGAGAGAGACAGAGACAGAGACACAGAGAAAGAGAGACACACAGAGAGAGAGAGACAGAGAGAGAGAGTCTCAGAGTCTCTGGAGCTCTCGTCTCCTGTTTTTGTGGCTCTAACCCAGGTTTCTGTCATCTGGACTGGGAGACCCCGAAAGTGTTTTCCAAGCCTCTCAAAGACAGCCTTTCTCATCTCAAGCCTATTGTGTCTATCCTTGGTCAGAAACCTGATTGATTCTTAGAAAACTGACTAAGGACAGTATGAGGAGTAAAACCCCTCAGTTTTATGAACGTATTATCGCCCAAGACCACTCCCCTTCAAAGCAAACTGTAGGCAATGGAGTCATTATCCTTCCATCCATGCCTTTGGGATTTAAACACTGCTTTTATTCTTTGCTTTCTGAGTATGTATTTCATTTTATCAAAATTTTATATGTATAGATATTTTGCTTGCATGTGTATATGTGCACTGTATGTATTCCTGGTGTCTGAGGAGGCCAGAGGAGGCACGGGATCCCTGGAACTGGTGTTACAAATGATTGTGAGTTGCTATATGAGTGCTGGGAACCAGATCAGGGACTTCTAAAAGAGCAGCAGGTGCTCTTAACCACTGAAGCTGTCCCTCTGAGCCTCAAGCACACCAGGTGCTAAACCAAACAGAGGCAGCCAATTTTCGCCCTAAAGACTTTTGTCAAGCATTCTGTGTCAAGCATCCTGGGACTACTTAGGCTGTAGAAGCATCTTGCACTATGCTCAAAGCGATTGCTACAATTTGGCATTTCGGTACCCCCCCCATGGGCCTTCTTTGGAGAGGTGACACTTTTATCAGATGGGACCTAAAAGCATGTCTTCACTGAGGGTGTGCTCCCACTGTCTGAGAAGTCCCTTCCTTTCCCTCTTTTTCACTCCCTAGTATTGGACCTGGACTCTGGACTCCAAAGCTATGAGCCAAAGCAAACCTTTGCTCTTTTGTTTTCTTTTTTCCATTTTCGTGTGTGTGTGTGTGTGTGTGTGTGTGTGTGTGTGTGTGCTCATGCACATGCATGGAAGCATGCTTGTGTGTTTCTGTAGGCACATGTGAGTATATATGCAGGTATGTGCATGCAGAGGCCTGGGGTCAATATCCAGATCATTCTCAATAGCTCTTCCATTGAGGCAGAGTTTCTCTAGAAGACTCAGAATTCAGGATAGGGTTAGTCCCAAGAGCCAGCTTGCTTGCTCTGGGGAGCCCTTGTCTACACCTTCTAAGGCTGGATTACTGGCAGGTTGCCACACTGACATGACTTTTATGTGGGTTCTGGGTGTCTGAATCCCAGTCCTCATACTTCTGTGGCAAATGCTTTAGCCACTGAGCCATCTCCCCAGCCCAGACCTATGGTTGTTTTGTTTTTTTAGAATAAGCTAATTGACTTGGGGCAAAAGCATTTATTGTTCTTTTAGAGGGCCCGGTTTCAGTTCCTAGCACCCACATGACAACTCATAACTGTTGGTACCTCCAGTTTCAGAGATCTAATGTCTTCTGGGCTCCTGGGCACCAGGCAGGCTCATGGTACATAGACATACATGCATGGTTAACACTCATACACACAAAATAAAAAGTCCTTATAAATAAAGTTGATTATCTCAAGTGTTTGTTACTGTGAAGTAAAGCAGACACATAATGGTGGGTGGTGGGACAAGAAGAATGAGGCACTCGGGCTCCAGGGCTGTTTTTGCTGCTGGTTTTGGTAACTGTTAATTCAAGTCATTATCAACCTAGCTCCATTCCCACATTGTGCTATGGCACACAGTCCATTTCATTGACACACCGTTCTAGAATCAGGAATGTGCTGGCCCCTTCCCCCTAATATTGCATAGATCTGGGGGGGGACAACAGTTCACACTGGGCTTGGTTTGGGCCTGGGATTCAAGATCTGCTGAGCAGACAGGCTTCCCTTCTGAGGCTTGCTTTCATTTAGGCTTGCAAAGTGAGAGCTTGCTCTGACTCCAAAGTCTTAATGAAGCTTTTCTAACTTAATTTTCAGAGGTAATGACAGAGCCACCCCTGAATATTTGATCTGCAGCATCCCTGGCTTCCCTTGCATGAGATATTTGGCGTGGTTCTCCTGTGCTCTGCAAGTCTGGCAGCTTGTGTTTCTCTCCTGCTGAGGCACAGCGTGGGGCTTTGGACAGGCGCCTGGCTATTATGCTTCCCTTAATGTTTTTGTTTGTGTTTCTGTCAAATATTGTCTTCTTAAAGGTTGATTCCTGTGCTCTCACAAGAGCAGATGGGGTGGGGAGCGGGGGCAGGGAGAAGGTTTGTACCTTGTGCCCTGTCTGTGTGAAATGCCCTTTATTATTGATGAAGATATCCTATTCCAGTGTCTACCAGTCACCTGCTTCTCCAGGTCAGGAGCTGGGAGCCTTTCCAGACTGTGTTCAGCCTCTAGCTCTGCAGTGATGCGAATACGAAGTCATTGCAGGTGTTCAGCATACAGGCTGTTACCCGAGGGCCGCGTGTGTCACACAGAAAGGAGAAGCCCTCCTCTGCCCCAGTTCTGACACTCTGGCTCCCTGAGAAGGAATGCCAGAGAGAGGACCTAACCTGTGATCTCTGTGCCTGCCATCTTGCTTCCCCCGAGATTAACAACGCTTCTCATTCGTTGGGCATCTTAACGTGGCTGGTACTTGATGTACTTGACACACGTTATCTCACAGAAGAGTTTTACAGGGTAGAGGACATTTACAGCCAGGAAGCCCAGAGAGGTGAATGCCTGTGCTCAGCTCACTGTCTCCTGTTCCTTCAGACTGGGACCCCAGCCCATGGCATGCTGCCTCCCGACTAATGAGCCCAGTCTAGATAAGCCCTCCTGGACACACCTGGAGATTCATCTCCACATTGTTTCTAAACCCCATCCAGTTGATGATGAAGATGAACTATCTAACCCCTCTGAATTGGACTCCTAAACATCAATTTTAAGCCATAATCTTCCCAGAGGCTTCTCCCTTCTCCCCAGAGGCTAAGGGCCATCAGTTATTATAAAATGCAGTCCAACTTCAAAAGTCCCTATAGTCTTAACAAGTACAACACTGTTTAGAAGTCAGAACACTCAAGTCTCATCTTGAACTTCAGTAGTTTCTTGACTGTGAGCTCATAAAATAAGATAAATTATATTATATTATATTTTTATTCTGCACCAGTTTAGAGTGGAGCAAAATAAATATTCCTGTCCCAAGAGGGAAGGACAGGCAACTAGAAAGAGGTGATCAGGCTGCAGTCAGATGGAAACCCAGCAGTGCAAAGCAACCGTGTAGCTCAATGTCCGACATTGGGAACAGGGACAGAATTGTTTGGGCTCCAAAGGGCATGTGTGGTCCATTTCTCCAGCTCATAGCGCTACCTGCAGCGAACATAGCTGTTCTTTTGTGCCAACTCTACCTCTTGCCCGCAGCTTTCTTCGGCAGATGCCCCATAGTTTTGGCATCTCCAACATCCCGGAGTCTCCATTGCAACGGAGCTTTACTTTCATAGCTTCATGTAGTAGCCTTTTGGGTCTTCTTGCCTGGCTTCCACAGCCTTCTGGAATCACGGTACAAACCCATGACCTCTTCCGTCTTTCACCTTTCATGCCTTTAATACCAACACCATATGGACAATGCTGCCAAGTTCTGCAACTAGCTTGGGGTGGAGCCTGGCTGGCTTTGAACCACAGTTGCAGAAGTCTGTGTGCAACCTTGGGGCAAGACAATCCTAGCCAGATTTATTGCTCTGTAGACCAGGCTGGCCTTGAACTCGTAGATCCACCTGCCTCTGCCTCCCGAGTCTGGGATTAAAGGCAAGCACCCCATCACCCATCTTAGCCAGTTATTTTTGAGCAGGGAACCCCTTCAGTGACAATCTCAGTTTAGGCTCTCTCCTTTCAAAATGAATTTGCATTTTTACAAGGTAGAACCTTTGATAGATGGGATCTTGCTCCTCAGGTCACTTTTATTGTCCCGCGGCAGGTTTCTCTTTAATGACACTAATCACTTTACCAATTAGAGATGCTTTGTCTTCCTCCCTGTCTGGAGCTGCAACGCTGCCCACACACCCTTCCTGCTCCGCTTTTTGTTCTCTGCAGACCTGGGGAAGAACAGTTGTACCGCACAGTCTGCACGCTAGCCTGTTGTGAAAATCCCTCTACCTAATAAATGAACCCACTGCCTTTAAATTCAACCTCATCCAGACTCTCAGGACATGAATAGAAGGCAGCCAGGTTCCTTACCAGAACATCACATGACTGGTCTCTAGCCCAGGTGTGGCAGAGTTTTTGTTCCCCCCTGAAATTCCAAGAGCCAGATCTCCATTTTTTCTGCCTCTCTTAGTATTCTTGTCTTCCAGGCTCCTCCAAGATAAGCTCTGTTGATAGTAGTAAGGAATTTTGTGGTCTAGGTTCCAAGTTCTTCTACGTTCCTGCCATAAGCCATTTTCAAAGGCCTAAGAAACTTAAGGTCAGGTTTATAACAACAGCACTCAGACTCTTAGTACCCATTTTCTCAGTTTGATTCTTTGCTTGTTGCTGAGACGAAATATCTGAGAAAAGTAATTTAAAAAGGAGGGGATTTGTTTTAGTTCGCTGTTTGAGGGAATAGTCCGTCATGGCAGGACAAGGACAGGACGTGGCAGGAGTGTGAGGCAGCTGCTCACACTGGGACCACAGTCAGTCAGAAAGAGAGTGTGCAAGCCACACTTGTGTTCAGCCCACTTTCCCCATCTTGTTCATCCAGAGACCCAGCCCATAGGGTGGCACTGCCCACATTTAGGATAGGCCTGCCCATCTCATTGAATCTAATCTAGATAATCCTGCAGACCT
Source organism: Dicrostonyx torquatus (assembly GCA_028555095.1). Lineage (NCBI taxonomy): Eukaryota > Metazoa > Chordata > Mammalia > Rodentia > Cricetidae > Dicrostonyx > Dicrostonyx torquatus. The sequence goes on from JAQHUG010000317.1 coordinate 1,642,967, forward strand.
GCCCAGAGACTAGTTCCCATGGTGATTCTAAATCCCCCCCGCCCCTTCTGCCTCTCTCCTCCCCCCCATCTCCCCCCCTGTCGACAATCAAGGTCAAGATTACCAGTCAGAGCTAGTGTCTGCAGGGGAGAGGAGCAGGTGGCCCTGGCACGAGTGAACTCACAGATCTCATTGGTAACAGGTGCTCCACAGGGGAAGGTGACTTTAGGGACACAGAGATCTGAGCAGGGTAGGCCACATAGACGGAGGGAACTCAGGTTTGGGCAAGAGTTCAGAATGCATTTTCAGGAGTCTGGCTGCAATGATTTGGGAGCAGGAATAGTGATGTGATCCATGCTGTCCAAGTTTTTTCTGTACTCGCTTTATTACAACGCCTTGCTACCTTTGTTCAGCAAACATCTGTAGAATTTCTGGATGCCAGGCTCTATGGCAGAGAAAAGAAGCGCCTAGACCGGTAGGTAACACGGATCTGGAAAGCTTCGCTTCCTGCTTCCGGTGCTGTAATGATAGTGTGGGCTGCACAGAGTCAGCTTGGAGAGGTAGCACACCACATTTCTGTCTAAGCATGGAGAGGAGTGCCCTTTGCTGGAACAGAACAAAGCTGCGACATACTGAGATGGTGAACAGACAAGGAGCAAACTTGGGAGACAGGAGAAAAGAGTTCAGTGCAGATGCGCTGTGTCTGGGCCCAGACGAGGCGATAGGGTCTTGAGTGTTTGACACTTGGGTCCCAGTTGGTGGCCTTGTGTGGGGAGTATAGGAAGTACATCACTAGTGGCAGGCTTTGAGACATAACCTCACTTTACTTCTAGTTCACTTTTCCTACTCCATGCTTGTGGTTGAGGATGCCACCTCTCAGCTTCCTGCATCTTTCTCCACGCCTCCCTCTTGTTGATATGGCCCTCCACCTCCCACCGTGATGGGCTCTTATTTCTTTGAAACTGTAAGCCAAATAAACTTTCTCTTTCATAAACTGCCTTTGGCTATGGCATTTTATCACAGCAACAACACTAACACATGAATTAATACAGGCGATGGGCAACGGATCTGCTCCTGAAGCCTGATGCCCAGCTCTGTATTCAGGGACCTGCGAGTGCACCTAACAGACATGAGGTGGGTGCCCAAGGAAAATCTGTGGGATGGGTCTGAAGTTCAGATGGGAAGTAGCCTGGGGCTTGTACACTTATCCATACCCATCTTTTGCAGCGTTGGGGATTGAGCCTCAGGGCTGGTCTTACCTCCTATCTGTTAATTTTCTCTGGAAACATTCTCACAGATACACTTGGACGGAGGCATGCCTTCTAGGAGGGTAGAATCCAGTTGAACTGACAATAAGATTAATTATCACAAATATATTCCTTGCCAACTTGCACTTAAACACTTGCCTTTTAAACAGAGCCCATCCGTCCACTCACAAGGCCTACTTCCAAAGCTATGCAATGCATTACTGCTTTTTGCTATTTGCAGCACCCCATTTTGTAGGCAGCAAAAATCTGTGGACATATGGTGAGGTCACCCTGTGTCCCTATCAGGCAAAGCTTCTTGGGGATAGAGACAGAGTTTCAGTCCCTGGTGGCTCTAGCCCAGTTGTCCTAGTCAGTTCTGTAGAGGAACAGAAGTTATAGGATGAATCTCGGTCTCTCTCTCTCTGTCTCTCTTCCTCTCTGTCTCTCTCTCACAGACACATGCGCACACACACTATATGGGGTGATAATTACAATGGTTTACAGGCTGTGGTCTAGCTAGTCCAACAATGGCTGTTTTAACTATGGACGGTCCAAGAGTCCAGAAGTTGTTTAGTGCATGAGACTGGATGTCTCAGCTGGTCTTCAGTAGATGCCAGAATCCTGAAGAAGTAGGCTCTGATGCCAGTGAAGGAACAGACTTGTTAGCAAGAGAGAGAGAGCAAGCTTCCTTCTTCCACGTCCTTTATATAGGTGGCCAGCAGAAGGTGTGACCCAGATCAAAGGCGGATCTTCTTTCCTCAAAAGATCTGGACTAAAGCTTTAGATCCAGATTAGAATTGGGGTCTTCCTACTTCAGGTGATTTAATTAAAAAAAATCCCTCACAGGTATGCCTTATTATTTGTGTTTAGCTAATTGCAGATGTAGTCAAGTTGGCAACCTAAAACAGCTATCACATTGATGCAGCTCAGCATCCCTAGGACTAGTCATGGGTCCTAAACTGGCCCACAGATACTCTCTTAGACCCTGGTGCCCTGACATATCCAGACAGCAGCCAAATGGGCAGCTAAGAAACAAGTATCATGCAGAAAACTCAGAGGCAAAGTGGGAAGCGGGACTCCTCATGGCCCTTTAGGGCGTTTAAGGAGATAAAAGAGCAGGTTGGGAGCAGGAGAGGGCTCCAGAGGTCACTGAGCCAAGTCCAGCATCTCCACCCAGATGCTGCTATCTGTCATCTATCTATCTATCTATCTATCTATCTATCTATCTATCTATCTATCTATCTTTATCTATCTATCTATCTATCCATCCATCTATCTATCTATCTATCTATCTATCTATCTATCTATCTATCTATCTATCTATCCTGGGTTCTATAAAAGGCTGAGCAGGCCAGTGAACAGTGCCCTTCATGGCCTCTAATCGGCTTCTGTCTCCAGGTTCCTGCCCTGCTTGAGATTCTGCCCTTACTGCTTTTGATGATGGAGTCTTATATGGAACTGTGAGTGTGATGATTTGAAAGAAAGTGGCCCCCTGCATAGGGAAGGAGTGGCACTATTAGAAGGCGTGGCCTTATTGAAGTAGGTACTTGGAGGAAGTGTGCCACTGTGGGGGTGGGCTTTGAGATCTCTTTTGATCAAGCTCCCCTCAGTGTGACTTTGAGCTCATTTCCTGTTGCCCACAAGATGTAGGACTCTCAGCAGCAACTCCTCCAGCATCACATCTGTCTGCATGCCATTCATCATGCTCCCCATCATGATGATAATGGACTGAACCTCTAAAATTGTAAGTGAGCCAAGCTAGTCACTTAATTAAATGTTTTCTTATAAGAGTTGCTGTGATCATGCTGTCTCTTCTCGGCAGTAGAAACCCTAAGACAGGAGTGAAGCAAACCCTTTCCTCCCCAACGTTGCTTTGGTCACGGTGTTTCATCACAGCGACAGAAAAGTAACTCAAAACAATGGTTGCGAGCTGCCGTGTGAGTGCTGGGGATTGAACCTGGGTCTTCTGCAAGAACAAGTGCCCTTAATGCCGAACTAGCTGCTGCCTTTCGAAAGGACAGAATTTGCTGCTGGCAATTGTGTGCCAAATGGAATTTCACGACTTCACAGGAAGATGGTCCATCTCTCTTTGATTTCCCATCTTCTTTTAAATTGCCTGTTAATCTTAGAACACCATGAGCACAAGTTCATTCCTTAGGTGTAAGAGCAGGTGCTCTGGACTCTCCAGAGACAGAGAGAATACCCACGTAGGCTTTGGGCTGGAGCAGACTTCTGTAAGAAAAGGCGAAAAGAGACCCATGAACATCTCTGAAGATGTTCAGAGATGGTGGTTGTGGGCGGGGGGGGGGGGGCTGCAGCACCAAGGAACAAAGGCAGCTAGAACTGGGGAAGTTTAGAACTCCAGCGTCCTTTAATCAGGCCCAGAACACCATGACACTTCCTTGCCTGCTGGCATGTTCTCTGTTAGGGAAGTGGTGGGGACATTATACACCTTTCCCGGGGACTCGGTGAGGCCAGGAAGCACCAGGGACCAGGGACACATGGACAGATCCAGGTGAGAGGGCCAAGCACACATTATTCAGGTATAAAGGTCAAGATCCCTCCACAGGGAAGAGAAAGACCTATCGCGCACCACGCTGAGCTCAGACCTGGCCCTGATGGGATCTAGCTGGGGTGAGTTCCTCACCACCTCCGACTCTCAGCTTCGCCATCTGTGAAGGGTACATCCTCCTGCTTTACCCAGAGGGGCACAGTGACAGTAAGTAAGCTCACTTGTGACATGCTCTGGGACAGAAGAGATGCTCAGAAGGGTGTGTTGCCCGCCCCCAGCTCCCTGCCTGGGCCTGTCTGTCACCCTGGGGTGATTTTCCTTTAAGAGTGATCACTACTGAGACCCCCTCAAAGAGAGGTAAAATGTGTAATGAGGGATTTCCAGAGACATAAAAATTACATCATTTTATGTGTAGCCATCAATCAATTTTAGAGAATGCTGGCCTGCGTGGCCGAGCGACACCGCCAGCTCTGCGCTTCTGCAGTCTGTGCTTCATTTTATTAAGAGTCCGATTTCCCTCCTTGGATGTTAAAAAAGACAAATTAGCCAAAAGCAAATTCTGCTGAGACTGCTTCAGACTTGAGGGACTCTGCTCTAAGATGGAGCTTTCCCTTGACCTTGAGAAGCTACAGACAAGCTGGCAGCTGGATCCCAGCCTGGTGTAGTGACAGCTGGGTCAGCAGCCCAGGACCAAAACCAGTCCAGGACCTGGCCAACAAAGCAGCACACATAACGTCAGAATGACCTTGGCCCTTCACACAGGACATTATATCGTCCTGAGTAAGGCATGTACATGAGGATTTATGTCTGCACTAGTTGTAAGGACTGTCATCCGTTCTGACCCCGTTCACCTTAGTGAACTGTGGGGAAGGGTTAGAGTCTGGGCCATAGACATTGTCTCAGAAGACTGTTTTCATATACACAAAATGAAACAATACAGGGACAGCCCTTAAGTGGAAGTGTGTGGGAATGCTCTCTCTCTCTCTCTCTCTCTCTCTCTCTCTCTCACACACACACACACACACACACACACATGCATACAAAACACACAGAGAGAGATAGAGAGACAGAGAGATTGCTAACATAGAGATTTGGGCAGGTCATAAATGGTGATAAGGTATCTGGAAGCCGAACGTTAAGGAATCTTATGCCCCCCACCCACTCAAACACAGATGGTGAAAAGCATTTCTTTGTTTTTCTTCTTTTAGATTTATTTAATTTTGTGTGTCTGGATGCTCTGCATTCATGCATATATGTGCATGATGTCAGGAGCCCTCAGAGTTCAGAAGAGGGCATCAGATCCACTAGAACTAGAGTTACAGACAGTTGAGAGCCACCATGTGGGAATCGAGCCCAGGTCCTCTGCAAGAGGAACAGTTGCTCTTAACCACTGAATCATCTTTCCAGCCCCCTAAGTACTTCCTGAAGAGGGAGCAGTTGGCGCTGTTAAAGGAAGGGAAAGGGAGGGAGGTTGGAGTTTGAATGGAAGGTTTAGTTTTGTGGCTGGAGTTCCTCATTCAGTCCCTCAGAGTCCTAGGCAGGGGCAGCTGTCGACAGAGTTGGCAATAGATTGACCATCCTCTGAGTCATATATGGCCACAGGATGAATAATAGGGATCCAATCGGCAATGACTTTAAGGAAGGCCAAGAAAGTGGATAGGAAGAGAGGAGACAAGAGAGAACACAGGACCTCAAGTTGCCCTAGGACAATGTGCTGGGATTTCAGTGCAGAGGGAAGAGCAGCCATCCAGCAGCTTGTACCTCCCCGGGAAGATGCCCCTCCATGTGCCAGCCATCCACCATTCTGTGGGAACAAGTCTCTGGCAGGATTGTCGGTAGGGAAAATTACTAAGAGGGATCCTTAGGGACGCCTATATCCCAGACATGCTCTTCCTTACCACCACTGTGCCTCACAGTCCAATTTCCCCTCGGAAGTCCACAGATCAATTGTCAGCAGGGAAGATTGTAATTTAACATTGATTCCATTAGCACAGCAGCTGGGCTTGTGTTTATCCCAGGAAAGACCTGGCTCTGTCCCCAGATCAAACTTGTGCCTAACTTGGAGCCATCCTAGGATCCAGGTAAGCCAGGAATAGCAATAGCAATGGGTCGCATTTGGGGATGTGGGAAAATGTGTCCCAAAGGCAAGAAAGAATCCATCACACCAGTTTGGTGGGGATGTAATGACCTGAAGATTCAGAAAGGGTGATCTGAGGTCTGCTAATAAGTGGACCTCAGAGACAAGGCTGGGGTCTCAGTTGCGAGAGCAATGGTGTACTTGTCATGCCGTGCACTGTGCTGAGCACGCTCATGGTTTTGAACATGAAATCCATGACCCTATTACATGTGGACTTCAAGTTTCAGAGAAGAAGGTGGGTACTGAGAGGTCAAGTCACTTGTGCAGACATGAGTGTGGGACCATGAACCACTAGTGTTTGTGACACCAGCAGCATCTAGTGGAGGCATGGGGAGGGAGAGCATGACAGGACTCCAACCTTGGCCAAGGCAAAAGATGACCACTCTGGACTCTGTGCCTCAGGAACAGTCATGGTGTGGCCCCCACAGTTCATCTGAATTTGTGCAGGGGACAATGCAGTCACTTCCCAGAGGTGGAGAGGACTCATCTGTGAAGCGCGCTTGAGATGCTAGCAGAGCACTTTTTAAGGCCTATGGATGCTTGTTAATGTGTAAGTTCCCCTTTAAGAGGAAATAGCTACAAATCATGGGGGTGAGGGAAGGTCAAGAGTGTGTGCTCCAGTCAGCTGGGCAGGACTCTCTTCAGATCACCCCATCTTCCAGGGGACTATTCTGTCCCCTAGAAAGTGAGTGTGAGACTGCCTATATCACCTGCTGGCCACAGGATTAAGTGAGAAGACATAAAGTCATCCACTCCAGTGCTTGACAACCATAGGTGCCCAATAAATATACATTTTCCTCCTTTCTCCTTCAGCAGAATTTTTAGAGGCTGTGCAATTTCTTTTTGTATCTTTATGTAAATTTATGTGAAATGGCATTCAATGAAATCGCTCATCTGAATGATCCCTTTAATTCTACTCACATCTTCAGTAAAAATGAAATTTAAATCATACATTTTATTTAATGGGACAACTTAGATGTCAGGAGAAAGGAGAGAGGTGGCAAGGCGACAGCTGTATTAAGACAAAAAGACCTTGGCATTAAAAATGAATGTCTTGGAGTGAAAGAACTTTTGCTAAATGGACTGTTATCCTTGGAGGGTTTTTTTTTTTCAGACAAATTTAATCCAAAGATATATATTGAAATCAGGTTTTGTAGAACAAATTCTCCATTTCTAGGCTACCGTTCCATATTTGTGTCTCTGATTTTCCCCACTGTTTCTCGAGCATCTTGTCTGTCTGGATTAGTATTAGCTTACAACACGGATTACTGAAGACTATTAATGATTTATACGAGAGAGTAGAAGCATAAGATGATTCCTGGAAGTGCATTTTAGGCTTTGGATCTAGCTACTGAAAATGCCCATCTATGTGTAACCGTTTTACTTAGCAACGGCTTTAATATTAGAAACACTTTCTGTGCACACACAAGGCGCCAGGCCCTGGTTTGCCCCCTCCCAAACAAACCTTACTGTAAGGAAATCCAATTATGAAGAGAGAGAAGTGAAGGATTTCATTCCCCATGATAGCTGATATTTTTGGTTTGTAAAAGCTTCCTGTAGATGTGTATAGAAGTGTGTATGTGTTTAGGTAAATTAAGGACACAGAATGTTAAATGGAATATTTCTTTTCATAGAGCAAAAGCTACTGTAACTCTCTGTGTGGATTTTTTATGTTTTTACCTTTAACGGTCTTTCTGTCCCAAACTTATTAAAACTTAACTTATCTTTTATTATTTTTATGATTACATTTTATACGTGACCTTTGGTGATATTGCTGGGTTTTAGTTTGCTATAAAAGTAAGGTTTGGATCCAGGCTTAGTTTTTCAAATGGCCATCCAGTATTGTCACCACCACCATTTCTTAAGTAATCTATCTCTTTATTGATTTGAAACGTTTCTTTTATTGGTTTTTGATACAGGGTTTCTCTGTGGCTTTGGAGCCTGCCCTGGAACTAGCTCTTGTAGACCAGGCTGGTGTCGAACTCACAAAGATCCGCCTGAGGCATGCGCCACCACAGCCTGGCTAAAACATTTTTTTTATAATGTGTTTGTAATCCTCTATGTGCCATGCTCTGTCTGTGTAATCTTATAGATTTGGTGACTGGAACATTGAAAGATATTTTAATATCTGGTAAGTTAGTTTTGCACAGTAATTTTTTTAGGGGTAAGTAGAATTAACATCTTTTATAAAGAGAGTTTTTTTATATAAAACCATATTTAAAGATCAAATGCTGGGGTCCAGAGAGACGACTCAGTGGTTAAGAGCACTTTTGCTCTTGCAGAGAATTTGAGGTTGATTTCCAGCACCCAGATGGCAGCTCACCACCCTCTGCAACTACAGCTCCGGGGGAGTCCTGTATCCTCCCTTGCCTCCATGGGCAACAGACATCTGTGCGGTACACATCCATCCATGGGAGCAAAACACTCATGCACATAAAATAAAAGTACAAATATTCAAAAGAAATCAAATGCTGGCTAGATGTGGTGGAGGCCTGAAATTCCAGCAGCCAGGAGGCAGAGGCGGGGGACTCTAACTGTGTGCACAACCGTGCCACACACAAGAATCAGGTGTTGCACCTAAGAAGGAAGAAGGAGAAGTATGATAAAGAGAAGGCAAAGCAAGAAGAGAAGGAAGTCCAGGGTGTGTGTGGATGGAAGACAGAGGGAGGGAGAGGACGAGGGAAGAAAAAACCTGGGAAAGAAAGAATAGTTCCCTTTTTATGATTAAAGCAACAAGCGTTCAAAAGACCAAATTATATAATTCTATATCAGAATTACCTTCTGAGACTAGCTTAAAAGAAAATCAAAACTGTAGGGAAGAAGACGAATGTCCTTTAAGTGGAGATATATTGTTGAAGAATTGGCACAATTTTGCTCTGAAGAAAACTGTCTCCTCTGAAATGAAGGAGCCAAGTCTATGTAAGACCGGGTAATGAATACATAAAAAAGATCACAGCATAACAGAGCCATCTGGGAGGCTGGACATCCCTGGCAGTTGTGCCCCTGAGAATTTCTGTATGGGTGGGAATTGCATGGATCCTTGCCCAGCCTTGGTTGTGTAAATGGGCCTGTTCTGTACAGAGCTAACCATGAGGAGCCTTGCTGCCCCACAGAGAGGCTCTCCAGAGCCTCACTTCTGGGGGACACCAAGGAGCCCCTGGTCTGCTGTAGTTCTTAGAGCTGAACAAACTATAAGGCTCTGAGCCCAGGGCAGTGGGAGGCCGCCAAGAGCTGAGAGGCCCACACTCTGTCAGCACGGAGGCCAAATAGAACCGCCCTTCATGACTGAATCGCTTACTCAACCAGAGACCTCACAAGTCAGTCCCTGAACACTGTTCTGTGCTGCAAAATAATGAGTGATAATCTTTCCTCTGTAAGCCATTTACTAAAGATATCAGGACTTTCCCCCTCACAGTGGAATGGGGAGGCTCCTCCATGGGATAGTTTGCATCTTGGCAAGACCCCTGGTTGGGAACATGGTCATGAGTTCCTACAGGTTCTAAGAGGAAGATGTGCTTAGATGACAGAGTTCCCTATTTGCCCTCCCTAATTGTAGATGGGACAGTCTAGAAGGAAAGGCAGACACTACATAGTAACTGGAGGTGAGCGGGTGTAGCGTCCGTGCGACTACTTGTATTACAGTCCTGTAGTGCCTGTACTACATGTATTCCGTTACTATGCCCATAGGTACCGCCTGTACTACGGTACTACTAGACAGTTCGCGAGCCGGGAAGGGGCTGGAGATTGACACACACACACACACACATACACAGAGACAGAAACATGGGTCATCCTTGAAAGGAAGCAAGAATGCCAACTTTACTGTGCTCCAGGGAAGCTTCTATAGTGCTTTGGCCATGCCCCATCTCTCAGGATCTTTCAGCTGCTGACCCATCAGGGTCTCACACTCAGAGCAGCTGCAGGCTGCTCAGAGCAGAAAACAAGTTGTTTACAGGAAATTCAGGGTCTGGTGGTCTGCAGTCCCCAACAAGTGGAGGAGGGTCATTGCTTTGGAAAGCACACAGTGCAACCAAGTATGCAGGTTTACATAAGTCACAAGTGCACAAAAGGAGGAAAGCCAGAGTCTACCCCTGCAGCAAGGAGACAAAGGGCTTTACCTTTCAAAGGTACAATATGTTATTGGAATGTTTTATACCAGGTTATATTATATTACTTTTGTACTTGTGAAAATGCAAGCCTTAAAAATGAAATTGAGGGCTGGAGAGATGGCTCAGCTGTTAAGAGTGCTGATTGTTCAATTGCCAGAACCTACATGGCAGCTCACAACTGTCTATAACTCCACGATTTGACATCCTCACACAGACATACACACAGGCAAAACACTAATGCAAATAAAATAAAATAAATTATTTTAAAAATTAAATTGATTTAAAAATATTGAGTATCTTTTTGTTTTTATTTACTTATTTATTTTGGTACTTTTTGAGACAAGGTTTCTCTGTGTATTAGTCCTGGCTGTCCTGGAACTTGCTTTATAGATCAGTCTGGCCTCAAATTCATAGAGATCATCCTGCCTCTGCCTCTTGAGTGCTGGGATTAAAGGTATTCACCACCACCATTCAGCATTAAGTATTTTTTTTAATTAAAAATGTTTTATGTGTATGGGTGTTTTGCCTGCATGTATGTC
>JAQHUG010000317.1:1654064-1681099 GCA_028555095.1 Dicrostonyx torquatus
TGAGTGCTCCCTCTCATCCTGAGCCCGTCTATAGGAGCAAATGTGAGTGCTCCATCTCTTCATCTACAGTAGCAAGTGTGGTTGTTCCCACTGCTCCTTGACAACACCAAAAGTGATTGCTTCTCTGCCTTTTTACAGCAGCAAATGTGAGTGCTCCCGTGGTGCGAGTGCTCTCGTGGTGTGAGTGCTCCCGTAGTGCGAGTGCTCCCGCGGTGCGAGTGCTCCCGTGGTGCGAGTGCTCCCATGGTGGCAAGGGTACTCAGCGATAGAATGAAAACTCAATAGTCTGAGATAGTCCTGGCCTGAGACTGACAAGGTCTAACATAGCAGGAATGACAAACAGTTAATTATGACCAGGAAAGGAAATGGTGTGGATGAAATGGGTGGTCAGCCATTAACCAATACATGTCTGTGGAAAACTGGCTTGGAACCCCCCTCTTCAGTCAGAGTCTTTTCTTCATTGGCTGCAAGGTCGCTGTGCTCAACACATACTGGCAGGGGTCGGCTGCCTTTGGAGGAGCTGGAATCCACAGGCTACAGCTCTTTGCATGACGATGAGAAGCCAGGGTTTTCTCCTCCCTCGTTTTCTTTTTCTGGCTCCAAATAGGTCTGTGCGTACACAGCAGATGGCTTTCTGACGAAGCCCAAATTCATCCAGTCTTTGGGGAAAAAAACTACAGCGAAAAGGACTGTTATTCCAATCTGATAAAGCTTTCTATTTTCAGCTAGAAAAAGGAGTGTCTGTGAGTAGAAAAGAGAGGGAAAAAAAATCACTCCAACCCCAGGAAAGGGAGAGAAATGAGAGTTGCTACTCGCATTGGGTGGATCTGGGAGTTTTAATTGTGCAGGCTGAGGCTCCACTCTGGCTCAGCAGTCACAGGAAGACAGCTCCATACAGCAAACCAGGTAGGCACAGGTAGGAAGGGGACATCAGCTCAGGACAGGACAGGCAATACCTGCAAGGAACCCTGCAGAGAGCAGTAATGGGAAAGGCTGAAAGGGGCCCTTCATATGGCTCTACAGCTTTTTTTTTTTTTTTTAATAAAACTCTCTTTTGCTTAGAAAATAAATGAGCAGCAGAAACTCAGGCACTCTTGTTAATGACCAGCAAGGGCTGTGGAACAAGAATGCTTGGGTTAGGATAGGATGCTGGCCCTTTCACCTACAAATGGTATAACTGTTACAAGTACCCAACTATCCTGTGCCTCTACTTTCTCATCTTTAAAATGGGGATGATGATAGAAGACGTGGCGGAGATTAAATGGGTTCGCTTGCTCAGTTGATGTCTCCCCTTGAGGACAGTGACAGTTGCTAGGCACGGCTCTGCGAAGCTGGGTTACTACACGCAGAGAGATCAACACGCATGGAGAGAGAGCAACTTGGAACTAAACAATGAGACGTATCATGTTAGATATGTCTAAGAGAGAAAATCTGATGGTTCATTTACAAAACGGAAGTGTCTGGAGTCTTCATGGGTTCTCTTGCAGACAAACAGAAAACACGAGGAAGCAGCCAAGCTACCCTACTCCCCAGCAGGCTGGTCGCTTAGAGAAGAAAATTTCTAACAGCCAAGATTACCTAGTGACCAACTTTAAAATGAACAGGATGTAAAAGGTAGAGATGAATGCACATGATTTTTTTTAAAATTTTTTTGCACATAATTTTTGTTGAAAAAAAAAAAGACAAAAGATGAACAGAGGGAAACACCTAGATGGTGTGGAAGACTGCACCCTAGGGCTGGAGAGATGGCTCAGCGGTTAAGAGCATTGACTGCTCTTCCAGAGGAACCGGGTTCAATTCCCAGCACCCACATGGCAGCTCACAACTGTCTGAAAGTCCAGTTCTGGGGATCTGACACCTTCACACCAATGCACATAAAATAAAGTTAAATAAACCATAAAAAATAAAAAAAAAAGAGACTGCACCCTACACAGCCAAAATTGGGGCTTGTGTTAGGGTTATAGAAGCTTCTCTCAGCATTCAATCAGCCTGCTTGTCAAGGCTCACGCCCCACTTTGTAGAGTCATAAAACAAACTGCTGTGTTTAGCTACTCTGAGTCTTCAGGGCTTGTTTTTATTGAGTGAAGAGCTTTGTTTCTCTCAATGAAGATGAGGAAAAAGGATGAGAGACACTAACTAGGAGGGGGGCTGGGGGCTGGGTGTGTGTGTGTGTGTGTGAGGAATATGGGAGGTTGGGGGGGCATGGGGGTGAGATGTGGGGTGGGGGGATTAGGAGTGAAGTATGGGGGCTGGGGTACGGGTGGTTGGGAGGTGGGCGTGGGAGTGTGATGTGGTGCATACCTGCAAATCCCAGCACTCTGAGGAAGGCATGTACCTCCAGCTTGAAGTTATCTTGGACCACCTAGTGAGACCATTCCTCACAGCTAACAAAAGCCAGAGAACCAGGGGTTAAGAAGGTTGATGCTCGGTCCTCCCCCCCCCCCCCCCCTTCCTCTCGGAGAGGCAGCTTCTGCCTCTTTCCCCACTTCTCCCCTTCCCCCACTTCTGTCTCTCTCTTCTCTATCTCCTCTCTCTCCCTCCCCTCTTCTCCCTTTTCTCTCCCCCTTCTTCCCTTCTTCTTTCTCCTCAATAACCCACCTAATAAATGTTCAACTTTACTCTGCAAAAAAAGAAGAAGAAGAAGAAGAAGAAGAAGAAGAAGAAGAAGAAGAAGAAGAAGAAGAAGAAGAAGGTTGATGCTCCTGTCAGGTGACTGCTGGTAAGTTCAGAGAGGAAGCCTGCCTGACACTTTCATCGTCTATATTTGAAATCTGCCTTACTTCTAATGCTAATAACCCTTTTTTAAATGATCAAGAAGAAAGGTTGTATGGATGTGTCTGACTGAGTATAAAACAGGGCTGGAGAGATGGCTTAGCATTTAAGAGTACTCACTCTTGTAGAGGACCCAGGTTCAAGCCCAGCATCCACATGGTGGCTCACAACTGTAACTCCAGTTCCAGGGGACCCAGCACCCTCTTCTGGCCTCTGTGGGCACCAGACATGCACATGTTGCATTGACTTACATCCAGGGAAAACAACATAGACATAAAAACAGGGAAGAAGTGGGTAGGGAAGACATCAGAATCTTGATGGTCTTTGGAAAGAGTTGACCGAGAGTGCTCCTGCGTATGAAGAAACTTTACCATCAGAGGACAAAGGTGGGGCCATGACACCAATAATGCAAATGTAAATTGTGCTTTAAGAGAGAAAAATCACATCAAAAATTTAAAAAAAAAAAAAAGCCTAGTCATCTCTAAAATTGGGAACAGAAAACAGCTGAATGCATTAAACCGAGCAGCAGTGGACAGTTCTCCAATACAAAGGGGGAATTTGACATCTCAGCTGTTGCAGAGGGGAAGAAGGATGGAAAGACCAATGGGAGGCATTCAAATAAAGAGGAGAAGAAAGGAGAAGTAAAGAGTGCCTAACAGAAACAGACAAGCTGACACACGGCCAAAGATAAAATACAAAACGGTGAAATAGAACGGATACAACAAGAGCAAGAAGTAGAGTCAGCGAGACGGTTACTCCCATCTCCAGCCTTTTGTGATGTCATCATGAAAAACTAAAGCTGCCGCAGTGTTTGGTGGTCTCAGGCATTGGGCAAGCGGCATCTGGATGCTTCTTTACCAGAAGAGTATGTTCATTGCTCTATTTGTTGCTGTAGTAAATATTTGACAGAGCCACTTGGGATGGGGAGGGGAGGAAAGGGAAGGTGTAGCAGTACTTTGTTGTTGGGACCACCAGACTGCAAATAATGGTATGAAGACTTTTAATCATGAAAGCTCAGTCTTAGCTTAGGCTAGTTCTCAACTAGCTCTTGTAACTTAAATTATCCCATTTATATTCATCTACATTCTGTCACATGGTGCTATCCTTCTTCCACCCCATACCTTTGTTTCCTCTCTGTCCCTCGCTGGCTAATCCCACCTTTCTCCCTCCCAGAGTTCTCTCCCGCCTATTCTCTTCCTGCCTAAATATTGGCCACTTGGCTCTTAATTAAACCAATCACAATCACATCTTCCCACAGTTTACACAAATATCTCACAACAGGAAGATTTTATTTTGACTCATGGCTCAAGAGGTGATATAGTTCATCATGGCAGGGAAGACGTGGCAGGCAGGAGCGGTGAGGTAGCTGGTCATATTGCTCCAAAATCAGGAAGCAGAGAGAGACAAATGCTGGTGTTCAGCTCTCTCTCATTTTCATTCAGTTGTCTATGGGATGAGTCATCCGTAGCCGGGCCAGGGCTTTTATCCTAGTGACCCTGTACAACTGACCTTCCAGATGGCCTCGGAGGTGTGTTTCCTGAGTGGTTCTAACTCAGTCAAGGTGATAATGAAGAGTAATTATCTACCGCAGAAAAATAAGTGAAATTAGGAGCTAACGGGACCCTGGACTCTGTGGGAAATTTCCAGGTCTTTATTTTTGGTTAGTGATTAAAGAACATGCTAGAAAGTCAATAGGGTTTCTTCCTGGACCTGTGGAAGGCTGTCTGTCGGGACCATGCTCTGCCACAGACCTCTCCCCTGTTCCCCAAACACATTCAAGCCAGCTCATTTAGACAGTGAAAAGTCGGCCTCTTCACACATAGGAGCATTTTACCTGCAAAAATACCCAATGCTTGTCTAGTTTTTTTTAATTTGTCAAGCTCTCTCCCTACTCAGACCAACAAAACCACAGTCAGGTTTAATCATACAGTGACCTCAGAGGTATTAAGATAGAGACTTAAATAAGGCTAAGGCACAAATCCTCATTCAACCCAATAAGCTGATGAACAGAGGAAATAGTGCAGCTTAGGAAACTTAGTGTTAACTAAGCTGAAGAGTAAAGACTGGAGCATCCTGGGCTAGATGGCTCAGTGGCTAAGAGCACTGGCTACTCTTCCAGAGGACCCAGGTTCAATACTCAGCACCCACATGATGACTCATAACCATCTCTAACTTCCGTTCCAGGGGATCCAACACCATTCTCTGGCCTCTGCGGGCGCTACATGTACACAGTGCACACACATACATGCAGACTAAGCACCTATACATAATTAGAAAGAACAGAATTAAAAAGTTTTTTTTTTAAAGGCCCAACATTCTGATGAAGGTTTCTACCCAGAAGATCCAAAATGGGAAATCAGGCAAAATGCAAACTAGAATTGGACAAGAGCTCTGAAAGCTGCGATGCTGGTTAGGTAAGGACAGAGCAGATGATTCCCTGAGGAGCTGTGTGGAGAACAAAAGCCAAAGAGAAGAGAAGTCGAGCAGAATTGAGAGCCATTTCTCAAGGAGGAGCAATCTCAGAAAGCGGAACACAGAGAGACAGGGCAGATACACAGGGCGTGGGGAAGGGACACAGACATGGACTCCATTCCAATATGGAGATGGACATACCTGCCAAGAGCCTGTCTTTTAGTATTTTGTCTTAGCAATATAAATAATATAGACAAAAACATACCTGTAAGATGAGATTAAATAAATCATGGCTCATGTAACAATGATTGTGCAGGCATTGAAAACTGTTAAATATTTCAGGTCATTTATGGGCACTCCTAGTTAAAGACGCCAAGTTGAGCACACAAACCTTTATCCATTTGGAAAATACAGTAAGAATCTATGAGCAGGGATCAAAACAAGCAAATACCTGCAGGCTCACAGAACAGGAGAGAAGACAACGGCCGCAGTTTAGAAGTTGGGGCTCAGGCTATAGAGTGATTGCTTAGCATATGACAGGCACAGGATTTGATCACAGACACCACAGAGTCTAGGCATTTAAGAGATGAGCAAGGGGATCAGGAATTCAAAACCAGCCTTGACTACATGAGACTCATATCAAAAAAGCAAAATAAAAAAAAATTTAGGAGTTTAAAGGCAAACAGACACTCATTAACATGAAAACACATGCAAAAAGATGACTGTCAAGTACCTAGATATGGAGATTAAGAAGCTGTCAGAAGCACTGTGACTCCGAGACACCATTTCCAACTCAGGGCAGGTTCCTTCTTCCCTATCACAATCCAGAAACCTACAGGGTTCCTATCTAGAGGAACTTGACATTCCAGGCATATTCTTGAAGAATGAAAATGACATTCAGCTTTTCACAGTTTTCTATATTTTAACAAATTATCCACAGTAAACATATACTCATGATAATTAGAAAAATGATTTTTAGATTATATAAAGAACTTTGCACAATTTTAATAGTGGTGAAGGGAGTGAAGCTAAATGTCTCACCCTGCCTATTCCTAGCTCCATGGAGGAAACCCCAGTTTAGAGTTGCTTTGTATATTCTTAAGGAGAAACAACTTTAAAAAGTAAAATGAAAAATATGGGAAAAAGTGAAGTAAATACCAAAAAAAAAATCACTGTTTTTTGAATTTCAGAAAAGGAGCAGAGATGAATTTTCTTAGCTCAAGAGTCTCTGAGGGATGGAGGAGGAGAAGACTGGGGAGAGGGGAAATGAATTTTGTGTTATTTTGAAAAATATGGACTAACATAAGGGGTCCCAAGGTCTCTTAATTTAGTGACATTGTCCCATCATAAGAGAAATGACATTTGGTATAAAAACAGTTGAAGAAGCATGAAGAGTTCCTTTTGTCCCTGTGAGTCACCACATGCTTGTCCAGCAGGTTCTGACTTCCTGGGCTTTTAAATAAAAATTAACAATTTATCTATACAGATGGGGAGACCTCTGAAGACAGCCCTCATCTGTCTTCACAGCAGACCCAGGCGCTCTTGTCTTATACAAACACATAGGTTTGCTTTAAAAAATAAATTCATGCTCTGTCTGTGCATGTGGCTGTCTTGCCCTTGGAGGCCAGAGAGGGTTTCCGATTCCCTGGAGCTGGGTTATAGGTAGTTGGGGGCTGCTGATTTGGGCATTGGGAATTGAACTCAGGACCTCTCCTACAGCAACATGCTCTCCGGGCTGAGTCATTGCTCCAGCCCAAGGTGAAAGAAATTGGCGAAGCACTGCTGAGGTCATTTATGCACTTAGGGAAACCCACCCCATACTGGAGGAAGGCTTGATGTATCTTTTCTGCCTATTTCTTTAAATCAAACGAGCAAATTCAGAGCACTTTAGTTTGCCACAAGATTCTCTGAGATTTCTGCACTTAAACCATGACATTTTGTTAAGAGGGACTACAGGACAGAAAGGGGGAGGGATGCCATTATATGGTGAGCTGTACCATGGAAGATCATTTTTCTTATAATGTTCTGGGGAAGTGTTTTAATATACTCAAGAACCTTGAAAGATTGTAGGAGATAGGAAATGATTTACCGGAAACGTCATTAATAACTTGTTCTTGAACATAAAAGCAAAACCAGCCAGGGGAACTGGGGGTGGGGTGGGGAGCTGTTTAGTTTTTACCAGAAGGAGCAAATACACACACACACATACACGCACACACACACACAATGCGACAGAAAAAAAACCACCAATGCTGCATGATGGGTTTGGTGAGTTTAATCTTGGAATTTCTGAGGCAAAGAGACACATTTCCACCCAATATGCTGACTTCAAAGCTTCTCTCTTTAGTATTTATTACAAAGACATAGACTTCTGAGAATCTATACAGCTCCCAGGAGTCTGCAGAAGAATCCTGCTGTACCGCTGGGAAGGTGGGGTGGGCACTGGGTGTCTCATTCCTCTGGGCCCAAAGGGGACCCATGGGGAGTCATGCTTCCTGCTGAGAAAAACTGGTGTGTGGTGGAGCCTGCCCCTTCTGAAGATTCCACTCACCCTTTCCTTCTACTCCCAACCATTTCTTCAGCCTTCCCCTTTTCACCCGCTCCGGCATCTGGGAGAAAGTCACTGTCTGTAGAGTAGTCCTGTCTGTGAAGGAGATAGGAGACTCCTTGATCTAATAAGATGTGAGAGAATCCGGATGAGGTTAAATTTAGCGATGAAACAGAGTGGCTTGTTGGTTAAATGATCGTTCTGGGACCTGACCGTTGCCGTGGTCTCCAGGCTGCCTTCTTTTGGCTTTTGGCTCAGCTGTTCCCTAACATATTTCCCCATTTAGAATCTGGACAAGAGCCCTGCCTTGGTGCAAAAGAGTTGGTCAAGATTAAAATGCAGGGGCTGAGAACAGAGTTCAGCAGCAGAGTGCTGGCGTAGCCCAGGCAAAACTTTGGGTTAGATTCCTAGTAAAACATACCCACATCCACACAGGCCCCTACTTACGTACACACTTAGGGTGGAGAGTTACTGTTGATCTCCAGGTAATACCTCCAGAGTCTATGCTAGTTGGAGATAAGAGACCCAGGCACACATGTTCAAGCCACTAAAAGAAAGACCTTTTATTTTTGTGCCTATATGCTGTCTTCCCTCTTCACATGGCAAGAACATGCTATGCATGAGTTGTTTCAGCAAAGTCAGAAGGCACAGGCAAGCAAAAATGAGAAACTACATGTTCCGAAATCTTTAGCAAAAAGCAAAAAACACCAAGATTTTGCTGTATATAATTGGTTACCAGAGTCTAGCTGACATGGATGCTTCCAGAATGATCTGAGAGAGCAGCAAGTCCAGATCAGTGCTGGAGGGCAGTTCCAGGAGAGATGCCACAAATTAAAAAGCAGACTGGACATGTTTTCTAATAAGTTTATTGCATCAAAGGGGGTTTAGAGTTCTGATATTGTTTGGGAAGAATTAATGCTACATAAATTGCACAGCAAATTAAACGATACAGCTTTTAAATCTAAGGGGAACAATGTACACCAAGATGAAATCTTATCCTAGCATAGTGTTTGACTCAACTGTGCACTGTATTTTGATTTCATATTTTTTTTTACTATTTATTTTGAAGTGAGTGTAGAGTCACAGAAAGTTGTAAAGACAGTGTAAGAAATACAATGGTGATATGCCTCCCGACCTTGCCCAGGGGCTGTGTCTTACACAGTGACAAGGCGGTGTGGATTAAGAAACTGACATCAATGTAATATATGAATATAGTTTTTCTCCCTTAGGGTGTGTGCAGGGTCACATGCTCACCATGTCAAGGGAGTTCCTGAGTTGTTTCGTGACAGGTTTTTCTCTCTGCTACCATCTAAAGACATACATTTCTCTCCCAGCATCCCTAATGTTACCCTGGCAACTACTAATCTGGGCTCCATCTCTAATTTTGTCATTTTAAGAATGTTATATAAATGAATTTAAATATGCTGTGGACCTTTGCTTCATCATGTCATCAAGAAGCGACTGGTCCTTGGAGACTGGCCTTCTTCATTCAGATATACTGCCATTTAGCTCTATTTAGTTAACGCTTGTTCCTTTTTATTGTCAGGTAATATTCCAGAGAAATATTGTTTCAAACAAAAGTTGTGATGACTATGACCAGAATCATATTAATCGCTATAGTAACAGTAATGGTTAGGAATTTAGTACGTAGTGCTTGGTGTTTTCTCTAGGCTGTCTCACTTGGTTCTCCACCGGCCATTTGCTTGCTTGCTTGTTTTACTATTTTTATTATATTAATTAATGTGTATGGGAGTGCCCCTGCCGCAGGATGCTTGTGTGGAGGTCAGGGGGCGACTTGCAGGCGTTGGTTTTCTTCTTCCAACAAGTGGTCCCTGGATTGAATCCAGATCACCAGGCTTAGCTGTAGACACCTTTATCACCAAGCTGCCTAAGTGTCCCTTTTGTTTGCTTGTTTTTTCTGAGACAGGATCTCACTATGTAGTGCAATCTGGCCTTAAATTTGTGGTCCTCTTGTCTGAGGCTCCTGAGTCAGAGGCCACCATGCCTGCTTGTCACTTTAATTTTACAGGCAAGGAAATGGATGGAGGTTCACAGGGGGAGTGACTTTGTCAGGGCTGTGTAGTCACTAGGGTCCCTTTAGCCCAGGATTTGAGCATTTGATCTTAGTGCACTGAGAATGTGGTGCCTGACAGGGAAAGAGGTCCTGGCTGTGTCCCGTTGAGTACTGCCTCCTCCCTACAGGCCGCACTAGGCTATCTTTGTCTTTTGAATAAGTGCTTACCAACACAGACTCCTGACAACTTTGGAAACTCAACTTCCAGTGTGGAGCCATTAAAATAAGATTTACCTTTGCACAGATCCACACTGACTTGCAAATGGCCTCTTACTTTTACTTCCACCAAAGCTTCAAGGATCCTCTGCAAAGCAGAGCCCATTATAAATGACAATATAAAGATTCAATATGCATGGAAATCCAGAAGTAAAACTCAGAGCCAATTCTGAGATGACTTTAGGCCCTAAATCTGCAAGTGGGTTTTTTTTTAAAGTCTTTTATAATTCTTATGGTTATAAATGAGCAACCAAGTATTCTGACAATAGGGTTAAATTAATTTATAGGCTCACCGAAACCAGAGAATGAGTAAAGCAAGCAGATTCTTGGTAAGAGTTTACAGAAAAGGGACATTTTTGTCTGTGGTTAGGGTATGTGTGTCTGTCTGTCTGCCTGCCTGCCTGCATGTGTGTGTATTTATGGAGCTGGTAATCAAGCCCAGTGCTTGTACCTTCTAGGTGCTCTGTAGCTGGGTTATACCCCCAACCCATTTTGTGTTTTTTTTTTTTAGATAGAGTCTTTCAGGCTGGCCTTGGACCTACTGTGTAGCCCAGGCTAGCCCTCTTGCTTCAACCTTCTGACTGCTGAGATTACAAGTTTGCACCATCATGCATGTGTGAGAAAGGGTATTTGGGACTACATATACACGTGAAGGAGATTTCTTCTTCCTCCTAGTGCCCTTTGGGAACTGTCTTGGTTACAGATGACCACGATGTTGCCTTGCTTGGGTTCCCATGTGTCTTCTGTGCTGAGAAGATTGTGGGTAACTGTCAAAGGCATGAAAAAGAGTGCCGTGCGGTGTGAGAGCTCTCCTTGGAAACAGCTCTGCCAATAGCTGCTGTGAGCCTGTAGGCCTGAAAAGTGACAGACAGCCAAGCCCTGTTTGGGAGCCTTGTGGTACGCTCACTGGATGCTGCTTAGGAAATATGTGAAAATAAGAATGGCCGGTCAGTCCAGGGCATGCTTGCATGCCTGCAACTGGCAGGATTGCAGTGCAGCCACGGAGAAGTGGGAGGAGTTTGCCATTTGGGACTGGGGAAGGAGCTCAGATGACTTCCCTGAGTCTCAGTCAGCAGGAGTGGCACTGGTCAAGCAGGACAGTGAGCCGGACTTCAGTGTCACCAAATAGCTAAGGAAAGAAGCTGTAAACTACTGTGTGGGTGAGGAGAGAGATGAATGACATCATGTTTTGCAGTTCCCATTAAAGAATCACCAGGCAACCAGCACAGTGGCTTCTAACATTATGGAAGACTCAGCCACACCTTAGGTACTTCCAACCCCACCATCGAATGTAGACCGTGTTTACTCGAACCTGATGGAGGCTTCCGATCTCATTACCATGAAGAGAGTACGAGGGACAGAGTAACATGGTGAAATAAGCTTAGATAAAAGTATAGTTCAGACCGGGGGATTTCAAAAGAAAAATCATGGAAAAGAAGATTTGAAAGAGAGGTTTTTTAAATAGAAAGAGATGTTAAGCAATAGCCTCGAGAATTTGATTGGCTAAGGTTAAACAAACAAACCTTTTTAAAGGCTCACATAATGGGCTATCCTCACAGCCAAACTGCCACCACCCTCTTTGTATCAGCTGTGCCTCCCTCTGTGAGTCCATCAGCATCCAGCCTGTGAACTGGTGGTCTTTTCTCTTAAAAGGAAGGCATGGTTATTGCCCCTAACTGGAGTCCCATTTGCTTGCAATTCTGCCCTAATGGCAGCTGACCTTGGACGTCTCTAGGAAGGACTATAGAAGGAGGTTAATTCCTCAGATGCAGCAGGGGCCAGGTGAAGGCTTTCCGGTGCCACTGCTTGGGGTCATCCATGCTCCTGTAAACAAGCCTAATAAGCCCGTTGGCTCCCCAGGAAGTCTGAGAGTGGAATGATACTACGACCTTAAGAGGAGGGGTACATGCTGTTCATATCTCCTTCAGGGAAGGAATTTTGGAAACACTCTTTCCCAGGCATCTGGGGAATGTGAACGGGGAACGAGATGTCTGAGGCGCCTGCGTGGTTTTCTGGGCAGTGACCGACACGATCAAGGTTATAATTTTGCAAAGGGAGTCCTCGGAGAACCACATTGAAATCCAAACAGTGGGCATGGCTGTGAGATCAGGAGAGTTGTGTGGGTTCCAGGCAAAGGGGATGGAACCGAGATCAGGAGAGTTGTGTGGGTTCCAGGCAAAGGGGATGGAACGTAAACTGACTACTGTTGAAGTGTGACAGAACCTAACTGGTGTGTGTGATCCGTTCACAAGCGTGTGTGGGTACATGTGGGCACACGCCAAAGTCAAAGGAGGACTTTGGGTGTCTTCTTTCACTCTTGCCTTTTTGCCAGTGGACAGGCTCTCTCGCTGAATCAGAAGCTTGCCACTTCAGATAGGCCGACTGACCGGTGAGCTCCCAGGAGCCACCTGTCTCGGCCCCACAGTGCTGGGGTTACAGAACTGCACCGCAAGCCTGGCTTTTTTATGTGGGTATAGTGGATCTGAGCTCAGGCTCTTATGCTTGCATGTCAAGTGCTCTTACTTTCTGAGCGGCTCCATCCTGTTTTCTCTTTAAGGCATTTCAGAAATACTTCAAAAGAAGAAGGAGAAGGAGGAGAAAGGAGGGAGGAGGAGGAAGAAGAAGCTAGAAGTGGTGGCATATGCCTGTAGTACTGGCATTTGGGTGGCTGAGGCAGGAAGATAATTTAAACTCAGGAGTATGTGACCAGTCTGGGCAACACAGGGAGATGCCCCCCTCTCAATCAGTCAATCAACCAATCTCAGAATGAACAGTTATGAATTTTTATGAAATAAGAGATGTCCCCGGGAAAGTGCGCTATTCAGGCTTCAAGGCAGTGGCTTGGCCAGCGGGGTTGGGTGCCCTGTACTGAGAGCCCAGAACTGAGGATAGTGCCATGTGTTTCTACCCCAACTCTCTTCAGTGTGTGTTGCCTGCTACCCAGGTCCAGGGATTTCTGAGTCTCTTCATTTCTTGGCCTCATCCCTGTCCTAACTTAGAACGTTTAGAAGCTTCCCTGAAAGCAGACCTATCAGAGTCCCTGGAGCAGGAAGGCAGGTGGGGTACACTGCCTTCCTCTCTGCTCTGTGTTTCCACATAGTCTATGTTAAGTTCCAAACTCTGCTGTCCCAGGTGGGGCTGGCCGACATACAGTGGGCAACACGAACTAGCCTCTTGCTGGAGAATTGCTGACTTGTTAATTATCAAAACCTCTTGTTGTGTCATGTGCATTACCTCAATCTTTTTTTTTCTTTTCTTTTTAGGTTTTGTTAGTGAGTTCTGTTTTGTTATATGAGGGGAGGGTGAGTCAGTTATGTTGGTGCATTCCTATAATTCCAGACTTTGAGAGACTGAGGCAGGAGGACCGCTGCATTTGAGGCCAGCCAGGGTTGCATAGTGAGATTCTGTCTTTAAATACTCCCCATGCAAAAAAAAAAAGAATTTCTGGGGAAGACCTTGAGAGCTTTAATTAACTGCTCGGATCACTATCACAATCTCAACTGCACTCTCTTAAATGGGCTCTCCTCATCCCTGTGCTCATCCCATATGCTCTTTGCTTTGCTTCTCTTTCCCTTTAAGAATTGGTATTGATTGATTGACTGGTTGTGTGTATGTGCATGTACAGTGGTGGGAGTTGGTTCTCTCTTTCTACATGTGGGTCCTGGGGATTGAACTCAAGTCATCAGGTTTGGCAGCAAGCCCCTTTACCTGTGAGCCTTCTCTCTGGTCCTCTCCTTCCCTTTTTCTTTTAGCTGTTTATAAATGCAGAAGTTATAGCTGCTTATTATATTGCCTGGACAGACCAGCTTTTAGCTCACCTTGGCCCTGGGTCCTCTAGGCGAGCAGTCAGGGCAGCCTCCAGAATAGCCCAGCCTTTTTGTCTTGTAGCCCCAGAGACCCAGCACTTGAGGGATGCTGCTCTCGCCTCTCCTAGGGATCAGTCTTTGATTATCATCTCACCCAGCCTTCCTTTCTCTTTTTTTGCCAGTGACAACCTTGAGCTCCATTCAGCCTTGCCTCAGCCTCTGTTCCAGCAGTATTCCCTTGAAACACAGGCATTACCTATCCGAAGGGCTGCCCCACCTGTCTGTCTCTAGCCTGGTATAGGAGTCGAGACCAGAGGCTTTCAGCTATGTGTGGCACACCAGTTTTTTTTCTTTTTTCTTTTTTTCTTTTGGTTTTTCAAGACAGGGTTTAATCTTATCTTTGGAGCCTGTCCTGGAACTAGCTCTTGTAGACCAGGCTGGCATTGAACTCACAGAGATCTTCCTGCCTCTATCTCCTGAGTGCTGGGATTAAAGACGTGCGCCACTACCGCCTGGCTGGTACACCAGTTTCTGACTTAGGCAGGCTTCTGATAGTGTGGGGCTATGTTCTAAAGATCTCCAGTGGGTGTCCCTAGTCTCTGGGAAGGTTGAAAAGCATCCACTGGGCCACTTCCGCCACACAGCAACAGTGGCTAAGGAATGAGTCTCGGCCTCTTGTCTAGTCATTGTTTTTCTCAGATCTGTTTTCTTCCCTTTTGACTCCTGTGGGAGCACCTGTCTAGCTGAGTCTCTACACAGGCTGCAGTAGGACCTCATGGGAATAGTCACATACCTCACCTCCCCATGAGATCACATGTATACACACAGACACACACACCACCCTCCCCTTCCACACCATACACACACATACACTACACACACACACACACACACACACACCACCCTCCCCTTCCACACCATACACACACACACACCACACACCACCCTCCCCTTCCACACCATACACACACACACCACACACCACCCTCCCCTTCCACACCATACACACACATACACCACACACACACACACACACCCCACATACCATCCTCCCCTTCCACACCATACACACACACACACCACACACACACACACACACCCCACATACCATCCTCCCCTTCCACACCATACACACACACACACACACACACACACACACACACACAGAGTGTTGTATACAAGTTGTAACTGTTTCCTTTAAAAAGAGCCTTCGCAGGACTCAAGGGCTTTCTTCGGGTTGTTTTTACATTTTCATCATGTAGATTCTTAATCTTTGCTTCTGCGTTGATGGATTGATTATCCAGCTACAGCAGGCTGCTGGTCAGTGTCTGGCATAGCTATGAGCTGGGGTCTTTTCTTTATAAGCTGGTCTTTTGTGCTAATGCTGATTTAAGTGTCTTCCAGTTAGGACTCTCTTGTTACAGTGTGTCTTTTTGCTCGCACAGGATCCAGGAAATATAAAGTCAGTTTTTATAGTTGTTTTGTTTTGGATGGAATATAGAGACTCTCGTGGCCTTAAGAACAATGGTGTTGGCCGTAAACACACTCTCTCCCTGCCTCTGCTCGGCTGTGTTTGCTTCGGCTTCTTTTCCTTCCTCCATTGGCTGCTTAGAGTTTTTGCAGCTTCATAACTTCATATGGCCTGTGACATATTGACCTCAGAGGACATAATTTTACTCCTAATGTGCAATTTCAAACGCCATACCAATCACTTGGCCTTGTTTCTGGATTCACATTCCCTAGTCTAGTCTAGTTTATCTTTCTCTCAGGGTGGTTGGTCAGTCTGTGGTACGGTTGTCCTTGCACCAGGGGCTTCATTCAGCCAATCACATGTAGCATGTGTGGTAGAGGTGATTGTGTTTTAATCCAACAAAACATACCCACCCAAGGAGCGAAAGGTGTATTAGTCAGACAATTCCCTTTGGAGGGAACTATGAATGGGCAGATATCAATGGATGTTTCCAGAACATTAATTAGTTAAAAGCCTCATCAATTATTGGCCCAGAGAATTAGAAAGTTAAAAGAAATGTTATAAATTCTGTTCACTAAAATTCACACTCCCTACTTCTAAGAACACCCCAACCATAAAATAAATATTTATAGAAAAATGAATATTTATTTACTTATTGTTCCAACAAAACGCACCTGTGTATTAGGTGTGCCTTCTAAATAGCTAATCTAAGATGAGAAAAAAGGCTAGTGCAGACAGATACTAATAGCGTTGAGTCGGTAACCAAGAGGCTGACAGCATGGCAGAAAAATCTATGAAAAGCAGACACATGGACTCAAATAGCACAGTAGCCTGAGAGCACTTGCAATGTAGGTTAAAAACAGCCGTATGCACTGCAACAGCCCTCGAGGGCATTGCTGTCTTACAGGCTCGTTAACTGTAGCTAATGTTCACATTGGTGAGCCTTGAGTATAGAAGGACAGGCTAAAGGCTAAATTATGTTTAGAACTTCCAACTTAAGGAGGCAAGAAATTATATAAGGCACCTAAGAAAAGTTTCCATGCACATTTAGAAATGAGCGAGCATCCCTCAGTTTTCCAAACCAAGTTGCTTGCTGAGAACTCAGGAATATGCCATCCTCGTATGTGTGTGTTCATACACCTCAAATATGTATGCCATGCTAGCTACCAGGAGCCAGGTGGCAAAATGCCCTTGTTCCTCATGACTGCCAGGAAAGATCATCTTAACTCTCTTGAGGTCAAACAGACAACAGAGCCAAGAGGTATGGTAGTCAAGGCTTCTTATGTGGGTGGGGAGCCAACTCATGACCTCATACCTGACTGCCAAGCAGTTTGTCAACTGAGTTACCTTCCTAGTCCCTGGAATTTAAAATGTTTATATTATATAATATTATATATGACTAAAACACCTAGATATATTTGCTTTTTAAAATTAAAGATTTCTTCATTTTTATTATGTGTGTGTCTTTTGCCTGCATTTATGTATGTGCACTCTGTGTATGCCTGGTGCCCTTGGAGGCCAGGAGTAGGTGCTAGACTCCCTAGAACTAGAACCAGGGACCACTTTAAGTTGCCATGTGGATGCTGGGAACTGAGCCTTGGTCCTCTGCAAGGGCAGTACATGCTCCTAACTCCTGAGCTCTCTCCAGCCCTGCAAATATGTCTCCTTGGGGCTTATTTGATCCTCAGGCATTATATTTCCTCCTTTGGAGCATTAACTGTTAGCAGGAAAAGCTCTCTAATTAGTTTATCAGCTAATGAAGGAGTCATGCTGTTTTTCTAGAAGAATAGAGAAGCCTGGAAGGGACTGAGGAGGAAAATGGCACCCAGGTTTGTAAACTAAGATGGGGTTTGTTGGTTTGTAGGGGAAAGGGTCAACGGGTGGGGAAGGAAATTTAGCAGGGAGAAGGAGAAACAGGAGGGCAGGCAGAGAGGTGCAGAAGACACTTTTAGTTAAAAATATTCTCAGGGTTATTGCCTTGATTAAAGAATGTCAAAGGCCAGTTTGAGAATTTCAGGACGTGGCTCTCCCTCTCCACCGCATCTCCCTTCTACAGGTGACTTGATTCAAAAGTCAAAGGAAGCTACCATGGAAAGAATATGGGGGCCGGGCGGTGGTGGCGCACGCCTTTAATCCCAGCACTAGGGAGGCAGAGGCAGGCGGATCTTTGTGAGTTCGAGACCAGCCTGGTTTACAAGAGCTAGTTCCAGCGCAGGCTCCAAAGCCACAGAGAAACCCTGTCTCAAAAAACCAAAAAAAAAAGAAAGAATATGGGGATGGAAGTGTCACCAGAATCTTTGAAATCTTGGCTTAAACAGTGCCTCTGTCAAGTCATGTGGCCGGCCGGCCTGCCTGCCTGCCTGCCTGCCTGCCCGGGAATTCAATCACCTCAGTCATTTTCTTCAAATAACCATTATTACATTCCTTTTCAAAATAAACAACTCCAGGCCTCCCAGCATCCCTGGCAGAGGAGAGAGAGAGAGAGAGAGAGATTTAGCTGTCAGTTCGAGGTTGAAGACATCAAATTCACAAACAGAAAATTGAAAAAGAGAGGGCATATTCACACCGTGCTCTCCGTCAGGTAATAATCTGAGCTGCACAAGCATCAAGTCACCCACATGCTCACGGCCCCTTTCCCCACACTTGGGCCTCGTCAGGATGAAGCCAAAGGTTCCGCTTCTGGAACTACCGCACGGCTTTGACAAACCCCCTCACTGGCTGGGCTTGAGGCTCCAGCTCACTGTGTGCATCTGCTCGGCCGTTTTGGAGACTTTTCCAAAATTTTAAAGGGGTTAAATATTTTCCTGACATGTCAGGGATTTGAGATTGCCTTTAAGAATAGTTTTTATATAACAGTGGTTCTTAGCATCACCAGATTGCTATTACTGTATGGTTAAATTCTCAAAACCCTCGATAAGAGGACACCAGCTTTCTGCTAAACTAATATAACAAATTTTGTAAACAGCACTTGAAACACACATTTGGTGTGTGCACCTGATTAAATAATAGTTAAATCCTTTTGTCTAGAGAGAAACCTACAGAAGCCAGCTCCAGTGTTCACAAAGAATTCTGGGCATGGCAGAGAGATTTCAAACTGTCTGTCAGTCCCAATCACCTGTTTGTTGATATGTTGAGAGCTTTCTTGAGAATCATTTTTAAGACCAGATTTCTGTTCCTCTGGAAGGAGTTCTGGGATCAATTAGTGATGTCTGAATTAGGCATAGGATTAAAAGTCTAAAAGTACATTTTCTATTTATGTACCCTTTTGGTAGATCTATGACATTGGAAAATGTAGAATTTGTATTGATGAGTACTTAGCATTTTTTTCTGAAAGTCCACACTATAAAGTGATTTAGAAGTTTTATCATAAAATACATTTTATGTATATTTGAGGAAGAATATATATCCATGCATATATCGTGTAGGTCCTTGGACAGCCTAGCTCTCTGCAAGGCCTGGAAAGACTCAGAGGGAAGGAGCCACCTGACTTGCTCACTCACATGTCTGTTGACTAATGCTGGCTCTCATAACACCTTTGACGGGGCTGCTGGCCAGAGCACTACACATGTGGTTGTCTGTGCATCCTCCCGACTTGGCTAGGATCCACGAGAACCCGAGGAAGCTACATTCCTTTCGAGACGTAGCTGTTGTCTCATGGTATGACTTTTGCCGTCAACGTTCTCAGATCCCACTGCCACGAAGAGAGGGCCTACTTCTACAGGGAAGCAATGCCAGACTTAGGTGGTAGGAAGAGCATTAGGTAGGGTGGGAGATGCTGATGGAGCCATTTGTGGAAAACACAATCTGCTGCAATCAGTTGGCAAGGGAGCCAACCGCTTCATCTAGCACACCATGCGGCATCTTCTGCTCCTCCTTCACTAATTACTTGTCTAGAGTAATAAAAACTGG
Source organism: Dicrostonyx torquatus (assembly GCA_028555095.1). Taxonomy (NCBI): domain Eukaryota; kingdom Metazoa; phylum Chordata; class Mammalia; order Rodentia; family Cricetidae; genus Dicrostonyx; species Dicrostonyx torquatus. The sequence continues at coordinate 1,673,273 of JAQHUG010000317.1, forward strand.
ATTCAACTGTGAATAGAAAAAATAGTTAACAGTGAGAGACCATAGTTTAGGGAAAAGTCAAACATTCTTAAATCATGGTATGAAAACCTGTATCAGAAGGCAGCCGTCAGAAAGGCCCTTTGCCCCGCAGATATTTTAGTCGGCACGTGTGATTCTTGCCAACAGTTGCTGATTGTTTCTCCAGATGATAGCATAATAGCGACAGACCAAATATCCACTTAATTTAGGGAATTTTACCCTCAGCACTGTAATTGTTTGTTGTAGGGCCCTTTGTGTCATATGTGGGTTAGCATCAGCTGTAGTCTATTTCCCCTCCCCTCCAGTTATGAAAACTCAGGTCGTCCCTAGCCTGAAAATTGCTGATCTTTCTCTAATACACAAAGCTGAAAAAAATATTCTCCAGAATTTGTTTCCTAGGCTACTCTTTAAAAGGTTTGCATAATGGATTAAAAAGGAAAAAGAGAATGCAGGGACCGTTGCTATTGGAACCCCGGCAGCTAATGTTTTGCATGTTTATTCATGGAGCCACTGTAATAACTGAGTGTCTTCTGCATGGACAGCACTCAATCTGAAGGGCAGGAGCCCCTCTCCCGACGAGACCAGGGGAATGTTAGACAGGGTAACCTGAGGGAGGCAGAAAGCCACTCTTGGCTGTCCCGCTTACGTGTGTGTGTGTGTGTGTGTGTTTGTGTGTGTGTGTGGTGTGTTGGAGTGGCTATGAACATGGCTACACACGCTCTTCTTCATCACAACCTTCACAGCAAGCTCTCCCACATCCTCGGAAGAACGTGTGAGCTGAAAAATGTGTGTCTCCAAGAAGCAGTGAGATGATCGCTCCATCTCTTGCATCCACAATTAATTGGGGGCTGAGAGTGCACACTGAGCAGTGTGAAAACAGGAACAGTTTCCGCCCTGGGGTGTCACAACATCAGAGCCTGCTGCAGGAGAGATGGTGTGCACCGTGGGTGGATGGAGAGAACAGAACCCTTTTCTGTCATTCACCAGTAGGTGACTAGGACTCAGGTGGTAATGCGGATGACATGGACAAGAGGTTCTCGATTTATAAAGAAGTAGATTCTTTAAGATCAGTAGCATATTTCCCAGAGGAAAGGAAAGTTCTATGTGCCACTAATTCTGCTGGATCGATTGAAAAAAGCCAATGTAACTCTTTTGGTACACTGCAGCCGTATTGATAGTTTTGTTTCTATGCATAACAGTTTCTAGGGAGCTTTGTTCATATTTTCAATTGGGGGATAAAATAATCTTTCATGGGGCCTCTCAGTAGATGCTCCCCAACTTTTCTAGTTAGCTAATAGTGCTCCCCAATATCTGCAGTGCTCCAGACAGGACATAGGTGATGGGGAATTTTTTTTAAAAAAAGGCCCTTATTTCCTTATTTTGTTTTTAAGATTTATTTTATTTTTTAATCATCTGTGTTTGTGTGTCTCTCTGTGCGTGTGCTTGTGGAGGCCAGAAAAGAGGGTTTCAGGCCGCCTGGTGTGGGAGTTGCATGCATTTGTGAGCCTCTAACATGGGTGCTGGAAACTGATCTGGGAACAGCAGGAAGTTCTCTTATCAGCTGAGTGGCTGTTCCAGCCCTGAGTTCCTCTTCTTAAGGATCCTAACTGTGCTACTTCCCTCTAGAACCCTTTCTGTAAACCTCAGGAGAGCAAAGGCTCCCTCCCCAACCTTGGTGGACCTGGGTGCTGGGCTGAGGTTGGGTTCTCACAGGAGAACATGGGATGGAGATGGATCTGCAGACACCTGCTAGATGGCAGAGCCTCTGCCTGGTGCTGCTGCTCTTCCTGGTAACCCACCACTCAGAACAGAGGTAATCCCACAGCATCTCTCACATCTGACCTCCCCCCGAACACTAATATTTATAGAACGCAGTTGAGCATTAATATATGAGGAAAGCCCACAGGACCAGCATGCATTTTGTTATTTAAGTTTCATGGCTCCATTTCCCAGGACTTGCCAACAGTAAGAAGGCAACATCTGAGACCCAGAAGAGTGTCACCGTGAAGCCAATGCCAGGCCTTTGGGCGATGGAGCGTGGCAAATTATCTTGTAAATGGTATCATCGAGTACGCTACCAGGTAAGCCAGAGGTCACAGGAGAAGAAAGCTTCCAGATCAAACTGAGCTGCTTCAGTAATATGCTCTACTAAATCCACTTAAAACAGAGGAAAGAAAGGAGTGGGTCGCTCTCTTAGGTGGGGGTATGCGGGGAGGAGAGGCTACAGCTCATTCCTAGTTTGTGCAATGCTCATCCCCACCCCACCCCCAGCCTCTCTTGAGGAAGGGGAAAGCTACAGAAACAGAGGCACGGCCTGGAATAGGTAATTGTATGTGTCATCTTGCTTAGGTCACAATAAAGCAGTGTTTGATTTTTATTCAGATATTTCTGGGAGGGTATATTTGGGGCAGGATTAGAATTTAAATCAGTGGACTTGGCTTAAAGCAGTTTTCTCTCTGTAATGGGAGTGGGTATCGTCCAAGTGGTAGAACTGAAGCCAAGGACAGTCTATGGCCAAAACCCCGTATGCCAAACTGGATACTTTCCACGTTACCCCCTAGCCTTGAAGTTCTTTGGATTTTCCAGACTTTACAACCAGATGAGCCCCGATCCACACACCACCACCCATCACCTATTTCCATACTTTTTTCTTTTTGTGAGACAAGCCTGCAACTCACTATATATAACCCACGCTGATCTTGAACTCACAATCCTCCTGCCTCAGCCTCCTGAGTACTAGCATTAGAAACGTGAGTCAGCTTCTCTCTGATGCCCATTCCTCTTCTTTATCCCTAACTATCAAGACAGTTCTGACCTATGCACCTTTTCAGCAGCCAAGGCATGAGGGTGGGGCATTAAGTTTGGTCAGAAAGGGTGGGGCACCCAGCCTTGCATTGTCTTTGTGACAGCAATGGGGAATGAGGCCTCCTCTCCAGGGGTTCTTCCCTGAAGATCTAGACACAGATGTTAGCCAAAATTAGATCCAAAGAGGTATCTGCCAGGTGGCTGGTTCAGGGGAACATCCCTGGCAAACGGGACAGATGTCATTCTTTCTGTTTTTACATTTTTAAATTTTATGTTTGTGAGTGTTTTACCTGCATGTATGTCTGTGTGCCACATGTGAGCCTAGTGCCTTAGAGGTCAGAAGAGTGTGTTAGATCCCCTGGAACTGGAGTTACAGACGGTTGTGAACATGTGGGTGCTGCGATCCAAACCTGGGTCCTCTGCAAGAACAAGAGCTCTTAACCGCGGAACCATCGCTCTGTCTCCTACATCTTCAAAAGCAAACTCAACTATCCTGTTTCTTTAGGCTAACTCCCTTCCCTCTGCGACCTGTCCTAGAGTCTAGAATGAAAAGGAAAAAGATTCTCTAAGCTGATAGTGGTTGGTCCTCAACCCTGCAGAGGTTTGATGTGAGGCTCATCTCCACGGCTGAGAAGAGTCCGAGAGAGGCCAGGAGGCATCTGGGCTCAGAAAGACATGGGCTCACTTTGGTTGCTTCCGTTCCCCTGGTGCCGAGTGTTGTGCTGGATGACCTAGGCCTGAGAGTCATCCTCCTACCCCCAGGATGATGCTCTCAGCCTTTTGAAGTTGGCCGTTGCCTGGCTCTCCATCTCCATCCCTTGCTGCGTGTGGTTTATTTGAGGTCAAGGCTAGGACTGACTCACACCCTGGCACAGTAGTCAGCATTCAAGAAAATATCTGTGGAATGAGTAAATCGATGACCCAGCACCCAGCCAACCTGGAATGAGAGGAGAAGCAGGACTGGGAGCCTCTGGCAGAGTCAAAACCAGCTGTGGGGCCAGCAGCAAAGGAGGCCATGCCGCTAGCAGGCACTTTCATGAACTCTTGGGCTTCTGTATAATGGAAGGTCCACCTCTACTAGAAGTAAACATTTCTAACTCCTCTACAGAGAGGCAGACAATCTTATTAAACACCCACATGTCAGATTTCAAATATTTACACATTATCTTGCCATGGAACATGTTTTCCACCAGCAAAACTAGTGAGGCTCCATTCTAGCACGCACACCGTTGCCAGCGCAGTGTTCCCCGAAACCTGCTCACAAGCTGTTCCATGATAGCACCCTGTCTGTCTACTTGCTGCACGTGGCCGTGGCATTTTCGAGACTGACGGAAGCTGTGGTCTTCTTTGTAAATTTGCATGTGATTATAGGGGTGAGGGGCTGTAGCCCACCCTTCCTCTGGTGGTCTGGCTTACCTCAGATACGCTATCCCTCTAGCTCCCTGCCCTCCTTCCCGTTCTGTTCCTTCCTATACGCCTCTGGGCTGCAGTCTTCCCCCTCCTTCCCCGACTCTGTTCCTTTTCCCACACCTCAAACACACCTTGTGCTTTCCCACCTTTGAACTTGGGTTGAGGTACTGAAGTTCCTTTAAGGTGCCCTGGGGACAGGAGCCGGACTCCCACAGTCCACGCACTGCCAGGGCAATAAAAGTTGAGGGAGCAGCCGCAACCTGTTCTGCAGCACAGAGGCAGCCCCGCCCGCCACGCCCGCCCTGTTTGCCACTCTAGGCAGCAGCTCAGGCTTCAGGCTTGGTTTTTTGTCTTCACCTTGCTCCCTGGACCCTTCAGGCTCACCCCTCCACAAACATTTGTGGCAAACATTCCTTCTTTCTACGTGTTTGTTCAATGAAATAATAACAACCAGGGACTGGGAGGGAGGCACAGTGTGGAGTGCTTGCCTAGAGTGTGCAAGGCTCTGGATTCATGGGGATGGAGGTTAGGGATGGGGTATGTGCCACTATACTAACCAGTGGGAGTGTAGCCAGAGTCCTGCCTGGGAATTCATCTTAGTGGGCAGCAGACAGCTACTTGTAGAAGATTTTCTGTAGGGAAGCCCTAGAGAGAGACGACAGCTGGGGTGTGGGGGACTGGAAGACAAAGGCTGGTGATACTCCAAGAAGGTAGGGGCAGAATAAAAGAGACCTGCGAGGGCAAACAGATCCCAGAGTCCCCAGATAGTGGTGAGCTTGGAGAGCTTCAGAGAATCAGGACCTGAAGGGCACTGGGGTTGGGTCAAGGGCATGCAACTCTGCCCTGAGGTTAAGAGAATCCTGGCTAACACTCAGAGGGTTGATCAAATAGCTTCAAGCCCCTTGCTGCCACCTCCTGCTCTGGCCTTTGGGCTTTATGGAACTTAAGTGATGACACTACTTCCCTGGAACCTTTCTAACTTATCCGGGACTGAGTTCATACATCACCCCCAAATCCCGCACCCCCTGGCCTCCTCAGCTCTGACATGGAGTCATGTCTCCTTGTTGTCTCCTGCTGGGTGTTTTCAGGGGCTGCTGGATCTGTGTAGTTAGTTTGTGTGCATGCAGGTGTGTTCACACGGGTGCATGTGTATGTTCCTCCTGCATGGGTACATGTGCTGTACAGGTGCATGTGTGTGTGTGGGGTGTACCTGTGTGGAGCCAGAGGACAACTTCGGGGTGGGGGGTGTTTATCAGGAGTCATCTGCCTTGTTTTTCGAGACAGGCCTCACATTGGCATGGAACTCTACAGTTAGAGGAGGCGGGCTGCTCAGTCAGCCCCAGAGAGTCTCCTTGTCTCCTCCTCCCCAGGACTGGGATTACAAATGCAGGACACATTCCCTGCTTTCTCCGCCAGTCCTGGGAATCACACCCAGGCCCTCCTGCGTGACAAGCACTTTACTACTGGACAGATTATCCCTTGTACCTCCTGTTTTTGTTTTGTGTTTTTATTGTTGTTTACATTTTTGAGATAGGGTCTTGCTATGTACTATGGCTGGTTTGGAACTCTCTAGACCATGCTGGCCTCAAACAGTAAGCAATTTTCCTGCCTCTGCTTTCTCATGCTAGGTTTAGAGTATATGGCACCATGCCTAACTTTTTCATATTTATTTCCTTAACTGCTAACCCTTAAGTGGGGGCAGAAAAAGGAGACCCTTGAGACATGATCTCTCACTAAACCTAGAGCTTGCTGTTTGGGCTAGATTAGTGGGTAGCAAGGCCTAGCCATTCTCTCTTCTCTGTTTTCCACAGCGTTGAGGTTACAGGTACTATTGCTATAATAAAATACCATGACACACACACACAAAAAAAAAAACCCCAAAAAACCAAAACTACAAAAAATACCTTGGAGGCAGGGGAGAGATCTATTTGGCTTACACTTCCATATCATCATCAAAGGAAGTCAGGACAGGAACTCAGAGAGGGCAGAAACCTGGAGGCATGGAGTAGCACTGCTTACTGGTTTGCTCCTCATGGCTTGCTTAGCCTGCTTTCTTACAGAATGCAGGACCACCAGCCTAGGGGTGACACTGCCCATAGAGAGTTGAACCTTCTCACATCGATCATCAATCAAGAAAATGTACCAGACTTGTCCACAGGCCAATCTGGTGGGGGAATTGTCTTAGTTGAGGTTCCATCTTCATAAATGACGTGTCAAGTTGACTAATACTGCCACCACAGAGACCATACTAGCAGAAGAATACTGTAAGCTGAAATGGTCATCCTAGGCCAAGATGAACCAAAGCCTGGGATTCAACCAACTTGAGAATTGTTGGTGTCTCTCCTTGCCCCTCCTCATAGCAGGCTTCTTTTGGACTGCAAGTTCCCAAATCATGACACAGAGACTTTTTATTAATTATGAATGCTAGGCCTTAGCTTAACCTTGTTTCTAGCTAGCTTTTTTTAAAACTTAAATTACCCCATGTGTGATGCCACAGGGCTCATTTCCCTCATCTACATCCTGTTCATCCTGTTTTCCTGCTTCCTCTGTGTCTGCCTCCTGCTTGACTGACTTTTCTCTCCACCCACTAGCCCCACCTATCCCTCCTCTGCCTAACTATTGGCTGTTCAGCTTTTTATTAGACTAATCAGGCACCTTAGGCAGGCAAGGTAAAACAGCAAGGCATCTTGACATAGTTAAACAATTATTCTGCAACACAAACAAATGTAACACATCTTTACTTAGTTAAACAAATATTCTCTTCCACAACACTCCTCATTCAAGGAAAGGTCGGGGCTCCCTGCAGGGCTCCCCGAGACTCTGAATGTACATCTTACCGCTAACTTCTTTGGAGAGGCTCTTGATGGACTAACTAAAGAAATTCAGAACTCAATTTCATTGTTCAGCAATCCTGATCTTCAAGCATGCAGCTGCAGAGGGTGGGGGAGCGTGTGGACCCTGGGGAGCAGGAAACTCACATGGGAAGGAGTTGCTGCAACTCACCCTGGTGTGCAATGCAGAAGATCTCCCCAGAAAAGGGGGTGTGAAGGTCAGAAGCGGCTTCCTGGTCTATCAATGAAGGATTGTTCTGCTCTGGGCTTCTCAGGCCTAATAACTCTCCACAGAGATGCCTGCAGTCTCTTGCCTCAGACTTAGCAAGGGCTGTTCCAGCCGTTGGGGCAAGGGAGCCAGTCTTCACTTCTTAAAAATAGAAGGGAGAGGACATCAGACAAAACCCAGCTGAGGAGTCTTCTACAAAATGCCGACCAGCAAACCTTCCTCTGAACTGTTAGGGTCAAAAGCAAGGAAGGCTGAAAAGGAAATGTGATACCTAATGATGTATTGATTATAGTTCACCAATTGTGACACATACATTGATGTAACATGTTAGTGATGGGGGAAGCTGGGTCGCAGTAGAAGTGCTTCACCCTGTCTCAAACTCCGGTAGAAATCCAGGTCAGTTCAGGCAGGGGAGGTGCTGCTGACCAGCGGATTTGTAGGCCACATTCGGTTGAGGAGCGCAGAGCCATCTGTGCAGTTGGCCAGAGTGGGCATCTGCTTGAGAGACAGCAGTTTCAGGGATTCTAGCATGGA
>JAQHUG010000317.1:1681705-1749424 GCA_028555095.1 Dicrostonyx torquatus
GCACACTAAATGTATAGGTACATATGTTCATGTACCTACAAACAGAGGTCAGAATCTGAAACTTCAGTTAGTCTGGGTAGCCAGTGGGGTCCCATGATCTTTATCTACCTGTCTCCATACAGGCACGAGAGACTGTGCCTGGCTCTTGTGTTAGTCCTGGGGATTTGAACTCAGGTCCTTATGCTTGCACAGCAAGTGCTCTTACCCACTGAGCCATTTCCTCAGGTCCTTTCCTCTATCTTTTCTGTGCCTTGAAACAGGGTCCCCAGCCCCCACCCCAGAGTCAGCTCACTTCCCACATCCTGCTCATGCTTCGTCCATCAGTCACTCGTGCAGCACAGGGAGAGTAACTAAAGGTGCCTTTCCCTTCCTTTCTCCTATCCCACCTCACTCAGCCTAAGAGCCCAAGGATTCCCCATTCCCTGTCCCTTCATGTCTTTCGCCTGTTCTCTCCAATCTTCTTGTTGCTCTCTAGGTTCAGCCTCCCCCTCCTCGGCCCTGCTGGCAATAGTTCCCAACCCTTCTAACGCTCAATAAAAAAACAAAAACAAATCATGATGACATACTTCAGGAAGCCTAATCCTCAACAGGTCTAGGTAATGCAGTGAACCTAGAGCTAAGCATAAAAACAAAACTTTACTGATGGAATAAAAGTACCTCCACCTGGGTTAGTCTCCACCCTTGGGCCTCTTTCCTTATCTCTCAGTCTTTTATCTATTAGGTGTTTCACCATGTAGCTCCTGCTAGCCTCAACGTTACCCTCCTGCCTTAGCTTCATGAGTGGCAGGATTGAGCTCTTTTGAGTGTGTCTCCCACCCCCAAAGCATTTAGGGGGTCAGACACATGGCTTAGTAGTTAAGAGCATTTGCTACTCTTCCAGAGGAGCCAGGTTCAGTTCCTAGCACCCACATCAGGTGGCTCACAACCTGCCAAATAACTCAGGGTCCAAAGGCTCTGATACCCTCTCTGGCCTCTGAGGGCACTTATACACACATGGTACATTTGCATAACTCAGGCACAAACATACACGTAAAACAATAAATGAAAAAATGCATTCGCTCACTTTTACCAGGGTAAGGAAATACTCTCCTGTTTCTGGTGCCCGCCATGAACAAGGTTTGGGTTTTACTGAATGCTCTTGGTGTCCGCTGGAGAAGCCTGTGCAGCGCACACTTTTCCTCTGTCAATCCGCTACCGTGGTGCTTTACAGAAAGATACCCGCGCGTTCCTCCTAATGTGGCAGGGTTTTAATCAGGTGATTAGCATGAGCTGATTTACACTCTGTACCGTTCACGCTGGCCTCTGTGTGGAGAATCCATTGTAGAGAGCAGGGGTGAGAGAGGGAGATTAGCCTAAGACTGTGACAGTCCTCCCAGGGGCAGAGCGGCCAGAGGAAATGGTGATAAGTGAGAGAGATTTAGAAAGAGGAAAGATGTTTTGGAGATAACACTGACAGAACTCGTGGGTGGATTAGAGAAAAGAGGATGAATTGTGTGCTAGGACCAAGTAAATGGTCCTATTTTATTTAACAGAGAAAGCTCTGTTTGAATCTGACATGGTCCCCACAGGCCGGTGGTCTGTAGCCAGCAGTGCGATTTTAGAAATTTCTGAAAACTTTAGATTGATGGACCTTGCAGGAAGAAGTAATTCCCTGGGTGGGGGTAAGGTAGGGTGTACTTTGGAAAAATCTATGTGGTCCTTGGCCTCTTCCCCTCTCCTAGTCCTGTCTACCTAGAGGTGAAGATCGTCACCACATGCCCTGGTCACCATGAGGCTCTGTCCAAAGGTGTGCCCGAGGCCCAGAGACTAGGGACCAAACACAGAAGACTTCCTCAAAGAGGGAAGGAGTCAAGGCTCTCTTTCAGACAAGTTGGGGTCAGATGCCCAAGGGAAGGTGCCAAGCACACAGTTGACCTAGATTAGAGCATTGGAAGCCACAGTTAGGGGAGTTAACACCAAGAGAGAGAAGGAAATGAAAAAGATAGAAACGTGATGGTGTGGATGGCCATTGATAAAGACAGGAAGATGAGGCAGGGGAAGTTCAGCAGTCACCAGGAGCATTTACTAAGTAAGCATTCCCAAATTTTTGTCACTTGTGTGCACAGATATTTGAGAGGAAAACCAAGAACCATTGGCACACTGAGTAAGTCAGATGTATCCTCAGCTTACAAGATTCTCTGGAGGAGGGAAGGGCAGCTTTTCTACAAGGCCTTCTCTTAGACAAGCATCTCTGGCCTTTTCCTTTCTCTCGCTTCCTGTCCACCATGAAGGAACGAACCCTTTCTGCGGCACACTCCATGATAGCATGCTCAAATGCATGGGGACAAGCGACCATGGTCCAAAGGCTCCGTACACTTAGGTTAAAACACATCAGGTTTTGTTCCATTTTGCAGGGCTCCCAGCGCTACCAACACTATCTCTTCCATACATATTGAACTTGTTTTCCTGAGTAAGCGCACATCCTCAAGGTCTGTGGAATTCACAGAAGAGCGCACTCTTGCACCCCTGCCCCAAGGCCTATTTAAAGCTAAAACTGAATTTCAATTACCTTCCCTGAGACAGTTTCTCCACACACCCTTGGAGATAACATTTACAAATGACATTGAGACTCCTAGCCAAGAGGCGCCAGGACAAAAGCTGGCACAGATCTAAGATGTGCAGTGTCTTCCCAGGGTCTGGGGAACCCACCTGGCTTTAGCTTAAAGTTTCCTCCTTGGGATTTATGGTTGGTGGAGCAGGAGGTGGGGGCAGGGAAGGCAAGATCCTCTCAGCTGGGTACAGTCAGTTGTTCCAATTTCAACAAGCCTTCCCCTTCTTAAACAACCTGGATGATTCTCAACAAAGGTAATTTTCTGCTTCTCTGGTTCAATTCAATTTATCTTTTTAAAAGCAATTAGCACCCCCTTTAAATTTCCTTTATGCCCGACTAATTGCTCTTAGTTCAGGAGTTAAAGCTTCTCTCGCTCTTCCTCTCTCTCCCTCCCCACAATAACTCCAATAATATCGGGTTAAAGTACAGGCCAGACCCCAAATACGTATTTTGGTTAACAGTCTCCTTAGCTTTGTAAGTATTTAAGTTTCCACCAGTTGGACAAGGAGGGGGATCCATTTTTATTTTAAGGCTTTCTTGACTAAGGTGCATTTCCAATTAACTGAACATCAGAGGAACTGGAAACTGCACACCAGGGGACTTAAATATGCATTAAGAAAAAAATTCCACTGCAAACTTGAAACTAGCTGATAGGCCCACATGTATCAGACACACCAGGGAACTTGTATTTTTCCTCTGTAAACCAACACTTCTTATTTACTTAAGCTGGGTAAGGCAATATGTACTCACCAACACGCTGACCCGATTAGACAGATCTCTTCTTAGGTGGCGACCGGCTCTTGAGAAGATCCAGGTGAGGGAAAGCAGCTGGCCCCAGGATGCGCCTGGCTTCCAGTGGAGAATTTTGAGCTCCAATCGCCTCAGCATATCATTGCCCCTGACTTTGCAAACTAACAACCTCATGAGTGGAAAGCACGAATGGGAATGCTACTGTGTTCTTTCCACCGCAGAGTTGGAGAGCTCCTGACATATGCATTATGTTGGGATGAACTGAGGAAGCAAAGGAACAAAATGGCCCCTGCATCCCTCCAAGAGTGATGTCATTGGTATGGAGAACTGCATAGACACTGGGATCTTTTTTCTTAATCACACCGATTTGTTTGTGTGTATGTGCACACATGTGTGTGGGTGTGGACCTGCTATGTCATGTTAGGAGATCAGAGGACAGTGTGCAGGAATTAGCTCTCTCCTTCCACCAAATGAACTCAGGTCATCTGACTTGGTGGCAAGTGCCTTTATTACTGAGACAACTCTCCTGTCCCACACTGGGACTCATTTACTTTTGTCTTTTAAAGATTTATGTTTAGACAGGTATGGTCCTACAGAGGGAGTTCCAGGCCAGTCAAGACTATGTAACAAGTCTTTGTCTCAAACAACAAATATTTATATTTATTTTAATTATGCATATGTGTGTCTATGTGGACATGTGCAGGAGTCTATGGAAGTCAGAAGAAGATGTTGGGTTCCCTGGAGCTGGAGTTACAGCTGGTTGTGAGCTGCCCCATGAGGATGCTGAGAACTGAATTCAGGTCCATTGCAAGCACTCTTAAGCACTAAGTCACCTCTCCAGCACTGACACTGGGGTTTTATAACATGCCTAGCAGAAGGGGGAGAGGGGAGGCAACTGAGATGCAAGGCACATACAACATATTAACAAGACACTTGACTCTAATCCCCTCGGCTTCACCTTCCATCAGCACAGATGCTCCAGTTAAAAGGGACTTATTGAAACTCAACCCCCGGACTTCCCTTTTGATTTATAACTTACAGCATTCTTTTCTTCTTTTATTGGGGAGGCCTGGAACTGATTTCTATTTGGCTCCTGGGTCAGTGTATTCATTTGGTAAACAAAGAATGGCCTTGCTGAAATGCTGTAGAGGTTGTTGGAGCCAAAAGAATCATCTCATCTCCTAGGAACCAATTAGAATTCCTGAATGGCAAAATTCCCACCAAAAAAAAAAAGACAAAACACTCCAAAGAGGCTCACTCTCTGAATTACTCTGGAACTTTCTACTAGGCAGGGCAGGGCAGGAGGCTCTAGGTTGGCAGAAAGCCGGGCAGTAGTTTGACATTGAATAGTCAAGAGAGAAGATGGAGTAGCCACCAAAACCCAGTACCATAATGCAGCTCGAGGCAGGCAAGCGTACAAACACACATGATGTATTGATGTTGGCAAGGGTCCCCCACCACATTTAATGTCAGAAGCCAGGCAACTTAAAAAGCCATTGGCAGCTAAGCTCTAAAGATGAATTGAAAGCTGGTGGGCCCAGCAGGCCTCCTGCTTAATTCTGTGGCCTTGCATCTGTTTGGGGGGTCTAGCGCTTATTAGAAAGATAACAGAGAGCTGTGAAATCTGAGGCCCAGCTTGCTGACCTTTCTCGCCACTCCCAAGTAAACCATTCACCTGCTGAAGTTGAAAGGTCCCTCTGTTCAGCTGGATGGTGAGGAATAAAAAAGAAACTTCCCCAACCTGTCCGACTGGTTCTGAGCCTTGAACCAGGTCCAACACCTTTACATAACCTAGGACACCAGTCCCCAGTCCTGCTGACTTCTTACACTGGTACCCCAAGTCCTACAACACACACCGTCCCCTGCAGAAGTGCCTCTCTTTGACAAAGCCTAAAAATCTGAGGGTCCCGCCTGAGTTCTGGGGAGCCACGCATCAGCAAATTATTTTAAGAGAAACATTTTGTAGTTACAAAGACAAGGAAGAGGCCCTAAGTGAATGACAATCGTGGGAACAGCCAATTAACTGGTAAATCCTTGTTGTCTGCTAGTCCAACAAGGAGTGAGGGGGGAGGAGGGGAAGCAGCTGCAGCCCAATTAAACTGGGTAGCTGAGCCGCCCCTGGAGGATTCTCACTTCTGGTTTACCTAAACATATCTGCTTTCTCAGACATCTTAGGGGACTGCTCACAGCAGTAAGCGCTCCGGTGATTTCCTTCTTTATTGCTGCTGGCAACTGAGCTAAGATATGCATGTAGGCAAATTGAAAGGATGAAGGGTCATGAGTCCCCCAATTACACCTTCTTTAGAGTTTGGGTAGAAGGGACAGGGAGACTGCTGGGTGTTGTAATCCACCAGACTAAAGAAACCAGCTGCGCACACAGCCAGCAGCAGCGGGGGAGGGTGCGGTACAGTCCTGCCCACTTAGCACGTCTCTGAGAATCCAGTCTTTTCCTCCAGCTAGTGCGTTTGGAGAATCTAGAACGCCTTGCTCTGGACTCTGGCAGAAGGATGCTGTTATGCAATTTCTAGGAGCTGGGCATCCCGGCCAGGATGCCTTCTCTCTGCCCGTTTCCACACCCATTTTTACCTTTCCCCGTTTCCTGGTTGCAAAGAATTTTCCAACTTCAAGTCCTCATCAGAACAGAATCGTCTTCAATCCATAAACACCTATAAGGTAGTGACCCCTGGAAGTCACAGAACAAACATTTACATTACAATTCATAACAATAGCACAATTACATTACGTAGTAGCAATGAAATAATGTTATGGTTGGGGTCACCACAACGTGAGAAGCTGCATTAAAGGGTTGCAGCATTAAGAAGGTTGAGAGCCACTGCTGTAAGGACTTGTTTCCAACCCACAGCAATTACACTTTCAACTGTCCTTCAGCTGGTCCTGAATCATTTGAACCAGCATCATCTGCTTGTCTTAAAAGAACCCCAGTTTGGAGGCAAAATCCTTAGTGCCCACAAACTTGGGCCAACTGTTGTTTAAAATATTTGTTTATTGCAGACGTATTTAAACAAATATGCTCTTAGAAAGAAGACCTCAAGCACCCGTTACTAAGTATTCTCTTCTCTCACTTCAGTTCTACCTAGCCATCCCACTCCGGGGGTTCTGAGAGTGTGTGGGGGGAGGGGAAGATTAGACTATTTTGAAGTGTGCTACCGAGGGTGCGCACTATTAATATGCCTTACTGCTATTGATGTTTTTAAGTTTGAAGGTGGCCTACAAAATAAGGGTTTTGTTTCTACAAAACAATGGGTTTTATTATGGCATTTTCATACACGTCAGTGTACTTGGCTTGGAGCCACTCTTCTCCACCAGTGCCCCTTCCTTTCCCCACGGTCACCCCTTCTCCTTTCCCCTCACACTCCCTTTTCTTTGCTGGTAACATAGACTGAGGAGTGCTTGTCAGGCTTCTCCCCATAAAGCTGCTCACGTTCCCCTTTATGCTTCGTTCATGGAGAAATGAAGTCACTATGCACAGCCCACAGCTGAGGGCTTCATCTCTTTGAGGCTGGAGACCCATAGAGATTGCTTAGGATTCTACATCGGAAACATTCCCTTCCCAATCATTCACTTGTTAAAAGTTGTATTTCTGGGTGGATGATGGCTCAGTGGGTAAGGGTGTTTATTGCCAAGTATGATGACCTGAGTTTGACCCCAGGAATCCATGTGGTGGAGAAAAACAACTGCAATTAATTCTCTGATCTCCACACATGCTCATGGCACATAGGTGAGTACATATGTACACACACACATACACACACACACACACACACACATACACACCAAATAAGTGTAAAAACATTTTTAATTGTTTTTTTTCTTCAATTTAGACTCTTAGGTATTAGTTTAAGCTTGGGCTTATGGTCCAATTATGTTTGTTTGTTGTCCACAGTGGTCCAAGTCTGACCATTGGCAATTTTTCAGTTTGTTTTTGTATCGCTTACACATGTGCCCATAATTTCTTTTTAAACTAGTGCTTCCTTACTTTCTGCCACTACCAGATGTTTCGGGACTGTCTTCTCCATTTCTTGTCCCATCAGAACCAGTCATTTCTCTGAGAAGGCCCGGTTCCTTTGATTGGAGAATGGTGTTAGACGCTGTGATCTGAATGGCGTTTGCTTGTTGCTATGGGGCCTCCTTAGCTGACACAACAAGGAGATAGATGCCTGTGTAGCAACCTGTGTGGACAGACACAGTGAGAGGTATTTTTATGCTTGCCCGCCCCTGTCTATATTAAGCTAAGCATGAGTTCACAAGAGCATCTCTAGCTCCAGGCTGTCACCGCATGGATTCTTCTGGCTTCCTCCAACTCTAACAGAGAGGTGACTCCACTCCTCTTATATAATTGTTCACTTCTAGTACGCATGCATTGCCCTTTCTGTTCATTCTAATGCTCTCTTTTGTGTTTTAAAAGTTACATGTATTGATTCTGTGTGTGCACGTGTGTGGGTGCACGTATTCCACAGCCCACATGTGGAGAACAGAGGACAATTGATGAGCGTTGGTTCTCTTTGTCCACCATCTGGGTCCTGGGGATTGAAGTCAGGTAGTCAAGTCCCTTATTCACTGAACCATCTCACTTGTCACTTAGTTTTGTTGGTTCTAAATAGTTGGTTCTAAAGTCAGAACTATAAAGTAAGATGTATTGGGGCCAACCTCATTGCCCCTCCCCCTTGATTTCTTCCCTTCATACTCAACACTTTTCAGTATTTTCCATTTCATTCTTCCATTATTTCCTTTAGAAAATACAAGTAAACACACAGTTACATTCACTTCTTTCTTGCACAAATGCTGTCTGTTATGTACATTTTTCTTCACTTTGCTTTCTTCACTGGGCAATGGATCCTGGAGAGCATCCAGAATGGCCAGGAGTGATCCTCCTGCCCAGGCCCCTTTGTTATGGCTCTTCTGTGGTGAGCTAACCAGGCCTCTGTTGATTGACATTGGGTTTCTTCAGACTTTTGCTTTTATAAATAGCACAGCGAGAATAGCTTTGAACATGTAGCGTTTGGGATCTTTGCCAGTGCATCTTCAGGATGGATTCCCAAAAGTGAGATTACTGGGCTGAAAAGAATGCATGTGTAATATCATAAGATGCTGCCAAATTTTTCTTTGTAAGGGCCGTATCATCTTATATTTCCATCAGCAGCTTGTGAGGGGTTCCTTCCCTACACTTTTGTCCAAATGTGGCCCTGTGTTTGGATTTTCCTTATTTTATAAGTACCAAATAGTAACATAAGGAGACTCTATTGATCTGTCTGTCTGTCTATCTACCTACTTACCTATCATCTATGTATGTATGTATGTATGTATGTATGTATGTATGTATCTATCTATCTATCTATCTATCTATCTATCATCTATCCATCCATCCCTATGGTAGCTTAAAATGTCAACTTGCCACAACCTAGACTCACCTAGGAAGGTTTTAGTTGAGTTGTCTAGATGTTGGCCTGTGCACATGTCTTTGGAAGGTTGATTGCCAGTTGAGGTGGGAAGATGCACCCCGAATGTGGGTGCACCATTTCATAGGCTGGGCCCAAAACTGTAAGAGTGAAGAAAGCTAGCTGACAGTAAGCAAGCAGAATGGTGCATCTGTTTCTCTCTGCTTTTGACTATAGACATGGTGTGGTCAACTGCTTGAGTTCCTCCCACCTTGGCTTCCCCACTGTGATGGATTTAACCTCATATTGTTAACCAGGAAAACTTTATTTTCTTATGTTGCTTTTTGTCAAGGTATTTTATTACAGCAAAAGAAATGAAACTTGTATCATATCTATCTATCCTCTACCTATATACCTACTTACCTATCTATCATCTATCAATCAATCAATCATCTATCTATATACCTACTTACCTATCTATCATCTATCAATCAATCAATCAATCATCTATCTATATACCTACTTACCTATCTATCATTTTATCTATCATTCTATTATCTATCATCTATCTATCATTTTATCTACCTATCTATTTATATCTATCATCTAGCTGTCTTTTACTATACTAGAAATTAACCCAAGGTCTCACACATGTGGAGAAAGTATTCTACCCACAGTCCATCACATATCTCCTTTTGCAATGAGGCCCAACACCTTTTCATCTATTTAAAGCATGGGGCTCACAAAATAAGAAACATATAAATGTCATTTATGTGTTTTGAGAGCCACTGCCATAGTAAATGCAAGAAAGTATGGAACACAGGTCTCATTCTGGAAGGAACAAGTGAGCTTGCACAAGACAATAGGAAAATAAACAGCACACATTCCAGTTTTAAAGTTCTGAGACAAGCAAAATTTTTAGGGAATTCAGAGAATAAAGACAACTGTAAAGTAATTAGGGAAAGCTCCACAGAGGAGGGATTTGAAAGATATCTGGGGTAGCATAATCAGAAGGAGAAAGGGAAAACGTGCATGGAGTAGCAGAGAACAAAGTGTGTGATGGTGTAGGGATAGGAAGTACCTCAGGGTTAGGCTTCTTACGCTCCAGCACAGCCTCCTTGGTCATCTGCTTGCAGCCCCACAGCCAGGAAGGTAATAACAACATCTGTCTTAGGCGGCTGTCTTACTGTATCTGCGGGGGATTGACTCCATTCCCCAAGATGTCACTTCTACCGATGCAGAAGTCCCTGGGATGGACTGGCAGTGTAGTTGCCATTTGTGTACCCCATGCCATCCTGCCATCACTTTAAACCATCTCTAAATTGCTTAGGCTTTACTGCAAGGCAAAGGTTATGCCAATGGATGAATAAGGAGAATAAGGAGAATGGAAAGACGCTGTATGTGTTCAATGCAGATGAGATATTTTTCACGTTTCCAGTTCTCAGTTGGTTGAAGCCTCAGATGTGGAACTCATGAATAAAGAGGGTTGACTGAATAATGCTGGCTGAATATTTGCTGTTATTACAAAACACAGGGGCCATCAGAGTCTCAGTTGGAATCGCGAGAGATTCTGATGAAAATAAAGATGAGCTTGGGTAGGAGACATCAAACTCCATACTTAGGGTTTGGACAATCTAAGGGGTGTGGCAGAGGGCTTGATGGACGTGCTAAAAGAAGGAGCCAACCAAGGGAGGCTGGTTTTATCTGTGTGCCACCAGAATGCTGAACAAGGGGATTCATGAAATGATATCAAGAAGAAAGGAAGGGGGTAGGGAGGAGAACTTGAGGGAACAGGATAGGTGAGATGGAGGGAGGACAGAGATGAGAGCAAGGAAAGAGATATCTTGATTGAGGGAGCCACTATGGGACTAGCAAGAAACCTGGCACTAGAGAAATTTCCGGGAATCCATAAGGAGGACTACAGCTAAGACCCTAAGCAATAGTGGAGAGGGCGCCCAAACTGGCCTTGCCCTGTAGTCAGATCGATGAATATCGTAAATGTCACCATAGAACCTTCATCCAGGTGGAGACCTGCAGCCGAGCACTGGGCTGAGTTTCCAAAGTCCAGCTGAAGAGTGGGAGGAGTGAGATTATGAGCAAAGAGGTCAAAACCATGATGGGTACACCCACTGAAACAATTTACCTGAGCTCACCAACTCCAGCTGGACAGGGAAGGAACCCGCATAGGACCAAACTAGTCCCTCTGAATGTGGGTAACAGTTGTATGACTGGGACAGACTGCAGGGCCACTGGCAGTGGAGCCAGGATTTATCCCTACTGCTTGTACTTTTTGGGAACCCATTCTCTTTGGATAGATACTTTACTCAGCCTAGATATAGTAGGGAGGGCCTTGGACCTTCCTCAAAGCAATGTGCCTTACCCTCTCTGAGGAGTGGATGGGGGGTGGGGGTGGGATGGTAGGTGGAGAGAATGGGAGGAGGGGAGGGAGTGGGAACTGGAATTGGTATGTAAAATTAAAAAAGATTGTTTTCTGTTTAAAATAAAATAAATTATAATTTAAAAAAGAAACTTAGTTTAAATTTCTTACCACCTTTAAAAAAATGGACAAATTCTTCCACTGCTCACTGTTTTAATTCAGTAATTAATACTATGCTAAACCAATGAGAGAATCAGAATCTCAGAGCCCAGGCTTGTCCTTCCTAGCGGGTTTTCAAGGTGGCAGGGAAAAGGGACTTGTGGCTTCTCTTGATTTGCTGCCTGTTTCTCCTCTTCTCTTCCTTTCTCCAATCTGTGATTTCTGGCCTTTGTATAACTAAAGGAGACCAGGATGGACTCTAAAGGAACCTGACCAACGCTGTGCTAATAAAGTATCACAAGTTGGGGGCCTATTCTAAAACTTACTCAGCCCTGAGCTCTTTCATTAGCTTGTGAGAACTTCTGCTAGGGGTGTTCAATGGCATTTTGTTTTCTATTGATCTATTAATTTATTTTTGAGGTGGGGTCTCACTATGTAACCATGGCTAGCCTGGAACTTTCTATGTAAACCAGGCTAGCCTCAAACTCACAGAGCTGTCCTACAAATAGTATACACAGGCTGCCTGAAGCCACTACTGCTCCTTTATCCTGGCCATTAGAAGATCCTACCAGCTCGTCGTTCCCTTTTAGATTCCTCAAGCAGAAGTGAGACACCAGTCTGTGATACCTCCTACGACAGTCCATTTTCTATTGCTATAACAAGACACCTCAGACTAGGAATATTATAAAGAAAATGAAGTTAATTTAGCTTATTGTTTTGAGGTTGATGTCATCCATCATGAGTTCCTCTTCACCAGAGACCAAACCTTAGAGATTCAGTGATTGAGTTCATTCTTTCTGCAAAAACCTAATCACATGGGAGCTAATGGGGTCCTGCAAGACCTGTATTGATTCCTTTCTAAGGGCCGTACTTCTAATGGCCTACCTACCTCCTTCTAGGTTCTACTGCTTATAGGTCTCTTGCTACCACCCAAGCTTATGACACATAGTGCTTTGAGGAAAAGGTAGTCAAACCACATCTAAACCACAGCAGCCCCCGCTTTCTGGTGCCAACATGAAGTTCCTCATGTGATATCCTGGGAGGCTTTTATGACTTGAGGTGAGAATGGAAGCACCTCTACCCCACCCCCACCCTTGGGAATGGCATTCACAGCTGGGTCACACACTGTCCTTGCAAGGATCTCGTCATCTCCATTTTTGGTTCTTTGTTGTTGTTGATGTTGTTGTTGTTGTTTGAGACAGGCTTTCTCTGTGTAACAGCTCTGGCTGACCTGAAACTCACTTTGTAGATCAGAGTGGCTTCAAAACATGTGCCGTGTGTGTGTGTGTGTGTGTGTGTGTGTGTGTCTGTCTGTCTGTCTGTCTGTCTGTCTGTGTGCATGTACATATGTGTACATTCTTAGATGGCACAGGACAACTCTCAGGTGTCATCCTCAGAAACAATGTTTGTCTTCTTCTTTGGGTCAGGGTCCCTCCTTAGCCTGAATGTGGCTAAGTTATGGTCACTGTGAGCCCCAGGGATCATTCTGTCCCTGCCTCCCCAGCACTGGGATTACAAACCACCGCACCTGCAACCTTGACATGGCTTCTGTGCCTCAAATTCCGGAGTCTCATGTTTGCAAGGCAGGTGCTTTATCTCCCCAGTATTGACAGATGTGAGATCCTCCTGGAAGTCTAAGAACAGTCTCGGTCACTTAAAATACTCACATAGTAGCATTTTAAAAAGTATCTCCTGTTCCTTTTGTCTTAGAAACCTGAGGATGGAGCACAGCGCCTAGCCCTCCGTGATTAATGATAGGAGCATTAGGAAGATGGATCTGACTGTTTGTAATGATAGGCTGGTATGAGGTAGAAGGAAAACCATTTTAAATCTGCCATGATCCAGAAATAAGAAAAAAATGAGTAAATTAATCATAGGAGAGAAAATCCAGAAGAGCATAAGTGTCCTTTGCAAGGGAAAGAGGAGGCTGTTGGATGGGAAAGAAGAAATGGGTGTTTTTCTTTCCAAAGAAAAGAATTGGAGTCGGTGGGTAAATTTTCAGAGAGACAGATTAGGGCTTCACATAAGACCTTCCTAAAACCAGTGGACTGACAGATTGTCCATGGAGTGAGGGTGAGTGCCCCATCATTAAGGGCATGTGGAAAGAATGCTCTCTGACCACCAAGCTCTCCTACCCTAGGCTTCTCATCTCAGGGGATTACATCACTAGTTAACCACTGCTTGAGCCAAAACCTAGAAGCCATTCTTGATTCCTCCACTTTCTTTTATCCCCATATCGAACCCATCAACAAACACTATCATGTCTGCCTCCTGGATAATTGAACAGGCACTTGTCCGCTTGTCTCCATCCGCCCTGCCCTTGCACTCCAAGCCACCATTAGCGCTCAGCTGAACTCCTGAGTGCTCTTCTTGTCATCTCAGGAGCCACACAATCCATTCTCAGACATTAAGTAGTGAGAGTGATCTCACAAAAGTGCAAAGCGAACCCTATCACTGCCTGCTTCAGCCCCTTCGAGGGCTTCTGCTTGAACTCAGGCTAACGCTCCAACCAAGCCTTGCTAGAGAAGCCCATGTCGTTTGGCCAAGGCAGCCTCTCCACGCTCATCTTTTGTAGCGCTCTTAGCTCACTGCATTCTTGCCATATTGGCCTTTCTTGTTTAATCAAACAAAGCCAGGTTTATTCCCACACGAGGATTTTCACACTGGTTGTCCTTGTGGGGGTCGCCCCCAGATTGTGCACTATTGTTCCCTTCTGTTCATCTGGATCCAGACACAAATGCCACTTTCTCAGAAGGGACTTCACGAAGCCTCACCTGATGGAGAGCCTCTCTGTGCCTCCTCTGCCATCATTTTCCATATGTCACTGCATGTCATGTCTACCAGCTATTCAGAGAGATTAATTTATTTACATATTGACTGTCTGTGTGGGAGCCAGGGCTTTGCCATCATTGCCTATCTCCTATCTCTTACTGGCTGTCACTATCCCCAGGGTACACAAGAAGCCCCTAGTAAATATTTCTTGTGGGAATGAATGGTTGGAAGACGCTGGCTGAGGATATCAGAGAGAGAATTCCAGACATAGGAGAAGGGTCACTCAAAGCCTGTATCTAGGGTGGATGAATTACTAGGAATAAAGGACTATATCTAACATGTCCATGGAATGCAAAAATGACCAAATGATGTGTAGGACAGCAAGTATTAGCTCTGCAGTTAGACATAGGGTAGACTCAGGAGCAGTGACACTGATGACAAAGGGATTTTTGCAGGAAAGTATTTTCCTTCACTTTGGACATAATGGTAAGTCATGAGTATGGAAAGAGTCTAGAGACAGGTGTTTGGGCTAAAGACATGGCTTGGAAGTCGTAAACCAATGGCTAGTCATTAAACTGGTAGGCCATGTTCAGCTGGAGGTATCTGGTGACCGGAAAAGTAACAGAGTTCCAGGTGGCATGAATGACAGGCGAGTAAGGGAAAGGGAAAGAACTGTGCAGAGGAGACAAGGGGCACAGCGATGAGAGAGAGAAAGGGAGAGAATGCCAGGAGCCTATGTTCATTAGACTCAAACTAAGAACTTCAAGTGAGAGGTGAGGGTAAAGCAAGGGAGAAACATTTACAGGTTACACACACACGCGCACACACACACACACATGCACACGCACACACACAGTGTCTATGACAACAAAGATAGGGCAGGAATAATGGATGACCTTTAAAGGAAATTGCACTAACGTAATAAAAGCCATATAGCAAGGGATTAGGGAGGGAGCGGGTGACAAGAATAATGATGAGCAGACGATGAACGTGCCAATCACTCAGAGCTATATACAGAAGAGGGAAGCATCTGCAAACGGCTGCAAGGGCTGCATCACGGGGCACTTGGGGGTTTACATTTGGAGATCTGGGCTGGGGGTGTAGCTCAGTGGCAGAGTGCTTGCTTAGTATATGTAAGGTCCTAGGTTGACTGGGGGCTGGGTGGTGGGAGGGACTGAGATTCATAGGATCAGCAGGAAAGAGAGTGGGTCAGAATGGGAGATCCCTCGGGAAAGGGTAAAGACTGGGTTCTTCAGTCTAGTGGAGGGTCTTTCTCCCCTGAGACCAGCAGCGTATCCTCAGGGAGTTCTTCCTCAGTCCTTCAGAAGTTGTTCCAAATCTCTCCTCAGTCACACCCCATTCTTCACCCCTCACTCCACTGGGGAGAAGGAAGCCCTTGGTTCACTGCTTCTGCCTCCTTCAGCCCAGACCTAGTGGACAAGGCCTCTTCCCTCCACTTAGGTTCCCATCTTTCCTACTTCTTCCCTTCTCAAGGTACTTGAGCTCCTGCCCATCCCTGCTTTCATCTGGGGCCACAGAAGATGCAAAATGAATCAGTTAATGTAACAATAAGCCAGAGACGCATCTCATTCTCTCTCAAACAGCCTTTCAAACATCCATCAGATGGACTCATTTCCCTGCCTAGAGAGCCCTCCCACAGCCTCTGTTGTAGCCTAAAGCTAGCATCCTTCTAGCTACAGCCACCTGAGCTGCCCCCAGAGGCTCTAGTTTCACTCCTGCCACCCACCACTGGCTGGCAGCTCTCCAGCAGAGCCAACGGTCCTGCTTTTCCCTGAGACCTGTCAAGCTTGCTCCAGCCTGCAGACCTGGGCACTGGCCTCTCCCTCTGCATAGGATGTCATAATTGTTTTTCATAGTGTTCAATATCTTTCAAATGTTCCCATATCTTTCTCCACTCAGGCCTACTGGCCTTTCCCCTCCTCAGATGGGCAGGGACAGCTACAGCATCAGCAATGCCAAGTGCAAGGCAGGTCTTCTGTCCAACAAGCAGGAAGGAAGCTTTTCTTCTCTCTCTGTCACTGCCCTTGTCATTTGAGTCATGGTGTGTTTCATTTGCCACTCGACACCATGTTCCTTTGGGTACCAGGGCTTTCCTGGTTCAGTGTAAGTCTCCAGAGGTGTCTCACCTTAACCCTCCTGCACCACTGCCCATGTCTAGACCCAGGCCATATTGCTTCAAGGATGTGAGAGTTGGCAGTCAAGAATCTGAGAGAGGCGGACAAGATGGCTTGGAGGGTAAAGGTACCCCGCCATCAAGGCTGAAGACTTGAGTTCTAGCACAGGGGTCCACACGATGAAAGGAAGGAGCTGACTATGACTATTTATCTGCTAACCACCACACGTATGCCAGAGCATGGGTGATCATGCACGAACACAACACAAAAGGAACAGATGTAATAGGAAAACAACAGTCTGAAGGAGTGAGATGAATGTCACCCGTGCCTCTAGGCTTCCTGCTTGCTCCATTGTCAGATGTCTGGGGATGTGGCTCAGTTGGTAGTGTGCCAGCCTGCTACCCAGGAGGCCTTTGGTTTGATGCTCAGCACCACATAAACTAGACATGGTGGTGCATAGCTATATTCCTTGCATCTATGACACTTTAAGATGGTTACAGCAGAGCAGGGTCACCTTCTGAACATGATGACGCATGCATCTGGGGACTTTCTTGGCCACTGTATTCTATCTACTAGCTTCTTCTCATCCCTGCCTTTCCCCACTCCCTGAATTCTCACTGCTTAAAGCTGTATTGGTTTCTCTTCTCTCCCCTACTGGACTGCAAACTCCCTGACAACAAGCACCTTGTCTGCCTTGCTTGCAGCTGTATGCCAAGCAAGCCCTACAGATGCCCAGTCAACAGCTGGGGAATGATTGCTGAGGAGAATCCAGTCACCTGTTTGGCTTGGTTTCAGTTACCTTTCATAAAACCATCGTGCCTTTCGTTTCTTGTAATGTTCAGCATGGCGTATTTTGCTGTATTTGAGCTCAAAAGAATTCTTTAAATTTCAGATCTCTTTTGCATTTTTGCCAAGTCTTCATTTTCATTTTTTAAAAGAGCGATTAAAACCTGAAGTACTTATGCCAGAGAGGGAAAAAGAGCAAAGATGGCCAAACTATGTTGTGTTCATTGGGCATTGCTGGTACTGGGTCAGGTGAGCCAGGGAGACTTGCTCTCTCTTGTTTGTGGCCTAGCCTTCCCTGTTTTAGCTCTGCAGGCAGGGGTTCAGGTCAACTCAGAACGGCTCATCCTACTATAATCCACCAGCAATCTCGTAGCTCGCTGGTTCCCTACTGGAGCACGTGGCCACCTCTCAGGGTTCAGAACAGCTCATACTTGGTTCCAGCTCCCAGCCCTTTTGGGAGTTTTTGGGAAAGTAGATAATGGTTACATTTCACCCCCCTGTGCACCCCTTCATCCCTTAAATTGCTCCTCACCTAAACCTTATTTCCTCAGAGAAGTCTTCCTCCTGTGCTCAGACCTGATGACCTGATGCTCATCTTGCTTGTTCACAGCACCCACCAGGTTCCACAATTGTGGTGCATTCCTTCACTGTGTGATTATTTGAACGACCCTCGTTGAATCTCCCTTAGCAGGCTCTGTGAGCTAAGACTTAGCTGTAAGCACCTAGCCACTTCCCACAGGCACTCAGGAACTCTTTGACGGGTGATCTCCCATCCCTAATGCTTAGTAACGGTACTCCACAGAAGTCCGCCAGCATTTGTTGAATTATATTGGGAAAATATTTTTTCTTTAATCTCAACAATTAAGACTTGGTTAGAAAAAGTTGTTTTTCCTTGTTATCAAAATAAAAGACAGCTTGAATAATTAAGCCAGTGTTTCCCAAACACTGGTCTTTCCTAACTGGAAGACATCCGGATGTAATAAATGAGCAACTGGAACACACACGAGGCTCAAGGGGCCTTTGCCGCCTCTTTTTTTTGTCCCATCGTAGACCCTCCTTTATTTGTAAGCATAGCCAGTGGTATACTATCCAAGCTTATCACCTTAAAGTATCTCTTCCATCATGAGGCTCTGACTTTTGGAGCCATTTGTTACTGAGAGTAATTATAGGCAGGCTTCCGAGACAAAAAAAAAAAACAAAAAAAAAAACCTTATTCCCTTATAGTTTCTTCTACCAGGCTAAAGGCTCTGGAGGTAAGGATTCAAATGAGGTCCAAGCTGCAAATTGCATCAAGAGACAGGATAAATCTGTCTTTGTCAACGCAAAGGAGCTCTTCCTTTTCTCACAGGCAGAATCAATACAGACAAATGGCGAAGCCGGAAACGAAGGCTCTGCTCCGCTGACCAGGCGTCGTCATGCTTAACTCTTAGCAGACGGCCTGCCTTCACTGGGTGATTGTTACTTCTGCGGGTCTTTTGTGTTTTAATCTATCGATTCTCTATTTAGCAATGATGGAACGCAGCACTGATAAAGAATGCATGTCAGCAGCAATATCCAGCGTAGAGGCTAGTGTTTCCTCAAGGCTTGGGTGGCCTCTTGCTGTTTCTTAAAGCAAGTGAAGCAAGCGGTGTTCAGTAGTCACAAAGGCTGAGGGGCCTGTTCTCTGAGGCTGACTGCTGTGGATGCTGCTGTCACCATCGTCCCTGCGTCCTTTTTGCCATTTTCCTTACCAATCTCACCTCTGTCGAACCTTCCTAGTGTGACATTAATCAAGCAGGTCTTGCCAAGTGGTTCTGTGGAAAAACCGCATTCTGCGAGCTGTAATTTATGGCCTTAATACTGTTCACCACATGGCATCCTTTGCATTATTACAACTGATTAGGCAGTAGCCATAAAGCAAATTTATATGTACATTTATAGAAGGAATGTGTGTACCCATATACATACGGACGGACGGAGCAGCTTGTTTCCCTTTGAGTCTCAGCAAATGCTGTCGTGCTGTTTCTTCACAGAAGACATGTAAGCAACTTTCCTCTTTTCTAAAGGGCTCATTTAACCGTTTCTCTCTGACTCAGTATCTGAACGATGGAGGCAGCGCTTAAAAGGCTGCAGGACCTTGAAAGGGGTGGCAGTTGGTAACGGGGACATTGAATCTGAGCTCATATCATCCTGTTTCATGAACTGGAAGACTTGGGTAGAGATCATTAGCCCTGTGTTCCTGAAGGTGACTGCAGAGCCAGCTCATAGGACCGTAATACAATTTGTGCTAGGACAGGATCCTGAATGAAAGGTACTGATGTGAAGAAAGGTGCCGCTCAGCCCTGCTTGGGTCTCTGGTTCAGGTTTAAGGGCCTCTCCCCTTCAGACTTGGACTGCAGAACGTCCTTTGATGACTCCTCAGGACACCATTCTGTGGGTGCAGAACACAGTCAGTCCCTCCCGGGCCATGCAATCCTTCTACACTTTGCAACTTTAACCTCCCTTCCTCGTTTTTTGCAGTTTCTCGGTTCCCACCAGCCTTTGATCACCGGGAAGTGGTAAGCCTCTCGCAGTCCTGGCTTTAAGGCCCAGCGCAGTGCCTGGCACACAGGGAATTCAAGCAGAAGCTGTATGCTTTACTGATGAGCAGATGAATATTTTGGCAGGGCTTCCTTGGAGATTCAGCCTTCTTTCTTAAATTTTCCCCTCATTAAAATAAATCTAACATTTTATTATGGAAAACTTTGAAAATATATAAAAACAGATATGATCTATACCAACTTATCCGTCTCCTCACGGCTAAACCTAGCCCGTTCACACCTCATCCTTTACCCTACTCATTTTGTTTTGAAGCATACGCAGTCATCAGATGACTTTCTCTCTAAATATTTTGGCTTGAAGTTTGAATCTTAAAAGTTTAAGGATTCATTTCTTTTTCAGTCACAATAGCATTATGGAATCAAAAATAGTTGTACTTTTTTCTTATTTATCATATGTGTGCAGAGTGGTATGTGTGCATGCATGCATGCATATATGCACTTGTGTGAAGGGTCAGAGGACAACTTCTATGAGCCAATTTTCTCCTTCCACCATGTGGGTTTCAGGAATAAGACTTTGATCATCAGTCTGGTGACAAATGTTTTTACCTACTGAGCCACCTTGCCAGCCCTGTATAATTACTTAATAGTGTCAACTATGGAGCCAATCTTCAACTTCATAGTATTACAAATGTCACATGATTCTTTAAACTTATTTTAATTTATCTGACAATTTCATATAATGCATCTTGACTATATCACCTCCAACTCTTTCTTTCCAGTCTCCAACATGACCCCTCCTACCTTTATTTATTTGTTTGTTTGCTTGTTTGTTTTTAAAGATAGGGTTTTTGTGTACCCTTGGCTGTCCTGGAACTCGTTTTGTAGACCAGGCTGACCTCAAACTCACAGAGCTCTGCCTGCCTCTGCCTCCCACGTGCTGTGATTAAAGGCATGCGCCACCTTCTAGTCCCTTTTAATTTATTTTTATTAATATTTTAAATATTATTAAATATTATGTGTATATAATTTTAAAATATTTATTTTAAAATAATTTTAAATATTATGTGTATATAATTTTAAGATATTATATGTATATGTCCATGTGTGGGTATGTTTGTAAGAGTACACGTGTCTGCAGAGTCTAGAAGAGGGTATTGGAGCCTCTGGAGCTGCAGTTAAAGATTATTGTGAGCTGCCTGATGTGGGTGCTGGAAACTGAACTTAGCTCTTCTACAAGAGCAGTAAGTGCTTTGAACCACTGAGCCATCGTTCGGGCCCCTTCTATTTCTATTTAACCTACTGAATCCAATCAGTGCTGCCTGCACGGAAAAGTGGGCAACCTACCAGTGGCCACATTTCTGGAGGAAAACAAGTTTCTCCCTTCTAGTAGCCATCAACTGCCAATAGCTCTCAACCAGGGTGGAACCTTACGAGCCTCCCTCATCCATGCTCATCCGTTGACTGGCTTAATCTTGCACAGGTAACATGGACACTATGAGACACTATGAGTAACTGAGTGCAATGCACATCGGGCCCAGAAAGCAGCATCTCACAGGACTCCTCCCGTTTTCTGGCCCTTACAGTCTGTCTACCCCTGTTTCAGATGTTCCTGAGTCTTGGGGGTATTCATGGAGATGTACCATGTAGGGCTCAGCAGTCATTTGTTTTCAATACCTTGGCCAGTTACAAGTCTTTTAATTGACTGCTGTCTACTGTAAAAAACAAAACAAAACAAAACAAAAGCCTTCTGGGCCCGAGGTTATGGACAACACTGAAACACTGATCTATGGGTATAAATATAAATATTTAGAGGGAAGTTTGACAACATGTCATTTAGCAAAACAACAGTAGTTGTTCCCTGCTAGGGCCTGTGATCTCCCTAAGCAATCAGCTTATATCTATATCTATATATCTATACATACATATGCATATATATAGTCTCTAATTATAGATTTCTGCCTATTTGTTATGTTTTAACCTTTAAAAATCAGTGCTGAAGATTGAATCCAAGGCCTTGGTATTCCAAACTCTTGGTTTATTAAGAAAAGGTCTTGCTATGTAGCTCACTATGAACATACCTGATCTATATTCACTGTGTAACCCAAGCTGGCTTCAAGCTCATGACCCTCCTGCTTCTGCCTCCTGAGTTCTGGAGTTTTCTAACTCTTCTCTAGAGAAAACAGCAGAAAGCATGTAGAGCCACATGTAGTTGCAAACCTTTTGCCAAGCAGTCCCTATGCTCTTTGCCTCATCTCTCCCAATGGTAATATTTGACACACCCACAGATCTCCCAATGGTAATATTTTATACACCCACAGAACAGTAACAGGAAGAAAGTGACCCTAACATAATCTGCCAACCTTGCTCAGATCTCACCAGTTCTGCACACTGATCTGTGCGAGTGTGTGTTTACATCCATGTGTTCTAGTTAGCTGTGCAGATTTATGTGACAGACCACAAGATACAGGTCAGGTACAACACAAACTCTTTGGACTATCACTAATAGGCATATCTCCCTACCACATTTTTCTGGTCTCCATCTCTCTGTCATAGACGTGATTTTTTTTATTCCTTGACAGTTTTATATGTATGTATGTATGTGTGTGTGTACACAGTGTATCTTAATCCTATCCACTTACAATTTCCCCTTTCATCCTCCCTCTCTTAATTTGTTGTTGTTGCAAAACTAGGGATCAAGCCTAGAGTCTTGTGTGTACTACACTAAAAGTTATAGCTACAGCCCCTCATTTCTGCAATTTTGTCACTTCAGAAAGGGTTTATGCATTGTGTGTGGCTAGTAGTGTGTTTCTTTCCGTTACTGAGTACTGTCCCAAGGGATGGCTATGCCAGTTTGTGCATCCCTTCACTGAAGGGGACCTGGGTACAAATTAAAGCCTGTTAACAGTCATGAGTGGATTTTATGTAAATGTAAGTGATTATGTTTCTGAGACGCACATCCTAGAGTGCAGCTGCTGGGTCATTTAATAGGCCTGGGGTTAGTGAGAACCTGCCCTTTCTTTTCTGAGAGGGTGTGCCGTTCATATTCCTGTCAGGAATGTATGAGTGCATTTTTCTGGAGCCTCACTAACATTTGATGTTTTTTAAACTTTAGCAACTTTGATAGGTGTGGAGTAATATCTCATTATATATTTTTTAACATTTTAAAACTGTAAATATAGCTTATTTTTGTTCTAGTATGAAAGCTGATTGTGGAAAGCAATTCACAGCTAATGTGTGAGTGTCTTAATATATTCTTTGTTTTTTTTCTTTAAGCATATCTATGTTTTATAAAACTAGAGATATAGTTTTATATCATATGCTTTTCAATAATGTTATATGAGAAATATATATCCTATGAAATATTATTTGAAAACATGTTTTAATTTCTTTTGGGTACTAGGAATTGAAACTCAGAACCTCTGGGTGCTAAATGATTGCTTTACCACTGGGCTGCATCACCAGCCCTGAAACATATTTTTAAAAAATTCTCTGTACATGAAGCTAGGCATGAGTGGTGCATGCCTTTAGTCTCAGCACTTGGAAGGCAGAGGCAGATGGAGATCTGTGAGTTCGAGGCCACACAGAGTAACCATGTCTCAAAACAAAAACAAAACGCTGTGTATATGTGAATGCGTGTGTAAGAGTGCAGGCTTCTCAGAGGACAACTCTTGGGAGTCAATGCCACCTGTCACCTTGTTGAGGCAGTGTCTATTGCTTCTGCCACCTCTCCAGGCTGACTGGCCCTCAAAGTTCATCCTCTTGTTCTCACTTTCCACCTTGGTGGTTCTGTGGGAGTTTAGGGATTACAGATGCGTGCTCCCACAGCTGGCGGCCTATGTGAAGTTCTTAAGAATAAAGAAAAATTGAAAATAAAATAAAACATAGCACACACACACACACACACCTATATGGTGTCCCCCACACAAAAAAAATTATATGGTGTCCTATCAGATAGAGTTAAATTTTAGACTATTCTTTTTTTTTTAAAGATTTATTTATTTATTATGTATACAATATTCCTTCCATGTATGCTTGCATGCCAGAAGAGGGGCACCAGATCTCATTACAGATGGTTGTGAGCCACCATGTGATTGCTGGGAATTGAACTCAGGACCTCTGGAAGAACAGTCAGTGCTCTTAACCTCTGAGCCATCTCTCCAGCCCTAGACTATTCTTTATTTTTTGGACACATGTTATTTTCAATTTTTGATGAGATAAATGTGATTTGAATTGTCATGCACAGTTTAATTTTTTTCCTTTTTGGCATTTCTAGTTATTTATTCACAATCCATTGTAGAACATTGCTAGGTCAAGGCTCATTAGGGCTTTTGTTGTCTACAGAAAACAAATCCAATGTATTTTTTAAAAAACCCAATGTATTTTTAGAACAACTATATCTGTACTCATTTTATGCTTTTATACTGGCCAAGTTGATTGAGAAAAACCCTCTTTTAAGTTTACATCTCTTTGATAAGGTAAGATTGAAACATATTTATAAATTTTATTTGCTATTTGTAGTTCTTCCTTAATTGTTGGTGTTTTCTGCGGTTTCCTATTGGAGCATTCATGATGTTGTTATTTGAACAATATATGGGGAGTCATGTTGTTTTGTTTTGCAGTACTGGTGAACACCACCTTCATAGGAGCGATTGGGGACAGACTAGCAGCTGGGAGACAAGGAAGAGGAGCAGACTGTAACCATGGGTTTCCAACGGTCCTGCTCTTGGCATATGCCTGCTCCTAACCGAGGCTGAGAACCCTGGGTGGCTGATCGCCATAGCAGCAATGGGTGGCAGACAGGTGTTTTCTCTGGCAACAGCTGAGAACTTAGGGAGCTAAGCTGCCTCAATCCTCCTTTCGTGCTCAAGTGATCTGGAGAAAAGCAGAACACCTGAGGCGCCAGGTACTGCAGAGCATCCTCTGTTTGCTCATCTTCCCCTCCCTGTGTCTAGGTGGCTTGAGACCAAAGATGTCAGTGTTCCCTGTCCTTCTAATACAAATTCTTTACCAACCAAGCTGCAGCAAGTTCACGATTAGTGAAAACAACAACAACAAACAAATAAAACCCAAAGACGAGCAAACAAACACCCCTTACCCCCGACGACATCAACAAACGCAACACAAACTTGCATGGCCACACACCCAGGGTACAAGCTGAGTCTAAGACAGACACGGCATCTGTTTTGGTTCTTTTCATATATCCGTCCTCTCCACGCACAGATGCCAGTGACAGCAGTATCTGGGACGTAAATGAAGAATCAACAGGAGCAATCCACATAACCCAGGGATTAGAAGCCACAGTCTCTCCTTGACGTATTTGCTCCAGCCAGCCTTTAAAATAAACTCCAGGAGGCTTGCCAGCCACTGGCCGCAGTTTGAAATTTTATTCATCTAAAGTTATTTTATGCTTGTCAGACATCCAGTTAACTTCAAATCCTTGTGACTCTTTTTTTTTTTTTCTTTTTCATAGCCATGGTGACACAGTGCTAGATGGGCCCATGATTGGATCTCAAGCTGAGTGGTATTTGCAACTGCCAGGTGACATTGCCTATTCTGTACATACATCTGTAGGGAGTCTGTCCTCGGTGTTTCTGTCAGCAGAATAGAGGTCATAGGACGACCTCTTACCCCCTCATCTCATCAAGTGCTAACCATCCCAGAGGTCTGTCAGTCCCCATGAAGACTTTCTGTTAGAATTTCAGGGAAGCGACTACTCCCTCAAAAAAAAAAGGCCCAAGGAATGTTTATTTAGACTCCTTCATATCAAAGGAGAGATACATGAAGGGCAAACCTTTCACAAGTAAAATAAAAATAAAAATGATTAGATCTTCGAAAACATAATAAGGCCCTTCTTTTTTTTTAAAAAAAAAAAAAAAGTGAGTTTCCCCATGAGGCCAAGTTGGCTAAAAAAATAATCCTTCCTCCCCTAGAACACTGCCTCTCAGTGGGAATGAGCACTTTTGATTTTCAAGGAAAATACAAACTAAATAAGATGCTCCCAACAGCGCAGGATTGAAAACAATAACAGCGTGTTGGCACATCAGAGGTTTATGAGAAATGGAATCTAGATTCAGAAAAGAGGAGAGATGGGATGGAGGTACAGTCCAGTCATTTCACACCAGTTATTTCATAGCATCTCCTCACTGGCCTATGAGCTGGGAGTCATTCTCATTTCAGAGGAAGAAACAAAAGTCCTAAGAGGTTCTATGACTTGAATAGAGATTGGATCTATGGACCAGCTCTAACCACTGTTGTCTCTTTCCACTGTTCTCCCTGAGTTGTATAACACTGCCACACCTAACTGTAAGACCTGGGAGGGGGTTCACATATGCCTGTTCTCTGTATTTTTTCCTCTCTGCCTCTGTCATCTTAGCCAGATGATCCTGGCTTGGGAAGGGGGTACTCTGGACGTGTGAATGTGCACGTTTCCTTTTGATTCCTCTCAACAGCTTAAATATCTCAAAGAGAGTTAAAAAAGACATCACCCGCAGTACCTAAGCAGCGTCAGGGAACATTCCCTGTCAAAGCTAAATCACCTTCATTTGCCCTATGCTATTTTGGGGACAATATGATTTGCTAAATCTTAACTTTAACCTATATTTCTTACGAGGACTTTTAACTCAGGATATTTATAATCTTCTTGGCATCTTCAAAGCACTTCGCAGTATTAACTAATTAAACCTCAGCAACACCTTTGATTAACTCCTTTTTATAGATGTGGGAAAGAGGCATGGAAAAAATGCCCTTGGCCACGATAGAATCAGCAGCATTTCAAGATAGAATTGGAGCCTGAAATTTCCTGTCGCCACCTCTCATAAGCCACACACCAGTCTCCTGTCTTGATGTCTTGGTAGGTGAACATGACCGGGCCATCTTGTTCCTCACATCACTAGAGCTGTCTCAGAAGTCCCTGTCACCTTGCCCATGCTCTCCACTTTTCATTCTGTGTGTCCTTATGCCATAACTTTATTCAGCTCAGAAATCAAGAATTGCTGGGAAAGGTGAACAAAATACCCAGATCTCACGTTTCCACTTAGCTCCCTTGCAACTCCCCTTGGAGTCTGTTCTTAGACAAACTGTCCATTCAGGAATCCAAGGTAGGCCAGATTTATCTGGCCACATCCCCAAAGATTTCTCCTTTCCATATGTCCAGACAGAAAGTTAAGCAGTAATTCCAAGACAGAGAGGGGTCAGCCACAATCATTTTCATAGCTACCAGGCAAAAATCCACCATCGGTGTTGCCGCCAACACCATTTCCCAATCATTTCGAATGCTGGAGGAATCACTTGAAACCTATGATTTATGAGCAGCTGTCCCAGCCGGGTGAGGTTCTGGCTGACAGATATCAGACTGTTATTAGCAGTCTCTGCTCTAAATGAAAGAAGAAGCCTTATCTTGAAATATATTCTGGAGTCTTAGAGGATGGTGGGGACTGGGTGGGGTGCCAGCACTATAAACACTAGGAGAGACGACGTCATCTTTAAAGACCTCCTTCTCTAAGAATGTGTTATTCTTTGATGAATGAGTTTGATAGCTTTGGTGTTTGAAGGTAGGATTATCACTGGGACAAATGAAGACCTGATGTCAAAGTCTACCTTGAGATTTGGTGGTGCTCAGAGGTCGCATAAGGTGACACTTCCTTGACCCCAAATCCAAACCAGATTCAGCAGGTTCAGTAGCATAGGAGAGTTGGCCTAGAAAAACCTCAATTCGAGTTACTTTTGTTTATCTGACCAATTATCCTTGCTGAGCTATGCTTCCTCAGTTCGAAATATACTGATAATACTTGCATTCTATAATTGTTGGGAAAATAAAATAAAATATTTTCTGTACAATAGAAAATTATTTATTTTAACCAGTTTTGGTTATTAATGGTAATGGCCAATGTTTCTTGTGTCCTTACCTGATGCCAGATTCTGTGTGAGGCTTTTATACATCCCAACAACCTTATAAAGACAATTATGTCCCTCTTCCAAATGACGAAACTAAGGTCTAAAAACATTCATTAAATACCTGATTTGTCCACACTGTATTTTCCCTTTTTTTCTACTTTCAAATCTTTATTGTTTCAAAATTGAACAGATCTTTTACAACACAGCATTTTGTTATTTAAATTCCCTCTAAATGTTAATGTACAATGAATATCTTTTTCTGAAACTCGACCATGAATTCCAAGTTCATCAATATGGTTACTCTAGACAGTCCTAAGATGCCGAGGAAGCTGAGTCCTGCACCACAGTGCTGTCGTTAATCTCCAGTTGTCCACTGGACATTTCTGTTCTGCTCTCCTGGGGTTCTTCCATTAGGACCCCGGAGGAAAATCCCTCCTCCCCTCCAACAGTACCAGCCTTCCATGAACTTTCCTATTTGCTCAAACTGCCATTTTCCTCCTGGCTTGGAATTTCTAAGTCATCTGTTTCTTTTCCTTTCTGACTTGAGTCCCTCTGGCTGTCCAATGCCATCCTTGGCCTTTTCTCCTCTTCCTTTCTAATTCCTTTGTCAATACTGTGGATGAGACTTCATCTCCTCAAGCATGGGTTGTTCAATAGCTTCCTAATTTGTTTTTGTACCTTTGATCCATTTGAATACCATCGGCTAATTGATCCTGAAATACCATTTTAGCAAGTTACTTCCTTTTCCAGAAATGTTCAGTTATTTATGGAGTACAACCCATGTTCTGACTCTTGTCCACTCCACCATCCTGCCCTGTCTTAGCCGTGTATGTGTCCTAGGCTTTCTGCCTTTCGAAGTTACCTTGTGCAGTAAGTCTCTCTTTTCCTTTATGTCCTTTCTCTATTCCTCTATTTAGGAAATGAAAACTCTCTAAGATCCAAGCCAGTTACTCCTGCCTAAATTTTCTAAAATAGTCTGCCTGTCCTCTTAAGTCAGTAAGACTGGAACTTTCAGCAACCTCTGCTTATTACTCCACTTAACTTGTTAATTTGTCACAAATAATATGTCATCTTACTTTCCCTTCCTGGAAGGAGGGGTGAATAGGAAATGGGCCTTATATTTCTTTCTTTCCACCACAACACCTCAATCTATTGTAAAGTCAAGCACTGTGCTGTATTCTGGGAACCGTGAGGTGACCAAAGTATGTTAATGAGCTCATAGACTAATAGAATAGGTCACTATGCAAGCAAATCATCACAACTGGATATTAAGCTGGTAAAGCTATGCCTGGAGGATTCTGGGAGTGCAGAGTAACAACCCAGAATAGGGAAGCCCTCATAACGTGTGCCTTGAACTGATTCTTAGAAGACACATTGAAAATAGCTCTCTGGACAGAGAAGGTGGAAAAGGTTTTGGGAACAGAGAACACCATATCCAAAGGCATAAAGGCCATGTGTGAGTCCAGGGCTGGGGAAGCAACACATGTGGCTAAGAACCAGAAGAATAGGCTAATAGGCAAAGTTAAGGCTCTAAAGACCTGGTCATACAAAAGAGAAGGAATCAATACGACTTGTATCAATTGCAGGTAGAAACCACAAGTGTGGAGGTGGGAAGGGGGGTTGTAAGCAAGCAGTGGTATGACCTGAGTTTAGAGTTAGAAATTTAACTTTGGGTGTTGGAAGACCTTCTGTATATGTGTTTCTTTAATTGGTTAATGAATAAAGCTGCTTTCTGCCAATGGCTTAACAGAATATAGCCAGGCTGGAAAAGATATATATAGAGAGAGTAGGCGGAGTCAGGGAGAATGTTGTAAATAGCGGGGAGAGGGGTGCGTGTTGTTTGTTCCCCGCACCCAGAGGAGGTGCGGGTTGTATGTTCCCAGCACCCAGCCGCTGGCCCGCTCAGCGGCTGACCGTCTGCACCCGAAATAACCACATGACAAACTGGATTCATTTAAACTCTGCCCGGCTTATTATCACTAGCCTTTCCTTGGCTAGCTCTCATAATTAAACTAACCCATTATAAAAGTTTGTAAGTCACCACGTGGTGACATACCGGAAGGGTCTAACCTGCATCCATCTGCGGCGGCGGCTCGTGGCTTCTGGTCTCACTTCCTTTCTTCTCCTCCCAGAACTTCCGTTCTGTCTACTCCGCCCACCTAAGGGTTGGCCTAACTATAAGCCAGGCAGCCCTTTATTTAACCAATCAAAACACAGAAATACAGGTGGACCCTCCCACAGGAGAAGCCCTGTAGCCACCCGCAGGAGACAGACTCATTGCAACCTTGCTGGTAAGCCACAGCCACATGGTGATACACAGAGTAATAGATATGGGTTAATTTAAGATATAAGATTATCCAGAAGTACTCTTAAGCTATTGGCCAAACAGTATTGCAAAGAGATTTCTGTGTGGTTATTTCGGGAGTCTGGGCCAATGGGAAACGAGCAAGCAACCTCCCCCAACGTTTGGGGGCTGGAGAGGTGACTTGGCAATTAAGAGAGCTTCCTGTTCTTGTAGAGGAATGGAGTTCAGATCCTAGCACACAAGTCAGGTGGCCTACAACTGCCTATAATCCTAGCTCCAGAGGATCTGTTGCCCTCTTCTGGCCTCTGTGGACACCTGCATGCATGTGTGTATACACACAGAAGATACCTATACACATAAATAAAAGAAGAAAAAGAGGAGGAAGAAGATGAGGAGGAAAAAAAAAGTTAATTCTGATCTGACAGCATGGTTATAAATTGTGTTTGTGAGGGAGAGGTGCCAAGAGATCTTGAGGGTGTGAACAGTAGTTAAGGGGAACAGCTGGGTGGTTGTGGTGTATGCCTTTAATCCCAGCACTTGGAGGCAGAGGCAGGTGTATCTCTGAATTTGAAGCCAGCCTGGTCTACAGAGTGAGTTCCAGGACAGCCAGAGCTACACAGAGAAATCCTGTCTCAAAACCACCTCCCCCACAAATGATAATGGGTTCCGAGGGCTGTGGTTTTGGGTATGTCAGAAAGGAGAATAAATACTTGGAAGTGGCACACAACTGGATTTGATGAATGAGGGCAAGGACAAAGGATCTGTTTTATTATTGTTACTATGATTAGCAGTTTGGGATGGCGCCAAAGGTAGGCTAGGCAGGTGCTCCACCAGTGAGCCACACCCAGTCCTTAGGACTAGTCTACCTTGGTAGACTACTTTCACAGAGGCCCTCTTCACGAAGGTAGAGAACACAGGGTGAAAGGCCCCTGCTGCTGCTCTTGTCATTTCTTTGGAGGGGAGTGAGGAATGAGATTAGCCACAGCGGTGATGACTCAGAACCACTGAGAAAGATGTTGAGAAGCAAGTAAATACTTCTCTTGTGCCCGTCTCGATGCCTGGTACATGGTGGGTACTTAGCAATGTTTATCATTCTAAGTTTGCAAATAATGCATCTGTGACTTACATTCTTACGAAAACCATTTTCCAAGTTTTGTAATGAATACAATATACAGCTGGGCTTCTGGAGATATCAGAGTGTATAAGCGACACACTGAGGTCTGCCGGGAGGGTTGGTGCTGGGACTGGCTGGCACATACTCTCATCAGGGGCAGGATGAATACAGAGCTTAAGAATGAGCCCTGATGTGGCATTGATGTGTGCCTGCATAAACTGTGCACGGGGTCCCTGGGTTTCTCTCAAAGACACTGAAGACAAAGGATTTCAAGGCCCTGGAAGTGTTGACACCACATGAGTGTTTTTAATGAGGTATGGCTATTTTATTCATTTGGGTTTCCTTTTACCTATATGATAAATCATAACCTGGGATGTATAATCCTTTCCTAGCCTCTTATAAACAACTTTTCAATTCATCCCAGGGGGAAAGGCTGCAGACAGGGGAAGAAAGAGATGGAAGAAAAAAAAAACTCAACAGGAGACTCAAGAAAATGATGATTCACCCAGCAGATTCCTGCTTTTTCAGGTCCCCTCAGCATAAGTGAGCAATGCCCTGGGATGTGGAATTTTAAACATTAGTGGACATGTTTCAGTAGTTCAGTACAAGGCCATTAATTTCTTTGGCATTTTCAGTACTGCATTGCTGTTAAGTGTTCCCAGTATGTTCAAGTTAATAGAAAATTTGCAAGCCAAGGATATTTTATGCCTGCATAACTCTAGTTAAAAGCAGTATGGGGCAGTATTTAGAAAAGGTATGGACTGTGTTTACACTGGTCCAATGCTTCAAAGATGATAATGCTCTTTTCTCACTGTAATTGCTTTTTCTGCTCCTGGACTCCAGTCTCTATAGTGATATCACACTCAAGGGTCCATTTCTACATGTGATGTAAATGGCATACGATGAAACTGTATACATTTGCCTTCTATGACCGTGCAGAAAGGAAAGGAAGTAGCATGCTTATAGTCCAGTGGGCACTCGATGCGTTTCACCATATTGACAATGGTCAGGAGAGGTAATTTGTCTGGTAGAATAGTATAAAGCTCCCTTCCTCCACTTCTCTTAAAATCAGAACTATAGGCTGCCAATAGCTGGACTCTTCTAACAGAATCTCCCCATTTTTACAGATGGAATATCCATTAAGGAAACACCCCAGTGCTCTCTTGATAGCAAGTGACAGAAAGCAATTGACTTAAGCAAAAATGGAATTTGATGGTCCACAGACACAAACATCCAAGAGGAAAGCATGGTTTCAGACGAGGCTGGATTCAGAGCTCAAATTCCACCTGGCATGGCTGGCTTCCACCACTGTCTTGGCTTCCATCCCAGAATCTTAAGTGCACAGAGAACAACATGATGGCGCCAGCCCTGGCTCCTGTTAAAGCAGAAGTGCCCCTTCAGTCCCAAAAGCTTTACAGCATTCCATTGGCTCTAGCAGGGTCATGTGACCCTCCTTGGTGGGTGCCTTTGGCTTAAGGTGGCTTAATGGCAGTCACATACTTACTATGGGACCCAGTTTCCATTCAAGTGACAGGTATGGAAAGAGGAGGTTGTTGCCCTAAGAATGAAGAATAAATCTTGAAAACCAATATTGGCCTTGCTACCCAGAGATGCTTAAATAAAGATTTTTAAATAGTCCTATTCTTGTTGGGGAGTCTTCCTCTATCTCAGGAGTCCCTAGTGGAGGGACAATTAGTTTGTGATTGTTTAAGGAAGCAGAATGAAGCCCAGGTGTGTCCGGTGTCGTCGTCCACCCCCCCTCCCGCCATTTGTGTCTCTCCTTTCTTTTATCTTTCTTGTCACCAGCCTCGGTCCAAATCCTTGCAGTGTCTCTCCTCCAGAATGGACCAGCTAACAAATATTTCTTCCAGATCTCTGTGAGAATGTTGGATAGAATGTGGGCTTCCTTGTTGAATCCTGAAACATTTTGGTTTCCGTCCCTTTGTCCCTCATGTGTTACACTGGTAATTTTGGTGTCCTTAGTTTGTGAACTTGACCCCCTCCCAGGAGCTTGCATTGTTTGTTGTTACCTGGAACTTGGAGTCTCTCTGCCTTTAATATGTCTATTCATTTCTTACTATTTTTTTTAAGGTTTTCAGAGTCTTTCAAAGTTAATTCCCCATCCACTTCCTTGTCATAAGTATAAGTTAGCAGCCATCTTACTTAACTGTGTCTCTAGAATTTACTCAGCTACACCCATTCACCAGGTAAAAGTCTGTATTCTTCAAAAAATACTGACCATGTCCATGTGATTGTGCACGTGAGGTGTCAAAACGAGGGATCGGCGCTGTGATATGCAGAATGGTGTCAGGAAGTTATTCCCAGGAGCGTGGCATGTCCTTGCTGCCAGCTAATCTTTCTCCTGCCGTTCAGAGATTCTCACTTTGTTTAGCTAAAGGTTCTACTACACCTTTCAAAAAATTTCACAGGTAGTACTGTGAATTTTCCCAAATCAACTAAATGGAAAAAAGAAAATGTGCTCTCTGGACTTTCCACAAATGAATCTACATGTTTTATCATGCAACAAGAGCTTTTTCGCCGGGCAGTGGTGGTACACGCCTTTAATCCCAGCATTCGGGAGACAGAGGCAGGCATATCTCTGTGAGTTCGAGGCCAGCCTGGTCTACAAGAGCTAGTTCTAGAATAGGCTCCAAAGCTACAAAGAAAGCCTGTCTTGAAAAAAAAAAAAAACAAAGCAAAAGAGCCTTTTCTAGAAACAGACAAGAGGGCAAAAACAAACAACCCCTTTATCTATAAGTTTTAAATTTATCAGTTATCTGCTTTGACAAAGTCCTCGAGCTCTTGGTGGCTAAAGCAACAGCAGCGTTATCAGTTCATTATTCTGCGGGTCAGTGGTGAGGGTTGGACTCAGCTGGGTATTTTGGGCCTGGTTCCATCAGAGCCCATTCATATGGCTGCAAGCATCTGGCAACTCCGATGGGGCTGGAAGCCCACAATGGCTTTGCTCACATGGAGGGGGGGAGGTGGTGCTGGCTGGTGTCTAGGTCACCATCTCCAGCAGGTTGGCTTGTATTTCTTCACCTAATGCCAGAAAGTTCTTAGCACCAAGAATGAGTCAAACTCAACTGGCAAGCCTGCTTCCAGCCTCTGTGTCAAATTTGATAATGAGCCAATCAGCCAACTCAAGTGGCCAAGACCAGAGTCAAGGTGGGAAGGAACTGCCTAGATATGTGGGGATGAGGGCGTGAGATCTACTGGGGGGACCATTACCATAAGAACCTATCATGTATGTTCAACAGCAACATCATTTCTTTCCTGAAAGGCGAGGTTTACCTGGAAAGATTTAAGGGCAAACCCATTACCACGAAGAATAACTGTCAGAGCTTTGCAGACACAGAACAGAAACATAACCTTCTTATAGACTTATTAGTGCAGAAAGAACACTGTCTATGTGTTGAGATATTACCCCAATTATAAAATCAAACCACTGTAAAAATGGGAGTCTACAGTTAGACAGGAACAAGCTGCTCTGGTGTGCACACTAGGGTGACTACTGATAGCAACAATGCCCTGTGTATTTCAAAGTGTTGGGAGAGAAGGTGTTGACTGTTTTCCCCATGAATGGTTATGGGGAGATAGAAGTGTTTACCCTCATTTAAATGTCACACAATTTAGACATCTCTCAAGATGTTGTGTGGTCAAGTGTCCATTCGTACACATGTACATAAATAAATATGCACAACTTACGTTCTTATGTGTCAGTGTAAATGCATGCACATTAAAAAATGGAAACCAGCATCTGCATAGATCCGATCTAAATGTTTAATATACAGCTGTAATTAGGGCTCTTCTGAAGAACTTAGGGTATGGAGGACGTGAGACGTTCGTTGACTTAAGCAGCTCCATTGGTCATCCCAGCCCCGAGGTGGAGGGAGCAAGGTTATAAGATGAGTAACATTTCTGAGCCACTCTTCTCAGTGCCTGGCGTATGTCTGGGTCCACTCTGTGAGGTGGGTAGTGATCTTATCTCCGTTTTCCAAATATGGAAGCTGAGGTTTAGAATGCTTGAGTGGCTGGAGCTTGTGCAGCTACAGCAGAGAATGATCCTTGGACTCTGTCTACAGACGCTCAGTGAGGGCTCCGTATGGAGCTGTTTTTTTTCAATCACCTGGGACAGAGGAGGGACAGCCGCGCAGTCACGGCAGACAGCCGTGCAGTCACGTCTCCGCCTGGCCAAGCGTTCTACACATGCAGCTCTGTGGATCACTAGTTCTCCGAGAGGCATTTTCTTCTGGAAGTCTCCTGGACTTGAGAGTGAACACGGAGTCCTGGAGAGGCAGCTCCCATTGTTATGACAGATGAGAACTGATAATGAGGTTCATTACTTCCTCAGTGAGCTCTGGGACCCTTTCCCAGGAGTGGCTCTGGCAAATCTCTTGCACACATGTTGCTGCCACTGTAGCGTGAGGAAAGTCACACTTCTTTCTGTCTTTACCCAGCACTAAGGCGGGGTCTCTTATGTTTCGCAGTAAAGCAGCTGCCGAACTCCAT
Source organism: Dicrostonyx torquatus (assembly GCA_028555095.1). Lineage (NCBI taxonomy): Eukaryota > Metazoa > Chordata > Mammalia > Rodentia > Cricetidae > Dicrostonyx > Dicrostonyx torquatus. Next base: position 1,717,014 of record JAQHUG010000317.1, read on the forward strand.
CTATCCGAGCTTAATGATGTAAACAAACCTTTTATGCCAGCACCTACACATCGAACAGCGTATTTGAAAATCAGAGCTTTAGAAGGACTGGCTGCCTTTCTGTACAACTCAGCCCCCAGACACCGATAGGTACTGATGGTAATTAGACTGTGATAAGGAGCAAGAAACTCTACCCTGGAATTAAGTCTGTTTCTCCTGAACGCTGAAAGCCATGGCGCTTTAAGTAAGGTGAGCTCTTGTTCTTCTGTGTGGTCTTCCCAAAATCCTACCTAGGACACTTGACCTTTGACACCCTACCCCACCCCCACCTATTTTGAGACAGGATCTTGTTTTGTAGCTTAGGCTGGTCTGAAACTCACTGTGTAACTCAAGCTAGTCTCTCTGTTCATGGCAATCCTCCTGCCTCAGCCCTCAGTGTGGTGGTATGTTATGTATAAGGTACCGTGCCTAATTTCAGAGTCAGCCTTGCTTTGCTTCCACCCCAAGGCTCTCAACTGTGCTTCCTGCTGAGGAAAAGCTTCTTACCTCCCTCTCCCTGGCCTGGCAGCTGGTGGGCCCCGGTCTTCCTTCTTTATTCTTCCCTTCACGCCCTCCACACAGTCTGAGCATCATCCAGACTTTAAATTTAGTTTCTGTGAAATGAAGGCCTACTGACTGGTGTTTTTTTGTTTTTTATGTTTTTTTTCCTTTACTCACCCTCTTTCCTCCCTCAAGTGGCCTTAAATTCAGTTCATAGCCAGGAATGACCATGAACTTCTGACCTTCCTGCTCCTACTTCCTAAATGCTGGGATTATAGGTGTGCTCCTCCGAGCCTGTCTCCTGTTGAGGGCTGAACCTAGAGCTTTGTGTGTGCTGGGCAAGCGCTCTACTGAAGAGTTGCATCCCCAGATCCTCCCCCATATAAGTTTTAAACCATTGTCCAGCCACACACTTTTTGGCAAGGAGGACATAATAAGCCATAGCACGTCAGACAATTGTCCTTCCACCTGTCTTTGTAGGGAGATTAATTCTGCAGAGAAAAGAAGTCGGTGTTTAGCTAATTTTGAAGAAGAATAAATGCATTAGATGGTATTCAGTGCGGCCCAATTTGCATAGCATGCAAATTGCATAGAATTGTAATGCAGAAAACTCAGAGCTTTCCAATGGTGAATGGGTCTAATTTATAGCTATTTCTGGGGACTGAAACATTCTGAAGTAATAACCAGATTTAGTTTCTATCTGACAATTTGTACAAAGAGAAATTAGATTATGGGGTGTATTTTTTAGTAAACCCCTTGACTAATAAATTGTAATTTAAGGAACATAACTCACTGCTTTCTTCTGGTTCTGCACTGAGATGGTGCACACATTGTCCGCCTTACTTTCTAAGCTCTTGGTTCACATTTATGTACTTAGAAAATTTGCTGTTCACCACGTGGAAGAAATCCTAGAAAAATTAATTATATAATGAGTTTCAATATTCAGATTTGTGGCTGTTCACTTTGAATATAAATCTGAAGTGCAGTGCAAATTAATATCCACACGGGCAGTGTGCAGCCAGATGAAAAAAGGAAGAAAAGAATGTCTTCAAAGAAAATAGGACAGAGGTCTGCTCCACTGTGAAGCTTCTTGCTCTGAGTCCATGATGAGGTGCCCAGCAGGAAGGAGCTTAGAAGATGATCCCAGATCAAGCCTTTCAAGTGTGTCTCAGAAAAGAAACAGGGAAGAAGGTATGTGGAATTCCATCCAAGTCGGACTCACGGAATATCTTAGGAATGTTTATAAGAGTGTGAAGGTGAAATGGACACCCATGTTGGCATCAAGAAACAGTCCAGCCTGGCAGGTAAGTATCTTCCAAACTGAAAGAGCGTGTGCTTTGATCTGGCAGTTACTAGAGATGACGACTCTGCAGCACGGTGAATGTTTGGAATGCCAATAAATTATACATTTGAAACGGGTTTGGATGTGTGTGTTTTACCTCCATATTGAAAAAAAGTGCAAAGATGTAAAAAGAGAAAGAAAGGATCTTGTCTATCGGGGGATATTTGCCTGTCTGAAGGAAAGATGCTGAAAGGGAAGGACCACTGGAGATTGAAGTACTTGAGAATCCCAGTTCTTTTTGTCTTGTGGACATTTGTCATCCTGAAGCTATGTTGTCTGAGTTAGGGCAAGAGCCCTGTAAAAGGAACCATGGTGGCGCTAGTCCATATCCCTAGTCCTCTAGGAGAGAATGCTGGATTTGAGGCCAGCCTAAAGCCACAAAACATAGCCCCGTCTTGAAAATAAAAATAGAAGTAAAACAAAATAAGGAAGCCCTGTGAAGACTGTGTTCATTAGGAAGGTATTCGTATACCTGTTACAAGTTGACAGCCACAGAAGGCTTGTTTGGACAAAGTACTAGGAACGGGGAAGAATGATAGACTTAAACTCAACTCTGTCCCTGCTTGCTGTGTGGCCGTGGGCAAGGTTAGTTAATTAACCTCTCGGGGATTCTGCTTCCTTGCTAGCAAATTGGGGGTCATAAAAAATGACCTTATTTGATTTTGGAAAAGATTAATACCATATGCATAGTGTACTGTGCAGAGAAGACACTAATAAATGTTAATAGATTCCCTTCTTTCTCATCTCCCAGCCTCCTTCACTTCAGTCCTGGACTTGAAAGCTATCATTCTCATCATAGGTGATGTCATTTCCTATGATAAGGCAACAACTCTCGCTATTGATGTCATTTCCTATGATATGACAATAATAAAGAGTTACTCTCATTAGGATAACAGTGGAAGGACTACTTTGTCCTAACTTCATATGTCCTTGTAGAAGGGCTTGTTACTAAATCAGGGCTCTCCAAACCCAAATGCAACCACTGCCTACTTTTGTATAATCCATAGGCTAGGAACAGTTTGAATTTTTATTGTGTTGAGGTTGTTTGTTGAAATAGAGTCTCATATACCCCAGAGTGTTCTAGAACTCATTGTGTAGCTGAGATTGGCTTCTAACTCAAGAGCCTCCTCTACCTCCACAGTACTGTGCTATTATGACCACCATGCTCAGCCTTGGTTTTTAATTTTAAAGAATAGTGTAAACAAATCAGAAAAAGAATTTACTGTGCCACCCAAAAGTGCAGATTTCACTGCTCATAAATAACACTGCACTGGAGCATGGTCACATGATTGCCTAGGGCTACTTTTGCCCTGCAGCGGCAAGACTAGTAGTCACCCACTCAATAGCCCACAAAAATGTACACTGTCTGGGTAGTTCCAGGAAAAGCTTGAGACTCCTGCACTAGAGTCTCATTCCTGGACTCCCTCTGCCCACTTTCATCTCTCTTGATAGAGCCTTCCTTGAACGTGGCCACAGCTTGTTACAGACTCAAAGCATCACTTTTCTTTTGCCATAGAACAACGGGGAATGGAGATCCTGAAGGGCAGGACCTCCTCTGCAGGTCTGTGCCCTCAAGGCCTGGTTGCAGGACAGGTGATTGAAGTGCCCAGAGTGGGGGAGCAGCTTTTCTGAATGCTGCTGCAAAGCCACATTATCTGAGCAGCCATCTCTTCTTAGCCTAGATGTTTGGATCTCTATGGTTATGGCCCCAGGAGGGAAGAAGGCGTGATTTATTGGGTCCTTAGAAATCCAGCAATCCTTTTCTAGCCAGTTGCTGACCGTGTTTGAACCCTCATCATCTCTTATCTGGATCACTAGCATCCTGTGACCTGACCTCCCAGCGCCAGCATCACCTCCCTCCAAGCCACAGGGCCAGTGTGGCCTTCCTAAATAGCGCCAATCTGACCTTTTTTTCTCCTGTGAAGAAAGACTACACTAATGGCCCACTCTTTCACACGGGTCTGTCTGTACCCAGGCCCCTGGATAGCGCCTGTCCACACTTGCTCTCATTTCTGCCTCGTGATTTGCTTTGGCCAAGGGGATAAGAACAAACAGTGACACAGCAGAGCCTCAAAACACACTTGTGTTTTTCTTCTCTGGAACTCAGTGCCCACACCAGGAGCTGAGTTGAGGAGAGCTGAGTTATCTAGTCAAGACCATCATAAATAACCCAAGCCCAGGCAACTTGCTGGCTGACTTCAAAGAATGAGTCCAACCCAGGAAGCAGACCCAGTTCCAACAACTAGCAAACTTGTGAAAAACAAGCAAAGGTGGTTCAGTCACTCTCTCCTGGAGTGGTTTGTTATTCAGTGCTTGTAACTATCTCTGCAAACAAAACCAAACCAAAGACTCCCAGAACTCCTTAACAACATGCAAGACTTGTTATCTTCCTGAGCTCTGGTGCCTTTGAGCTGACTCCACTACCATCATTATAAAACAGGTTTCCCACAGCCTGGCCTGCTTGACCAGCTGTGTCCTGGGCTTTGTGTCTGCCTTTTTCTTTCCTTTGTTTCTGATTAGTCCCTGGTTTACCCTGCTCTGATTATCCCTCACATATACGTCTTAAACTTACACTCACTGCTTAGACCAGATCAAAACTTTGAGTCCTGACTCATTGGGCCGGCCAATGATAAGCTTAGGTATGCATAACTAACGTTTTTTTTTTTGTTTGTTTGTTTGTTTGGCTGGTTAGTTTGGTTTGGGTTTTTGCCTTGCTGGGTTTGAAATCCAGGGCTTGTGCAGATTGGCTAGCATTTTAAAAAGATGAAATAGTGCCAGGCATGGAGGCACCTGCTAGCAATCCCAACACACAGGGAGGCTGAAGCAGGGGGATAGTGAGTGTGAACACAGCCTGGGCTTTGTGATGAGACCTGGCCTCAGAAGAAATAAACCAAAAACAATGAAGCTGAAAACAAGAAATGGGAGAGAGTACAATAGCAAATATCACTGTGGGTTGCACATAGTAAGAGTAAATTTGCAATGTGCCTGTATCAGTTTATAGAGTATTGATAACGGTGGGCTGCAGCCAAACCCTTTTGGAAGCACTGCTTTTACATCACATCTTCCGACTCTAAGTGAATGCCACTCATATCCATCTGGCCTCATGCCTCTCTCCTTCGTGCTCCCATCTAGGCAGCTCTTACTCAGTGTCTGCCATTCTCACCTGCCTCATCACCCACATCTGGACAGGCCAAAGCCTCATCACCCACATCTTCCCTAAAAGGTCAATATCTCTCATGACTCTGTGTCTCTGAAGTTTGCTTTTTCTTCTACTGATGACAGCATTTCTTTTACTCATTTGGCTTGGAAAAAAAGTGTTATTTATTAGGTCTGGTCTATATGCAACCTCCATTATTTGATCTCCAAATCAGTTCCAATATTGCCCATCCTGAGCTTCCTCCCTTCTCACCTGATTCTCTTCTCACATACACCTCAAAACCTATGTTCTCTTAGACCTTAAGAGCAGTTTCTAAGGCTCCTTTTTCCATGTTTGTACTGGAGACTCACCAGCATTTCTGTGTACCTCCTTAGTTTCATGTATGCAGTGGGCATAACTCTTATCAATGATAGAGGCCGAATCCGAGCAAAAGAGCTGGGAGCTGGAAAGAAGGCTCAACACTTAAGCACATGAATTTTATAGCTTGGTGTGGTAGCACACGCTTTTATTCCCAGCATTTGGGAGACAGAGGCAGGTGATCTCTGAATTCAAAGCCAACCTGGTCTACAAAGCAAGTTCCAGGACAGCCAGGACTACACAGAAGAACCCTTGTCTTGAAAAACAAACAAAAGTACTAGTTGATCTTCCAGAGTAGTTGGGTTTGATTCCCAGCACCCACGTGGAGATTCACAATCATCTGTAAATAACTCTAGTTCTAAGGGATCAACACCCTCTTTTGGCCTCTATGAGTACGGCATGCAGGTGGTGTACATGCTGGCAGAGAACACCCATATATATATAAAACAATAAAGGTTAGAAAAAAAAAGTTTTTAATCCATGCATGTGTATTTTATACCCGAAGTCTGGAGGCTGTTAGGGATGAAAGACTGAGTCTTGTTTGTCTTCATACCACCTAACGTAGATCTTGGCATCAATAGAGCTGGCATCCAACTGGAGTTGAAATCATCCCTTGGTATATTTTGGAAAGCACAAATGATCTGTAGAGATGAGATGCAGGGTCATTGTTGATGGAAAGATGGTGGCCCAAGAAAAGGATGGGAGAGAGGAGGTTCCAGGACAAGGACCCTTCAGAGGCAAAGTGACCACTCTGAAGTCCCACTCACCTCTTCAGCAATCTCAGCAGCCCCTTTCTGAGTACTTGGCACAATGAATGACCTGAGCTCATACCAGAAGCTCCTCCACAGCCTCCTCTTCTAACACTTTTGTGTGCTACAACTCGGGAGATGGATAAAGGGACCCACAGAGTAATTGAATCAAGAGAACCGTGGAAGGTACAGGCATGCTGTTTACAGACTGGGAGGAGAAGCGAGAGAGAGGGCAAGAGCCAAGCTCCAAGCAGCCGATGTTGAGAGGGGCGTGCAAAGAGTCTCAGCTGGTCAGAGGAACATTTCTTTCAGATTCTGCCAAAGAACAGAAGTGAGCAGGGAAGTAATGAGAGCTTTCGAGAGATCAAGGGACTCATTTAGTCACGCGGAAGTACACTCCATGGGCCACTCGCATGGGTCTCTGCTTCGAGCTGCATTCACAGGTGCTACTGTGGGATTTTTTTCCACATATGATTTGTCCCAGTTACTGGCTTTCCAATAAAGCCTCTGCCGTGGCCTTCGTTAATTAATTACAGCTTCAGTGAATGGCTGCTGCGTACCACAGGGAAAAGTCAGTACTGAAGTTCAACATGCGTGGGGGAGGGGGTGTACTCTTGGATGTTTACAAACAACTGAGCATATAGCACAGGAGCTGGCACACACATGGGGGAGAACGGCTCAAGGGAGTCAGCGAATCTTTTCCTTTCTTTAGCTCTTTCGTCCTTTCTAAGGCAACCAAACCATTCTGATTTGTAAGAATAGCAGTTCCCAAAATATCCAGCATGTCTATAGGAAACTGTACCAGCAAGTAATGAGGGGCAGAGAGTGGGGAGCGGGAGAAACAAGGGAGGGAGGGAGGGAAAGGAGGAGGAACGTCCACTTCTTTTGTGCTGGGTAAGCCAATTTCAAGGAGGAAATTTCCCATGTGAATGTATGAGACAACCAACTTAACCAGAGCAAAGTCAAAAAGCAGGTCAGATCCAAAACCGGGAAGAACGAGAGTGCCTTTTGGACTTAGCATCCATGATAAGGTAAGTCTAAGGTCATGAAATCCCTGTCAGTTTCTTGAGACAGAGGCCTGTTACTTTTAAAACCACTTTTGCTATTGGCTGGGAGAAACATGGGGATTTGAACCAGATAATGAGTCAGTGACCTCAGTGGGATTCCCACTAATGCACTGGGAAACAGCAGCAACCAGGAAGCAGAGTGAGCAAGTTTCCTGATGGCCTCCCAGTTCCAGCCAGGGAAGGTATCCTACTGTCCTTGGAAAACTAGGAAATGAGATATCAGGGAGAGCTGGAATGATGGAAAGGGATCAGTTAACTAAAGGGCTTAGAGAAGAAATGAAGCTAATTAAAAACAAACAAGAAGCCTTGGGGTGGTGACGGTGGCAGCAGTGGTGGCGGTGGTGGTGGGGGCGGCAGCAGCGGCTGGTGATGGCAGTGGCAATGTACGCCTTTAATCCCAGCACTGGGGAGACTGAGGCAGGTGGATCTCTGAGTTTGAGGCCAGCCTGGTCTACAGAGTGAGTTCCAGGGCAGCCAAGGCTACACAGAGAAACCCTGTCTTGAAAAACTAAAACAAACAAAAAAATCAAGCGTAGTCAGTTGAGCTGTCCCCTAGACAGAAAAACTATCTTCTGATGCAAATCACTTGTTGGCAATTGCCTATAACGGGGGTCTGTATATCCCCAGCCTAGGAAAAATATTCTCAGGAAATCCAGGTAGCTGGAAAAAGGAAAGTGCTGAGGGACAACTTTAGGACTACTCACAGAAAGAGAAGGTCTCTTTGGATGCTGAGCCAATTTCTATACCTTTAAAGTAGTTTGATACATAACTTATTTCTATATGAGTAACATTGCTATATTATATATAGCACATGCATTAGCACGCATGCGCACACACACTCACACATACTGAACTATGCAAGGCACTCAATAGTCTGTGTCTAACACTACTGACAATTTTTGTCCAAATACCTAGGCCATTTGAATCTGTACCCATAAGCTAAGCTCACTTGATATAATTTTTCTGACCTGTCTGGATGCCAGACAGTCAAGATTTCTGGAGCTGCAACCAAGACCTCTATAGCAATGCATCAGGTCACCTCACTGAGTCCAGCTCTGTTCTGTGCTCCCAATTGGATAACTAGCTTTCTGTATCATTAAACACCCATCATCTCCTTGTACCGCAAGATTGCCAGTAGGTTTCTACCTTGGGAACCCTCTTTACGAGACCTAGTTTAGATGGTTTATCTTCTATGACTTCTGTGGGACTGGGACTAAGAAGCCCCCAAGTCATCCAGTCTGTCCCAACCACAAACAGGCACCTGGGGCTAGGTCTTACAGCCCTTAGCCACAGTGACAAAACCCAAAGGGAGGAGGAATTGGGCAATAGCCACTGAACACTCCCCAGCCAAGAAAGGGGCTAGGACAGAAAGAGCCAGGGATGAGGGTGTGGAGGGAAACTGGGTGACCCAATCAGTGTCACTGGTCTCACATCTGAAGTCATAGGGGATTCAGGGTGACAACATGCACAGCAATTTGGCTATTCCTAGGAGATCTGTCTACAGGTGTCATTACCCCAGGCAACAGGCAGGGATCTCGGGACAGGAACTAGTAAAAAGGGGCCTTGTCCCAGGCAGCCGAGCTGAGCACTGAAGAGACCTGCAGACTAGGAACTGCCTCAGGGAAGAAAGACTCCTGACAAGTCTGGGCAGACAGAGATGGTGTGTGTGGCCCTAAGGCTTACCCTGCCTCCTCTCTGGCCCTTATTCTGTTTGCCCTGTCATTTGCATTCAGGTCTTGTTTCCTAAGACACAGCTTTCCCACCGTCTGTGCTCAGGATTTTTACCAAGCCCTCACATTGTGTGTGTGGCTTCAGCTGTTACAAATCTCTCAGAACAAGAGAATATGGTACAGGCAAAACCAACAATGGGGCGTGCAGCAGACAGGCTTAGGATTGAGAATAGATTAAAAATAGATAGTTAAACAAGCCCAGTGTGGTGGCACAGGCCTTTAATCCTAGCACGTGGGAGGCAAAGACAGGTGGATCTCTGAGAGTTAGAGGCCAGCCTGGACTACAAAGCTAGTTCCAGGACATCCAGGACTACACAGTGAAGCCATGCCTCAAAAAACAAAAACTAAACAAACAACAACAAAAATGAAAAAGAAAAAGAAAAGAAAGGAAGGAAGGAAGGAAAGAAGAAAAAGAGCTGGGCATGAGAAACCTGGATTCTATACATGCAAAGCTGTCGGAACCTTTAACTCAGAATTGTGTGGTGTTGTTTTGAGAAGGGGTAGAGATAGGGAGAAGTCAGAAGGTTTGTTTGTAGGGAGCTGAGGATTGAATCCAGGGATTGTGTGTACTAGGCCAGTGCTCTATCAGCAGCCGGGGATTAGGCTTTAGATTCAGGCAAACGACTGATGATGCTTATGTCTGATGGAGTGGAAATACATGTGACCAACGCATTTTCTTCACGCTCTTGTCTGTCCAGTGTCTACTTGTTGATTCCACATGTACATGTTGAGTGCTTTCTCTGTGTCAGGCCTTGGACAAGGCAGAGGGCTAGGGATGTGAGCAGCAGATAGATGCAGGGCTTTGCCTCTGAGCAATAGCGTAGTAATGTTGTGTGACAGAACAGCTTGTCACTGGGGCACGTGTAAAGGGCACCCATCCCTGGTAGGGATCTGCTAGCTCCCACCACCCTTATTTGACTGCCTCTGTTTCCTGGCGTGTGTCAGATGTGCTCCTGATTTAGGCTCTGGAAACGAACTTTCCCCAGCCTTCTCCAAATCCACCAACTCTTTAAGGCCTGTCCGGCGTCTCTGAGATTCCTCCTAAAGAGAATTCTCGTGAAGGTGGTATATACATTTACCCTACACACTGTTCCTGGGCTCAAAAACATAACGATGGCAGATTAAAACATTAAAAAAAAATACACACACACAAATGCTGTACTCAAAAAGCCCACACTGTAAGTAAGGCCAAAGTCACGGGCTGCTGGGCATGACTGTGAGCACAGACTGTGTGTGATAGCAGGCACTGGTGTGCTCTGTGCATACTGGGCAGCGTGCTGAGTGAAACATGAACTTTCATGGACTCCCCCAGCCCTGAGAGGAAGATGAAAAATGTTCCCAGGGACCCTGTCCTGGAGTTTAGAGAGTGTGCAACTAAATATCTTAAAAAGTGGGAAATAACAAACCTTACCTGGAGTAAGGACTGGGTGGGTGATGGGATCTTTTACAGTTGCTGAGGGATGAGGCTTCTGAACTGTGGGGGAAAGGTTGCTGTCTATACACTGGGACCCAAGGCCAGGATAAAGCAGCCATCAAATTGTTGAATCTAAAAAGGGAGATAGGACACAATAAAACCTATTCACAGTGGGCCTCCAACTCTCCAAAACTCACGGAAAAATGAAAAATGGTGGAAATAACAAGGAGATGCATTTACTCAAAGTGAAATGAAAATATTAGACTAATTTTTTTAAGTCCTTAAAATAAGTATTTCAAGACCACCCAAAGAAATAAAAGAAGGGCTAGCAGTCATTAAAACAAAACAAAACAAATGAGAAATTGAAAACTGAGCATCAGATGGAACAAGAACAGGTGGATATGAAACATGAGGACTGGGAAGAAGATGGCGCAACCACTAAAGTAAAGTCACCGATAAGACACACTCCAGACTAGACATATTGAAACAGATGGCCAAAGACTTGGAAAACACACCGAGAGACTCAGAGAAGGCTGCTGAGAATAACGGAGATTAAAGCTGAGATGTCAGCAAGGAAAGAGGTTGCACAACTCTAGCTGGAGCAGGAGTTCCTGAAGAGGAGGGCAGAGAGCGACAGAAAAGATGTTTGCTCAGAGCTGGTGGCTGAGAACGTTCTGGACTTCAGTAGGGGAGTGCATGAGCTGTACTGAAGACGGCTGTGGTCTGACACTTTTATGACTCAGCTGTGGGTGTCTCTGAGACTAATCTCCCTTCGATTTCCTCACCCAGGGCTTTCCTTCTGGCCTCTCGGCTAATCCCAGGACAATATAAACTGCCTCCTACTCAAAAGCATTCAATTTGCACTTTCTCCGTGGGAATGCCTTTTGTCTGCAAAAACAATAGCTCTCATCTTAAAGGGAATGGGAGATAGTTTTATTCTGGAGCATATGTGAGTGACCATGGAATACAAATTTAGATTCCCTCAAATTTCATGTTCCAGTAGGGACACAGTTTCATGAAGTTTTGACAGTTGTACAGAACAAAGAAAGTTGTAAATCATGGGAAGTTTGAAATACATTGGTGGGTACATCTGAGAGGTGGGTACAGAAAGATGGGGGAAGCTTTTCTATATTCCCCGAATCCTATCTGATGTCATCTTAGTTTTTGAGTTGGTGGTAGCTAGTCGTCTGTTAAGTCAATAGATTCTAAAACGTTCCTGTCTATCAGTCACAAGATGTTAGCTTCAACACAGAGGTGGGCAAGGAATGGCTGTTCTGGAGGGCTAGAACTAGCCCAAGATAAGGCAATTAGCCTCTGGCTCCGCAGCATTCTAGCCTCTCACAGTACTGACATTCTACCCAGCCAGTAAGACTCTGTCGGGGCAGTTCCTTTTCAGCTTATTTTCCATAAGGTAATTCATTTGGCTGGTTCACTGGTTCCTAGATTTCTCTTCATGTTACCTTCTCAGCGCAACCTAAAAGCAATTAACATTTGCTTAGGAAATGGGTGACTGAATGGTGGATAGATACACAGTATCCTTTGTTCCACTCACAACCTGCCCCACCCATTCAAACCCGGCACTTAGTATAGCATTGGGTACATAGGTATGTGTCTATTTTTTAAATTTAAAATCATAAGTTATTGTGTGTGTGTGTGTGTGTGTGTGTGTGCGCGCGCGCGCGCTCGCACCATGGCATCCTAAATTATTTTGTATGTGTGTATGTGTGTGTGTGCCATTGCATGTGTGTGGAAGCTGGAGGGCTGCTCTCAGGAGTTGGGTGTCTCATCTACCATGTGTATCTTTGACGCAGGTAGCCAGGCTGGGCAGGAAGCAACTTTACCAGTTGAACCCTTCTGGTTTAGTGTTGTTAAATTCCTTGAGAAGTCCTGTCTGTGTCCTTAAAACTGCCATTATTATGTGTGCTTATGAATTAATAACAGATGTACTCAATCTCTTTTCCCAAAAGGGTTTTCATTCTTTACAATAGAATAATGAAATCATGGAGTTATAAAGTTGAAAGAGGAATTTAGAGCCATTAGCTTCATTCTTCATGTTTTACATATGAAATATGGATCCCAAGAAAGGTGATGTGGACATGTGGCCAAATAGCTGAGCCGTGTCGCGGTTAGCAATTAGCCCTTGATTCAGAGTCCAGTATTCATTTACAGTGCTGTACAACTCTGTCCTAACTATATTCCCAGTGAAACTGGGTCATAAATAATCCTCCCAAGGAGCATCCTCCTACCCCTTTGTGCACACACATTGTTTCCAGGTCACGATGGGTCACCTTACTTGCTTGGAAAAGTCCAGGCTTCCAGATACCACTTCATTAAAAAGGTCATTTGACATGTTTTTATTTCTGTGCCTTCTTGTCATTAAGAGCCCATCATTAAAGTAATTAGAAGAGTCTTGCCTGTTAAACAGTCTACATTTCAATAAAACATTTTAAAATTCACAGTCCAAAACTGTTACCTTATTATTTAAGCATGAGTCCTATTATATAAATTGTCACCACAGCACTGCCAGGCAGTTATTTATAGAAGAAAATCTGTTAGCTTTTCCTTGGTAAACCAGTGTCACACTATTCTGAAGTTATTAAAGAAATTGCATGGAGACAGGAGCTGTTTGGGTTTGGTCCCCATCCTGACCTCCAGCCTCATGCACTGTCTCCAGGCTCTGGAAGATTCCCAAAGCTTCTTTTGGATGAAGTATATGTCAAGATAGTTGGGTAGAAACAATTTTTGCTGTGTCAATGAGAATTCATGTGCTAAATTTTGGGTGTCATGCACACATGTGTACACACAGAGACATGTATGTGTGGTGATAGTGAAGAAAGGGATTTTTTTTTAAAGCTGCGATAATTCAGGCAGACTGCATTCCACGGGCGGAGTGGAGTTTAAGGCACTGAAAAGCAATGAAAATGATCATTTCAGAACCAGCTTCTTCCAGGGATTGCATTGTTCTGTTTCCTGCAGGCTTGTGTCTCCAGAAGCCTTAGGGTTTCTGAGGGGCTTCTCAGCTTGCATTCCCTCAGCAGGACCGCAGCTTGACGCAGGGGAGTCTTGGCTGGAAGACTCCAGAGAGCATGTGCAGCCTCTGGAACCAGTCCACAAATTTATCTCATGAACCTACTGGCCTAATAGCTGCTCACATGCAACAAGTGGATTTCCAGACATAGGGCACCAAATCAGCTAATAAGAAACCCCAAGATTCTGGGCAGTGGTGGCTCATGGCTTTAATTTCAGCACTTGGGTTTGAGGCCAGCCTGGTCTACAGAATAGGTTCCAACAACCAGGGCTACACAGAGAGACCCTGTCCTGAGAACAACAACAACAACAACTCAAGCCATCAAAGATAATAAATGTTTTTTAAATCCCAACTGGAATTTTTAAGTGTTTGGAATTTTTTGCTGGCTGGTTTTTAAGATGAGTACTCATATGTCCTATGCTTGTCTTGAATTTAATATGTAGCTAAAAACATATTAACATCTTACCTCTGTCTCCCAATTGTTACCATTGCAGAGTACACCACCAGGCCTTGTTTGTGGGGTCCCAACTCAGGGCTTCATGCCTGCTAGGCAAGTACTGTGCCAATTAACCTGCATCTTTATTCTCTTTCGGGAACTTTGAAAGTAATTATAAACTTTTTGTTGTCATTGTTCTGCACAAGGGGCTTCATGACAAGTATGAGTTGGTATACCTATAAAGGGAAATATGGAACATTTGGCCTAATTCTGAGATGCCCCACCTTCCATGTCCATATTCCTTTAAATGTGAGCAGACCTGTGACTTGTGCAGGAACAGGAGGTAGGGGTGTGCACCAACCACTGTCAAGGTCATGCTATATAAGACTAACTTCCATCTTGACAGCAATCTCTCCCTTGATGTCCTTGATGAAATAAGCTTCCAAATGGACACAGCAGAGAGCCCAGGGCAGCCTGTGGCTCACAGAGAGGAGCTAAGAGCTTTAGTCATTGCAAGCTTGCAAGGAACTTGGAGGTAAACCTTTCCTGAGTTGGGCATCTGTTGAGATCCCGACCCTGACTGACGACTGCAGCCTTGGAAAGGAGCCAGAGCAGAACAGAGCAGAACTAAATTGTGCCCGAATTCCTGACTCACAGATAGGGGTGTTGCTTTAAGCACTGCCTTTGTGGTGGCATGTTAGGAGCAAAAGTGAAGTAACATGCTCTTCTGTGATACAAGCGGGGCCAGATCTCAAAGACAGAAGTTACAGAGAGCTGAACTGTAGTGGTTCATGCTCATGATGTTGGAGCTCACAAGGCAGAGGCAGAAGGATCTAGAGTTTGGGAACAACTGGCCAGATACCAAGTCCTGTTTGGGCTGGAGATGGACCTTGGTTGTAGAGTGTTTGCCTAGCATACCCAAAGCCAGGGGTCAATTTAGCACCACAGGGGGCGGGGGAGGGAAGGGGGAGGGAAGCAGAGGAAGGAGAAAGACAAAAAAGAAGACAGAGGGCATCCTTCTCGACAACTATGGGCCTAGATTTTAGTTCTTGCTGTATCATTTAGCATCTGTGGAGCTGGAGCATTAGTCTCATCTTTTCTCTAAACTTCCGTTTCCATGGTTCTAATTTGAAGATAATACTTCCTATTGCATGGTCCTATATGCCGGAGTAAATCAGATACAATACTCGCCAGAATGCCAGGCAGATCTGAAATGAAGTTAAGTGTCATTCTCTGCCTCCCTATTACATAGACTTCACCTATTTATTGGTGCAGTTAGGACCCTCACTTGAGGCCCTTTCAGTCTGCAATAGCTGGCCAGGCTGGTTTTGCTAGCTGCTTTGTTTCTTCGATTCAGGTCTTTCTGGTTTGGGGAGACTGAATGGCTTTCTATCTAGTCCTAGAAAGATTTTAACTCTCTTGAGTATTTTAAATGCTCTCCTCTTGCTACATGATAGGATTATTTGATTCTTTTTGTCTGGATAAAAAAAATGGGGGAACATGGGAATGATGAGTTATTAAAGATCCCTTTTCAACCAAAGAAACACTAAATTCCCTCAGTGACACGAATATATGACCTCAGCATTCGTACACAAGGTAACTCTGTGCTGGGGAGAGATTTCATTATCTGGCCGAGGACACTGGCTGTCAGTCATGCACAGGTAGCAGTTGTTGCTTTCTTCATCAACAGGAACACCCTGGGAAGTGTGAGGTTTTTAGCTGCCCCTTGGATGGAGTGAGCAATAGCACAAGCTTCGTGCCTGCACGGCAAAGGTTTCTTAGACTCAGGTCAGGACAAGCTAAAAGAAACTAATTTCTGTCGAAGTGACCTTCCTTTGTTACTCAGAGAATCAGTGAGATTTTATATTTCAAACTCATCTAGATTGGAAGGCTCAGAAGAAAAGAGACATGTAGAATATATGGGACGGATATCTGTGTGGCAAGAGGACAAGGGGACTGGGTTGACTCTTTCAAGAAACTGTCCTTAAAGGGAAGGGACCTTTCCTCTCAATGTGTCCTCCTTCCGCCCCTCTCCTCTCTCCCTCCCTTTGTTAAATTGAGAGAGAGAGAGAGAGAGCGAGAGCGAGAGAGGGAGAGGGAGAGGGAGAGAGAGAGAGAGCTACCTGGTTCTGCCATCAGAGTGCTGGGACTGAAGGTATACACCAAGGCATGCTCCCATGCCAGTCCTGCCTTTCCTTTTTTTAGACAAGGGAGCAAAATTCAAACACACCCCTGCCATTGCCTCGTGTACATGTGGGGTCGTTGACCTGGACACAAATCCCGACTCCATTGTAGCTCATGTACTTGGGCAAATCATGTCACCTCGTAAGGTCTTGATTTCCCATCAGTAAAGCGGAGGGACTAAGGTAACAATGAACTCAGAGAGTGAATGCAGAAAAATCTAGTGAGACAACACAGGTGAAAAGGCCCAGTGCAAGGACTTTGCTCTCATAGGATACAGGATCAGTTAAAGGGGAAACCACTCTTCTTTCTTTATGTGCTAATTTTCCCACATGTCTCAGCTATACACTTCTGCGACCACTCTGGTATGGTAATTCATTTCTAAGATGCAGTGGAAGTCAGAGATCTACTAATGATTTCTTTAGGCAGAGGTAACACCTGCTGCTTAATTGAGCACTCTGCTGGCCAGAGAGTCATGCGTGTCAGTTCTCTCGACTCTTGTATTGATTCCACGGGGAATGCGGCTCAGAGGGGGCAACTTGATCAAGATCACACAGCTCATGGGGTTGGGAATCAAACTCAGCCTTCTCCATTAGTCATATGTACCAAGGCTGCTTCTGTGACTCCAGCTGCCTTGAGCAAGAACCTCTCTCGCCAGTGTTTAAACTAGTAACCAGGAGAACCAAAGAAGCCGGAAGGGAAAAAGTTTGCAACCAGATCAAGATGCAGCTACAGCTGGTGCAGCAGACACTCTCAGCCCTAGTTTTGGCTTTGGAGAAAAGGGCTCCCAGTGATGGTGCCCCAAATCGCTCGACATGATGGCTGTTGCTGGGCACAAAAGGCTGAAATCTTTAATTCTGCAGCTTAAAAGAACCCTTCAAAGGCAAGTGGGTCATTACTAGAAGATGATCGTGTTGATACACGCTCCTGAGAAATAGTCAATGAGAAAAGAAAGCGCTGGGATGGTGTTACTTTACCTCCACGGGCTGCGGACAAACCACACAGTCCTGTAGAGCCGTGTGATAAACAAGCAGCTCTGGGTGGTTTTATTTTCTTGTTTTCCTTTCCAATCACTGTGATCCATGAGCCTCCCAACGTCTCTCCCGTCCAAACCATCAGTGATAAATCATAAATATTTATAACATTTAATCATGAAGCAGCCAAAGAACTAAAGAAGTGGTACATTATTCAGCAACTCATTAGGCACCCTGCATGCTGATAACCCAGGGCTGAGGCCTGCCGATGGTTCCCTCCATCACCCACCCATTGTTTCTCCCTTCCACAGGAAAAACATTCCTTAATGTTCACACGTGCACCTCCCTTATAGCAGGTGGGGACCAAAATCAATTAGACAGCACCATCCTTGATGTCCTAGAAATGCATAATTTAACAGTAAACAGCAACGAAGCGCATCCTCCATGCCCTCCCATGACAGGAAGAGAAGGGGAAACCAGAGTGGGGGTAGAGGTAGAGGAAAAGAAGACAATTACAGAGCCCTCCTGAGAGCCAGGCAATAATGGCTGGGACATCACATTTACATTATTAATGACTCCACTACATTTCCATCCCCACATTCCCTTTGTTTTATTACTTCTGAAGGGAGAATATTGGATCTACTATTCAGTCTCCAGGAAACACTAATAAAAAAAAAAAACCAACCATACAACCATGGAACAATAGTTCCTTTAAGAGACAGAAGCCTCATGCAGCAGGATGTAGTGTTCTCCCTACCAGAGAGAGAGAGAGAGACAGAGATGGAGACAAAGACACAGACATTTGTGTTTCTGAGTGGGTTTTAAAGCTTATTTTACTTTATATTTAAAGATCCAAGGTTGGGCTAGGTGGTAGTGGTGCACTCAGGAGACAGAGGCAGAGGAATCTCTGTGACTGAGGCCAGCCTGGGCTACAGAGCAAGCTCCAGGACAGCCAGGGCTATCCAGAGAAACTCTGTTTCAAAAAACAAGCAAACAAACAAATAAATGAATAAATATCCAAGGTTATTTTTTAGCATGCAAAGATGGCTTTCATTGTAACATTATGCATACATATCATGATGCCATCCCTCTCCCTTGCTGGTCCCCTTCTCTGCCACGCAGTCCTCGCATCGGCTATCAGGACACATATTCTATTGTTCTCATTTGGCCAACCCTCGTTATAGATCTCTTCCCTCACAATCATCTGCCTTCTACTCACATGCCCTGCGTGTGTGTGTTTATATTCACACACATTTTTACGTACACACACACATGTATATATAAACTTAGATCTAGGTTCTGCATATGAGGGAAAACATGTAGCACTTGTCTTTCTGAGGCTTCCTTCACCTACAATCATGCCCAGTTCCATCTGATTTCCAGCAAGCGTCATAATTTCATTCCTCTTCACAGCAGAATAAAATTCCATTGTGTATACATCACAGTTTTTTCATCCATTTGTTGGTTGATGAGCATCTAGCCTGGCTTCCTATCTTGGCTATGCTGACTAATGCAGTATAAACCTGAACATGCCTGTATCTCTGTGGTATGCTGACTCTGTGCTTCAGGTGGATGCCTGATACATGCCTGATAGCAGTGGTGTGTCTGAGTCATATGGTAGCTCTATTTTTAGAGCTTTGAGGAACTGACACATTAACTTCCATGGTGATAAGCCAAGTCACACGCCCATTGGGTTTTTGTTTGTTTGTTTTAATTTTTATTTTATGTTTCAGATCAGGTCTATGTTGTCCAGTATGGTGATCTTCCAGGTTCAGCTTCCTGAGCAGTTCCAACGACAGTGTATACCACTACATGCAGCAGGGATTCGAGGAGTTTTCCATGAGAAAATATAACATGCTCTCAAGAGACAAAACCCAGCCTTCATTTTCCTTCTACACCAGAAATGTAAAGGCTGGACTACTTACTCACTTTCCCAAGCTCCTGCTGTGTTAGAGTGGTCATGTGACCCAATGAGATGAGAGAAGGCTCTATGGAGGACTGGGGGAAGTTTTTGAGAAAAGATTGTTGAAGAGACAGATAAACTCGCTGGAAGCCTCATGCACTGTTGGTGGGATTGGAAAATGATGTGGTTCCTTCATTTTCCTTTATTTTTTTAAAATTGTGTTTATGTATTTAATTTTTTA
Source organism: Dicrostonyx torquatus (assembly GCA_028555095.1). NCBI lineage: Eukaryota > Metazoa > Chordata > Mammalia > Rodentia > Cricetidae > Dicrostonyx > Dicrostonyx torquatus. The sequence continues at coordinate 1,736,112 of JAQHUG010000317.1, forward strand.
CAGTTTTACACACGTACCCTTTGCATACTGACGACTCTTACGTCCCACTTCCCTACTACCCTTGTATTCCACCCTCCCCATACAGTGATGTTGCGCTGTCATGGCTGTTTTGTTTTGGGACCCATTAAGATTACCTTGGGCCTTCTGTGTGACTGTGGGTTTCAAATTTTCTGTTAGAACTTGGTTAGAACAGTTCCGCGGTAAGCATTCAACTCAAGACAATGGCTCCCCTTTCCCAGAACCTGTTGATAGACAATAGTTTAGAGGTGAAGGGTAGGGCCTCACAAGCCCCTTCCACTTCTCTGAATGGTTGTTGATGGGACTGGTCTTGTGCTGGCCCAGAGCCGGTCACTACAACTGATGTGACTTAATGATTATAGTAGTTTAACGAAGTCTAAGGAACGATGTCGCACGTAGCATTTCAACCTATCTGACATACTTCCCGCCCCTCACATTTATTTATTATTTATTTGTTTATTATTTATTTATTTAGAGAGAGAGGGTGTGTGTGTGTGTGTGTGTGTGTGTGTGTGTGTGTGTGTGTGTAGGTCAGAGAACAGCTTGTAAACAGTTCTCTCTTTCCACCATATAGAACCCGGGGATCAAACCCAAGTTATCAGTGTTCCTGGCAAGCACCTTTGCCTACCGAGTCATCTTACCAGCCCATGGTATTCTTCAGACAAGTTTGGCAGTTCCTCAAAAAAACCAAGACAGAGTTACCACACAGCTGAGCAATTCCTAGCTATATCCAAGTGACTGGAAAGCATATTTTTGTATAAAAGCTCAAATATAAATACAGTGACATTATTCTTAATAGCCAAAGAGTGGAAATAGCCCAAATGCTCATATACCAATGGGTTATAGCCATACAATAAAGCATTATTCACTTATAAAAAGGACTGAATTACTAAGATTTCCATTTAGTGGATGAATGGTGGCAATATCGTGCTAGGTGAAGCCAGAGACAAAAGCCACATAGTATCAAATTCAACTTACCGAAGATGGCATGATTACCAGAATAGGGGACTCCATAGAAACAAAACATGGACACTGTCAGAGTTTGGAGATGGAGGAGGGGTGATTACTGACAGCTGATAGGTAGATTTTTTTTTTTGAGGATAATAGAATTAGATAATGGTGATGATTCACTGAAAACCATTGGAATATGTGTTTTAAATGAATGAATTGTTCTGGTATATGGCATATGAATTATATCTATTAAAAAAAGACTCGGTGGGTATAGCGGGTAAGGCCTCGTGCTTATTGTCCCTCACTGTGACCTTCTCTTCCTTCCTGGAGTTTAGACTGGAGATCAGGAAGCATGGCAACCAGGTTTTGACCGTTTGCCAAGGAGGATGAGCAGTTTTCAGGACCCAAAGCCTCTTCCTGTTTAAGATGTTTCAGGTTGTCTGAGTTTGGCAGCTGGATGCAATCCTAACTAATATACTTCCCAACACTGAAATTTTATGAAAAGCCAATTACTGTTAAAATTGAAAAGAACGGAGTTCTGAATTGTAATATCTGGAGAAGTGTAAAACTTTTGATCAGAAAGTGTAATTTATGGGGATTCTCCATTTATAGGGCTATTTAGTGATTTGCTGGGGAAAGAAGTGGCTTAGGTCTTAAGTTTATTCTGCTGCATTATGACACAGTAATGGAATGTGAAATATATTCAGGCCATCTTTAAGAAAAATACAATAAATATGAATAAGTTCTGTAATTACTATTTCATTAAACCATTCTCTGCAGTCAAAAGTGAAAAGTCTATTTCTGGATTTTTTCCAAAAATGCCTGTAAGAAGAACTCATAATGATAGGTCCTCATTAGATCTCTAGGTGAGACTGAAGACATTTAAAAACTGCAATCTGTTAAGTAATAAATAGCCATAATCTGAGTATCAGGGAAGCCATTATGAATGCAGAAAGCATGAAGTATGTTGACATTTATAGTCTCCTCTGAGATATTAGCAGGTCTCACCGCTACTTATAACAACTTTAAAACAAACTTTCTGAAATTTGTACCTATAAATTTTCCGTCTAGTTTCACATGTTTTTACTTAACAGACATCTTTATACCATCAACTCCTACCCTCTAAAAAGGAGAAATGACTCAGTGGATAAAGGTGCTTGCCGGCTGTTCAAGTCTGATGATCTGAGTTCAATTCCTGGAACCTACATGAAGGTAGAAGGGGAGAACCAGCTCCACAAAGCTGGGCTCTGATCTGCACACACCGCATCATGGCATGTGCCCTCCACACCAACACATTACACACCCCCCACACTAAATTTTAAAATTTTTCCTTCAGTTTCTGATTTTTTTTTTTGCACTGGCCCAATGTTGTCAAAGTCCAGGATTCTGAATTTTAATGTTGTTAGATGAATGGAGAATGGTTAGGTTTGCTAGTCAGCTCTAGAAAATTGAAATATTGTTTGATTTTCACGCATGATCATTCTTGGATGGACTTCATTCATGTGGAAGGAAGGAAGGTCCCAATGTCTTCCACTCATTAGGCATTTTGAATTACAAAAGGTTTTGTTCAAAGACTGAAAAATCAAATTAACCACATAATTGTCTGAGCAAATAACAGACAATTACGTGATGAAATTTTTTTAAAAATGGAGGTGCGTTCAAAAATAACACAAATTCAAGTGTGTACAGACTCAGGCACTTGTCTCTTGACAATTTTGAGACTAGAAGGGAGACGGACTCGCTTGGCTTCTGTCAGTGCCTGCTATGGCTGTGTGGATGACTCACCGTGAAAACCTAGACCGTTCCTCACAGGTGACATCTTGAACAATATCCTTCCTAGATGATTTTATTTGAGATCCAATTGCTGTATTATTCTCAGATGTACAAAGAACGTGTGGGGGGGGGCTCTCGTGTGTGCTTGCACACGCAAAGTGTAGGGAATCAGAAAGTTAAAGAATCAGTTGACATGATGGATCTAGCATATTCGTCTTTCATCCCATCTTTCTAACTGTGGGAACAGGGCTCCTGCTTTCTTCTGCATCTTTTTTGGATCATCGTCAGTAGAGAGGCCATGCTTGATATAAACCTCTAAAGCTATGGCCATGAATTTTACAAGGAACAAAACTCGAATTCCAAAGACTTACAGTTTCTATACTTACTACGTTTTTCTCCCCTGTAGAAATACTGACTGCTCATTAGGTTAAATTCTAACATTTTGACAACCAACTCTATGTAGTTATATGGCAGGGAGTCCAAAAGGTCAGCTGAGGATATTAGCAAATCAGGGGCTGGGTGTGTTCTGGTCGGCTTTATCAAGCTGATACTGGAAAAGAGAAATACTGTCACAGAAGGAATAGTGGAAGCAAGGTAGCTCACCATTTGTGGCAACATATGAGAACATACTTCCTAAGTATAGGGAGGAGACATATGGAATCCCTCTAAAACTTGAAATATTATACTTTTCATGGAGGAAAAAAAAGAAAATAAATATGTTTAGCTCTACCGGCATCTTTGCTGATGAAAATAATCATGATAATTAGTCACTGCATCAAAAACGCATTGTGGGGAATCACTCAGCTGGAACAATTACTTTCTCCACCCCACTGCCCTTTTAAATCGCCCAGTCACATTCCACAGTCATCCCACACACAGAAACCTCTGCTACTTCAAGAGATCAGTTGTGACGCATGTTTCTATGCTAAGTTTATAAATATACACAGATGTGGTCACAGGAGAGTCTCGAGGTTCACATCCAAATGCTATGGCTACCTAAAATAGCCGTGTTTCTATTACACACCCCTTAATGAGCGTGCTGTGTTTTTATGTCTTTATTTTATGTGGTTTGTTTGTAACCTCTCAGAGCCGTGATGAAGCTGTGAAGAAGGCTCCTCCAGGCACTGGATATGTGTGCCTCTTCCTGAAACCTAGAAAGCCAGGGACTTCCAGGCTTGTAGTCGGCATCAGATCTGACACCCGAGGATAGACTGCTGCCCCCTTCCCCTTTGCAGCCTCCAGGTCTTACCTATAGCCTAGATCCCGACTGAAACCTGAGAGATGCTAATGACCAATTTCTCCACACTCCTTAGACTGAAAGGTTGATAAAGTGATATTAATGGTGTCAAGGATGATAATGGTTACTTTAATGGCAAGTCAAACTTTTAATATTTTAAAGAAATCACCTTCATGTTGAGATTATTAAGATGTAGGGCTACATTTAAGGAATAGAACTGCTATGAACATGTGAAAGGAATCAACTCAGAAGGAAAAAAAAATCACCCTTGGCAAATGCCATTTACTTCTATACTCTTTTCTAATTGGTTATTGGGCATTCTCATAAGCATCAGTCTGTGAGAAGGCTTCACACAGATGGTCTCCAACTTGATAAGCAGCCTAGTATGACTTTGAACTTCTGATCCCCCTATGTGGAATTACAGTGCTGGCATTGATTACAAGTATGCACCATTGTGGCTAGTTTGCATCTCCTGGGAAGTAAACCCAGGACCTCATGAATGCTAAGTAACCACTCTACTAAACTGAGCTCCACCCTCTGTAGGGAGAGACTACTCATTTGTTTCCTGGCTGCCCAGACCTGATAATCACCCAGAAATTATATTAATTACAACAGTTTGGCCAATGACTCAGGCATATTTCTAGTTAGCTTTTGTATCTTGAATTAACCCATTTCTATTCATCTATGAACCACCATGAGGCTGTGGCCTACTGGTAAGGTTCTGGCTGGCGGTTGACATCTTTCTCCTTCAGCAGCTACATGGCATCTCTGTTGACAGGGATTTCTGTCCTGCCTGGTCCCGCAGCCATTCAGTCCCAAAGAAACACACAGAGGTCTACATTAATTATAAACTAGTTGGCCTTTTAGCTCAAGCTTCTTATAAATTAATTCTTACATCTTAAGTTAGCCCATTATTCTTGACTATGTTAGTCACGTAGCTTGGTACCTTTTATAAGCAAGTCATTCTCATCTTGCTTCCTCTGAGTCTGGGCCACGACAGCAGACTGAAACTTCCCTTTTCCCAGAATTCTCCTGTTCTGGTTGCCCCACCTATACTTCCTGCCTGGTTGCCCTGCCTATACTTCCTGCCTGGCTACTGGCCAATCAGCATTTTATTAAAATAATACAAGTGACAGGATACAAGGCCATTGTCCCATAGCACGTCTCCTTGACTCTGTCTATTATCTCTCTAAGTCTCTGTTTGGATTTTTCTCCTGGCTTTACTCTGTTAAGCCATTGGCTGAAAGTAGCTTCTTTATTCACCAGTGGCAATAAAACATATTCACAGCATATAGATGAGAATCTCACATCAAACCTCCATCCCTGGAATGTATTATTGCTATTGTGTTCATCATAATGAACATTATTTTCTGTTTCCTTCCTGGTTAAAACTGAAATAATTAGTCAGCTTTTCTACCTCTCAGCCATTAGGAAAAATCTAGAACTGATGTTGATCCATCTTGGAAAGCGGTTTCTTCATATGCTTAACTTCAAAGGAACTTTGAACTCTCAGAAGGCAGGGCCCAACCTAAGGTTAATCCAGCAAGTAGCACTTAGTGTCCTGTTGAGGTTTGTCTGTATAAGTCTCTAATGAAGTCACCCATCACAGTCGCATTCTGAAAGGCACAGTGCTCTGTGAGGTTGTTCACATTGTTTTCTCTGTGTAGTTGTCGTGTGTTCCATGACACCAAGAACCCAGTGAACCAGATAGAAACAGTCGGGTTTTTTTTTTTTCCATCTACACCTGCCAGCATGTACCACATGTAGTTCATGAGTTGGGTCTCTCAGGATCATATTACTGCTCTTCCCTTCAAGCCAGGAAGGACCTTTGTACAAAGATGGTGGAAGAGCGTGCCTCTGCTACTTAGGATTCTCTTGACTTCACCTTCCTCCTCAAGAGAAGAAAGAGAGTGATTCTAGGCCTGGGTTGATGGGGAGACACAAGGCAGATTGTCTTATTGAGTAAGAGGTTTATTAGAAGAATTATTAATACCACTGACAGGCAGGCAAGCAGCAAACCGGGGGCTCTGGAGAGAGTTCAGGCTCTCTCAGAGAGAGCGGGAGATCCCTTCTTGTAGGTCTCAGGTGAAGAGGGAAACTTTATGCCATAGAGTTGGTAAGAAGTCCATAGTGCAAGCCTGAAGGCAGACTGTCTCTGATTCTTGGGTAGCAACTGGAGGGGACCCTGAATTTCAGGAAAGACATAGGAGACATGAGGAAGAGGGGCACACGTAGTGAACTTCCTTGGAGGAAAGACAATGGTGTTTACTTTCCTCCTGGAACCCAGGCACCTGGGAGTCTCTTTGGGGTTTAGAGCCTCAGAGACAAGCTCTGGGTAGGAAACATGCCACTTCGTGGAGGCTCAGGAAAGCTGAAAGCCACTATGGTACACATGGTCTGGCCACTCTATAGCCCTGAATGGCAGAAACAGAAGCAATGAAATTGCCACTAGGCATCATTGGGATTTGGTGTGGAGGCTGCTGGGCTGGGAGCCCTGCTCTGCTAGCTTCAAAGGGAGTTCATCTCTTGCATCTCTGAAAAGACATGAGTAATGACATCCCTGTTGCGGCTTCTCTCTGGTCACAGTTCTCCTGTACCACATACCTTTTGAAGGTGTGACTGTGTGGACAAAGATGTCGGGTTGGCCTGAGCATGCGTGTGTGAGAAAGAAAGATCCCATTTTTCCAATCCTGCTTTGAAAGAGTGTTTCTAACAACTCAGCTTCTCACACATACGTAAAATCTCTTAGCTGGAGAATACCATCCAGTAAATTGCTCAAGGTCTCTTTTACAGAAACCTTTTGTGACAATTATTTTCAGATCTCTGTGTCAGAAAAGATTTGTCTCTTTTGAATAATTGACCTTTTTTTTTCCTAATAGAGGAAAAGTAACGTAACTCATCGCATTTCCCTTTTTGCCTTGGTTACTGGGAAGCTTGAGTATAAATGCTATCACTTTTTTCCTCCTTGCTTTTGCTTATATAAAAACTTCACCCTTCTTCCCTTTCTTATCTTTACCTATAGTTCATCTGATAAACTGATCTTATCCAAATCCCAAATTTGCAAGGTTTGTAGCAAATTAAGAACAATGGTAAGTTACTTACCCACTGGCTATCTTGAGTTCACATGTGTAGTTTGTAGTGTAGACATAGTGTCTTTCTCACAGTTCCTGCCCTGGTCAGTCTCCACCTCCCAGGTGAGAAGAGGAAAGGCGGTTCCAGTGAGTCTCAGGATTCAGAGGGCTCCTGGGAAGGGAGAGCAACACACTTGCTGATACAGGATGTTTGCTCTTGGGTTTTCTTTTCTGTTTTTAATTTATGGGATAAGAAGCATCTTTGCTTGATTAAAATTTCCATTTATATCAGTAATAACCAAGCTACACATCATTTTACCACATTTGAAATTGGATTCTACTTCTTCCAAGTGTGCATTTAGGGGCTGTCCTATGGATCATGTCCATAAGTCTTGAGTTTCTGGGATTGTTTTAGACTTCAAATATTCTGCTTCTGTCAAATGGGGTTGGGGGAACCACCGTACATTTTAGGGATTTGGTGTCCCTAGTACATCTCTTGAAAAGATGAAAAGAGAAGTTTCAAGTCAAACTCTGTATCTTGTTTAGAACTTAGAAAATTTGCCTATCTCCTGCTCAACGAGAGAAAAACCATTTCTGTCCTGAAAACCTAGCTAACCACTCAGTGCCAGTGATGTCATAGTTACTGGAGGAGAATCTACAAGCACTAATTTACTAATCCAGCATAATCCGTAACAATAATCTGTAAACATTTGTCCTTATACTCGCAGATAAGTGTGGTCTTCACTCTTCATCAAGGAAACATCTATTTACAACACACAGAGACCACTACAGAAAACCACAGCCCATCACAATGCAGAGTCATAGAGCTCAGTACCAATGGGTATATCTACAAAACATAAGGCGCACCAGGCAGTGGTGGCATACATTTTTAATCCCAGCACTTGGGAGATAGAGGTAGGAGTTTCTCTGTGAATTTGAGGCCCTGGACCTGAGGCCAGGACAGTTAGGGCTGTTACACATAGAAACCCTCTCTTGAAAAAAACAGGCCAATGCAACCAAACAAAAAACCCATAAGGTTTAGGAAATCTTGAGGAAGAGAGATGGGAAGACTGCAAGAGCCAGAGGATCAGGATTTGCTGTGAGATTGTGTCTCTTAGTAATGTCAGAAGCTATACCTGAAAAGTCTCACCAACATTACTGCCTAAACATAAATGGAACAAGGATGGTATCACTGGACATATTAACGTGCACAGGGAAAAAGCCCAGGAGGCCTGAACCCTACACAAAGAACCATAGGCAACTGACGAAAAGCTGGGAGAAGAAGAGATGGTCTTCCCCAGGGAAGAGCACAGAAATTGATTCGCCAGTACTAGATGGTCAGCCCTGAAAGCGTATATACAAGGAACATTGTACAGTCTGAGCAGGTTATATTTAGAAATGTATATGAACATACATATGTTCATTATACATAATTGTTATTGTATGCAATAAGAATTAATGAAAAAAAAGAGGCCATGAATTTGAAGAAGAGTGTTGAGGGATATATGGGAGGATTTGGAAAGAAGGGAGAAATGTAATTATTTTATAGTCCCAAAAAGAAAAAAAATTGCCCATCAGAAATCTTATATTCTAAGAGGGACTTGGAGAACATGAACAAGTACAAGAAAATAGCTGTAACCTGCTATGGATTATTATTCTAGTTTCAATTCTGTTGCTATGTTAAAATATAGCAAAAGGCAACTTGGGGGAGAAAGAGTCTATTTGGTTTACGATTCAGGGGGAAAGTGAATGCATCTGTGCTCACCTGCTTGTTTGTGCTCAGCTCAGTTGCTCCACTCTTACACAGTTCAGAAGCCCATGCCTAGGGAATGGTGCTGCCCACAGCAAGCTGGGTCTTCCCCTATCAACTAAGACAAGGCCTCCAAGCATCCCAACACAATATGGACAATCTCTCATTGAGACCCTCTTCCTGGGAGATTCTTGGTTGTGTCAAGTTGACAAAACTATCATCCATGCTAGGTTAGTAGTAAAATCTTGGTATTTATACCCTGACTTCCAAGATTTTCTTACCAAGACCATTATTGAACAATGACCATATATTTCCTTGGACATAGAATTGTTCCAAGGAAATTTGCAGTCCAATATAAGGCAAGATGATTTAGATTGGTAACTACCTTCTATGTGCCATCCATTTGTAATCAACCCATTCCCAATCATGATCTTGGGGCTGGAGAGATAGCTCAGCAGTTAAGAGCACCGATGGCTCATGCAGAGGATCTGGAGTTCCAGAGGACCCACCACCCACATGTCAGCTCACAACTGTCTGTAACTCGAGCTCCAAGGGATCTGACACCTTTACGCCAATGCACATAAAAAAAGATAATTTGGTCTAGTGAGCTACACACACACACACACACACACACACACACACACACACACACACACACGGGCAGAAGAGAGGAAGACTTGCATTTTATAGATGGGAAAACCCAGGAGCTCAGAGGTATCCAAGATTGCTTGGGCAAGTTTTATAACTCCTTCACCAGCATTCTATTTCTCCTAGATGGTGTTTGTATTCTGGCTTGCTGTGCAGCCCAGAGTGGTTACATAGATTAATCGGTCTTAAGTGATTCAGGAGCACTGAATAAACATGGGCGTGTATACACAAATGAACAGTCACGTACCAAACAGCTTCCAGCCCTGGATATATTTGAAGAAGGGTGCTCTAGGAAGAATTTTAAAAGCTAAGCTCCAGAAGTATGAGTTTATGCAACAGTCTTATTAATATTCTATGAAACTATTTAAAATTGATGAGTACACTACATTGTATCACTAAAAATCCAGAGGAAAGTAATGATTCTTTTTAACTATTGGTGCTGCTCAACTGCTGGGTCCAGGCAGTTCCTAAAGCAAACAGTGAACTGTTTTAGGATTTCCACATAATCATTAATGTATTTGTAAAAGGAACACAAATAGAGAGGAGTCAGGCAGCTCAGCAGGGAACCATACCCATCATTGTGGGAGCAAAGATCCACATGAGGATTAGGTTTGGGGGATTTTTTTTCTTTTTGTCTTTGAATTATCTGAAACATTGCTTCTGAACTACTTTTTTAGAAAATATAAATAAGATAGACACACAGATGCCAACAATTTAAAGAATTATAACACAAAAAAAGATATCTAACATCTGTGCTATGGTAATGCACACCTGTAATCTTAGCACTATGAAGGTTGAGACCAGAGGACTGTGAGTTCCAGGCCAGCCTGGGCTACATAGTAAAGTCCTGTCTCAAAAAACAAAACAAAACAATACAAAAAAAACAAAAAAGCCAAAAAGAAACAGATTCCTCATCGTTGATGCTGATGGTTTTTCAAAACAATAGTCCAACTGTTGCTTTTGTTGGTAGAGGCAACATGGAAAGACCAATGTCTGCTTGGCATGGGTTTACCAGAAGAATGTATGATCTGTACTGTAGCTCCTTGTCCACTTCCCTCCCTTCTCCTTCATTTCTTAGGTAGTCTTGAACCCATTGCTAAGAAAGCACCCTGAAGTCTCTGAATAATTTCTGCTTTGTCAGCCCCACTTTGTTCCAGCTTTTATGTAAGAGAAACACAAGGATTATTTGCATTGCAAATTCCAGTGGTTTGCATGGTAGAAGAAAGCCCAGACTGCCTTTCGTTAGATAATTAAGAGTGGTTTGTATCTTGTACAAACATTCTTCTTGTTCACTAAGAGAAATGGAATGGGATATACAGATGTGGAATTCCTTCAGTTTTCTGAAATGTGTGACCTGCTGCCTCTTCAGGAGAAACCCAGAGGAGACAGGGCAAAAACCTGAGAGGTCTTCTAGGTTAGAGTTTAGTGAAATTGTTTTGGAATGAGTCCAAGAGTAAATATTTAGTGCTTGCAGGACATATGTGTGGCCTCTGTTGTAATGATTCAGCTCTATCAAAGCAGCCACAGGAAGTGTGACTCTATTTCAGTAAAACTTGACTGATGAAAAACTAATAGCACGCCAGGTTTGGCCGGTGTGGCCCATGATCTAGAGCAGTGGTTCTCAACCAATTGCTGAGACCCTTCCTTTCCTCATGTTCTGCTGAGCCCCCAATCATAAAATGATTTCATTGCTCCTTCATAGCTTTAATTTTGCTACTGTTATGAGTCATAATGTAAATTATCTTTGGTTTCTGGCGGTCTTAGGCAACCCCTGTGAAAGGGTTGTTCGACCCTCCTAAAGGGTGGAGAATCACTGTTTTTGAGTTTAGACCAAACTTTTCCCAATACAGAGCCCCCTTCAGAAGGGCTCAATCTGTCATAAATCTGGGCAGCTTTTCTTGTACATTCTACACTGTGTTTCTTTGAAATTCTTACCCTGCTACCACCACCAACTCCAACCTGGACCGTGACAGATGCATCCTAGCTGGTTTCTCTGGTTCCACCTTGCCCTTTCTACCGTATATTTTTATGTGGCAGCCCATCCTCACCCTGAGTCATTCTAATAAAGTAGAAACAAAATCAGACCATTCTTCAGTTCAAGTTTTGCCTAGTATTCAGAATAAGTCAAAATGTTTTACCTTGACCTTATGGCAATAAACCCTATCCCTATTGTTTCTCTAACCTCTTTTCCTGCTATCCTTTGGCCACACAAACTCCTCAGTGTTTTCCAAACAAGCTGTGTGCACTGGGTTTCATTTCTGCCCCCAGGCATCTGCAAGGCTTGCTCTCTCCCTTCTTTCAGATTTCTGCTTAGCTGTCACCATTTCAGGGAGGCCTCCTCCAATTGCTTTACCTGTCATACTCCATGCCTTGCTCTGTGTGTGTGTGTATACAATATATATATATATATATATTCTGATTTGCTTTATTTCATAACATCCAGCACTATTGTTATAAATATATGTGTGTAATTCTTTTTTATCATTTGCTCTCAAACATGCCACTTTTACAGTATAGGAATTTATGTGCCTTGTTCACTTGTAGTTCCTATGCCTAGGGCAGCAGCTTGTGTAGATCAGGTACTCAATATTTGTTGGCTACATGATGAATGTGACTGTCCTTTGCAGCTTCTGAAATACACTCAGCCTTCTGTGGGGCAGCCCTTCTGTTCACACGGGCAAGCTCTGCATTCTTCCCAGAGCTCCCAGTACTCAGGGGCATGTCATATTCACACCCGTGTCATTTCAAATTATTCCCGTAGGCTCCACATCAAGTTTTTATTTCACCTCTGCCTGTCCATTGCTTACACCTGCCATGGCCATTCTGTTTCTCTTTAGGGACCTTTATTTCCCAGGCCTTGGTGATAATAAATAAAATGCCACATGTATGGACATTTGTTTATTTTAGTTGCTCAGCATCTGAATCCCTCCTTGTGATTGAGGAGTCCCCACTTTTTGAGAGGCCCTGAATTCAGCACAGAATCTGAACTCTTCCTATGCTCCCTTTCCCAGCCACCTGTGCAGCAAGAATGATGGCATGTGCTCTGGGCACCATCGCCTAGATGCTCCAACTAAACATCCCAGCAGAAGCCACTGTGGCTAAGAAGTAGCTACAGCTCCCTGCAGAAGCAAGGATAGCGTCTTAGCCTTTCTGTTGCTATGATGAGCACTTCTACCAAAAGCAACTTGGGGAGGAAGGGGTTTATTTCATCTTAGAGTTTACAGTCCATCATGAAGCAAAGTCTGGGCAGGACCTCAAAGCAGGAACCTGGAACAGAGAGCCTAGAGGAACACTACTGACTGGCCTGCTCCTCACAGCTTCTCAGACTGCTTTCTTATACAAGCCAGCACCACCCACAGTGGGCCGAACCCTCTAACATCAACTATTAATCAGGAAAGGGCCCCATAGGCTTGCCTACTGGCCAATCTGATGGAAGCATTGTCTCAATTGAAGTTTTCTCTTCCTCATCCTCACTTACATTAACATTCAAAACTACATAAATAAAGACATTGATAAAACAAAACCCAACCAGCACAGGCAGTAACGTCTTTCTGTTGGAGAGGTTGCAAGGCAGAGGTTCTAGAATTCCAACCCCCACCACCTCGAACTTACCAGAAGAACTTTTTGTATATTAAGTTTATTGTGCTAGAATGTTAGCTCTTACAGAGCAGGGCCCTTCGCGTTGTTTCTTTGCTGTCACAAGCGCTGTAGAGCACACAGTAGGAGGTCAATCAATATTTCTGAGTTGAATGCACACTTGAATTTGTATCAGGAATCAGGAGGAAGTGTGATTTCACAGTGAAAGTACATACTCAGGGTGAGTGCAAGCCATTTGGAAAAGATGCATTATCCAGGATTCTGGATG
>JAQHUG010000317.1:1751874-1776675 GCA_028555095.1 Dicrostonyx torquatus
GTTTGTTTGTTTTTTATCAATGCCTTTTTATACTATTTACCTTTTCCTCATATGCAAAGTTATATTTTTGAAACAAAAAGTAAAAGAAAATAGGTAATTTTATTAATCAAGTAAGTGGTTTTATTTTTTTGTTGTTGTTTCTTTTTGTTTTGTTTTTTTTTGTTGTTGTTGTTTTGTTTTGTGATACAGGATTTCTCTGTGTAGCTTTGGAGCCTGTCCTGGAACTAGTTCTGTAGAGACCAGGCTGGCCTTGAACAAACAGAGATCCACCTGCCTCTGGCTCCCCAGTGCTGGGATTAAAGGCGTGCGCCACCACCTCCCACCTTTATTTAGTTGTTTTTGATAATAATACATTATAAGAAATATAATTCAAAATAGTTAAGTCCATATTACTTAGTAGCTTTATTGCCACAATCCTTTTGGGAAGAAATTTATATTGTGTGACAAAAGTATATACATATTAACTTATTTTGACGCTATAAAATTATCATGTAGGGGGGGAGGGAGAGAGAGACTAAGGCTGTGGGCGGTGTATGCACATGTGCATGGGAGTTTGCACAGACACAGAGGCCATAGGAAGACATTGGGTATCTTGCTCTATTGCTCTTTGCCTTGTTTCCTTGAGACAGGACCTCTCACTGAGCCCGGAGCTGGGCTGGCGGCCAGGAAGTCTCTGCCATCCTCCTGCCTCACTCCCCACAGTGCTGGAGGTATAGGCACGGAAAGCCAGACATGGCTTTTCAAAAAGTTACATTCGTATTTATTTATTTATTTATTTTGTGTGTGGGGGGTGCCCTCCATTTGAAAGTTAGAGAACATTACCTGTGGCAGTTCTCTCTCTACAGTGCGGTCTTGGGGATCAAACTCAGGTCATCAGTCTTGGCAGCAGGTCCCTCACCTGCTGGGCAATCTTGCCAGCCTGTGATGGTTAATCTTGATTATCCACTTGATTGAACCTAGAATCAGCTAAGACATGTGGGCAGGTCACGAGTGCGTTTCCAGGACGGAAGGGCTGCTGACATCAGAACCCAGCTTCTTGGGCCTTTCAGCAAGAACTGGAGCTCAGCTGGTCCCAGGAATTCTTCAGGCTTTCGGTGCCACACTGGGACTCCTGAGGTAGCCAGTTTCACCGGTCGAGCAGCTGCTTGGCTATTATCTTCCCCGGTGTACAGACAGCCTTTGCTGGACTACTAGGCCCTGTGGTGTAAGGCAATCTAATAAATCTGCTTTTGTAATATATATTCATTGAGTTGGTTCTGTCTCACCAGAGAAGCATAATACAATTATCATTTAAAGTGATAGACACAAATATTTTGTCATAAATATCTTTATAATATTAATAGAAGAAAGTAGCGCAGTAGATAGAACAGTCACAGCCATTTAGAAAATTCATAGAAAAATACCAACAGCAAAATGTCATTTTTTTTTTTCGAGACAGGGTTTCTCTGTAACTTTGGAGCCTGTCCTGGAATTAGCTCTTGTGGACCAGGCTGGCCTCGAACTCACAGATATCTGCCTGCCTCTGCCTCCTGAGTGCTAGGATTAAAGGCGTGTGCCACCACCGCCTAGTCACATTTTTCAACTTTTATAAAACAAATGTTTATTGTTCTTGCTAGAAAAATATTCTCTAAAGAAGGAAATGAGATACGTTTGGTATGATTTGTTCATGGGCACTTACTCAGGCGCTAAGTTAATCTACCACTTCAATTTCTAAATTAAACACTCACTTACCATTTCTAAAAATTGGTTATAGCATTTTGCCAAGAATCAGTCATCAAACTTGATGATATTTATTATCTAAAGACATTAATTACTCATTGTCAAGTGATGCCAATCTTGCCTTCTGAGTAACGATTGACATGAGTCTTCCTCCACCCCCACTGTCGACTCTGGCAGAGGCCTCGATCCTAACCACACTCAGCCCGACTTGCTTCTCTTCATTCCATCTTCCCCTCGGCCACACGGGATTTACAACGCCAACCTGCATTATTAATTTGCCTGAATCACTCCATTCCTCTGCTGGCTCCGGAGCAGAGCAACGTGAACTTCTGAGTGAGCCTACAAGGCCCTTCTCATCTGTGCCACCTCACTTTCAGCCCTAAAAATAAAACAATTTTCCTGCTTCTTGGGGCTCCCCTGCCATTCCACACCCCTACACCTTTGCCTCTTATGGAACTTTCTGGCTACTTTTCCACCTTCAGTCGGTTCCTGCAGGAGAGATGGCTCAGGTTCCCCATTGTTGTGGTTTGGATATGAGCTATACTCCTAAAAGGCTTGTGCACCGAGGTCTTGGTTCCCAGTACAGTGGTGTTTAGACCTGAGGATCTGAGGAAGTTTGAGGGTTCTGACTTCATCTGTGGATTAATCCCTTGATTGATTCATAATATGATGGTATTATTGGAAGGTGAGGGAATGCCCTGGGCATGTAGAGCTTGTCCCTGCTCCCTTCCTGTCTCGGATTCCTGGCGAGGTAAGATGCTTTCCACCACTGCACACTCTTCTGCCATGCTATTCTGCCTCACTACAGGCCCACAGAGACAGAACAAAGAGCTGAATCCTTGGAAACCACGAGGCGAGATAGATCTTCCTCCTTTAAAATAGCTCTTCAGTTCAGGATACACCCGAGGAGAACGCAGGTTCAAAGCCACTTTCCCAAAGCAAGTAAAGCAAAGCTACTTGATAGTTCTCAAGGTATTTGCATATGCAGTGACACCTTCAACCCTCAAGATAGCCTGTCAAACACATCATCCCCATTTCCTTAAGAGCGGGAAGAGTCAAGACACATTGGGTTGCCCTTGCCTAGCTTAGAGAGCGAAGTCAGACTCAGGTGTTCTGACCTCTGAGAATTTTCTCTTCCAACTTCATTTTCAGAGCTGTCAAAGCTAGGCAGGTAGATCTGGGACTATACCCCAGTGGTAGAGAATGCTTCCTAGAATGCATGGGGGCGTGGAGTTGCGGAGTTGATCTCCAGTACTGCTGCCACCTCCCCGCCCACACACACCACACTTACTGTTGTGTGAAACTATTCTTGGCAGACATGAATAAATATCTACCTACCCCAAATAGGGAACTGACCAAAGAGTGAT
This sequence comes from Dicrostonyx torquatus, assembly GCA_028555095.1. Taxonomy (NCBI): domain Eukaryota; kingdom Metazoa; phylum Chordata; class Mammalia; order Rodentia; family Cricetidae; genus Dicrostonyx; species Dicrostonyx torquatus. Next base: position 1,754,961 of record JAQHUG010000317.1, read on the forward strand.
GGAAGGATATCACCAAAGTCTAACTTGTTATCTACAGGAATATAGATGAGGGTTCCATACCATAGCAGAAATAATTCAAAGATGGTTGCATCACCAAAGTCCACCTCAGCATGGGTGACAGCTCACAAGAGCTGGGAGCCTGGAGAGCACTGCATCACCTGCAAGTAGCTCAGCAGACTGAAGAGTGTACTTTTCAGGAGGCTCAGTTGGTTCGAGTCCCTTCCAGGCTGGTCTGCTTCTTTCATGCAGTCCCTCTCACGACTGATCTGAGAGTGTTTTCTGGCACTCCTTATCGCTTATATGTACTTGGGGAGGGATGGGCCTAGTGATTCCTGTCGGTTTCGTGGACTTTCTGAAGCTATTGAGTTGTTTACTTCTCGCGTTTAACAAGCTTCCCTGCAGGATAGACCATTTCACCTTCCCTTATAACACCCTGTTACCTCTCTGTAACTATCCTGTATCATAATGAGCTCACTGCTTAGGATATCCTGGGGTTACATCTCCTTTTTCAACACTCTGTCTTAAAAAATTCTGTTGTTTCACATCTTGGGTCTTAAAGACCCTCACTTAAAAATGGAAAGTTTTAATCTAGAAGGAAATTGCTACATAATACAACATTACATACATATGCATGTGTGCGCACACACATACACACGCTCATACACAGGAGATGAAACTGGGGATCACTGATGAGTTGATGGGAAGGAAGAGACTCTAGCTGATAGAGGATTGAGAGAACTAGCCTAAAAGTTTATTGTGCCTATGTAAATACCGTTTATTGAATCCTCACCCTGTTTTTTATTCTATGCTAAACACGTACTGTAAATTGCCTTACCTAGAAGTTAAAAGAGCCAGATCTGCCTAGTTTGAATCCCAGACCTACTGTTCATTGTCTGGATCTGGGCACGCTGCAGTTTCTCCGTCTGTAATACAAAGCTGATAAAGGCATCTCCCTCATGTGACTATGGCTCATACTTAGCCTAAGATGGTGGGTTTTATTTATTTTTTTACAACTATGTTAGTTATTTTTATCACACCATCAAGTTGCCCAAGACTACCTATGTTGTAAGTGATGGCTCCAGGCCAAGCTAGTTGGATTCTGAATCTTGTGCCCTTTCTACATTCAGAAAAGCCTAATGGCTAAGGGAGAAAGAGAGCCTGGAGGTCATGAAGTCATTGGCCAACACTTTCTGTTGGTGATCTTATCTTGGGCTAGTTGCTTAACTTCTTTCTCAGTGGTGGTTTCGACATCTCTAAATGATCAAACAGGCCGAGAGATGGCTCAGGAAAGATGGCTCAGCAGGCAAGGCTTTGCTGCTAGACTTGATGACTTGAGTTTGATCCCTGGGACCCACGTGGTGGATGCAGAGACTTGAATGTAGCAAATTGTCCTCTGATCTCTTCACATATGCCATAACACGTACACATACATACACACACACACACACACACACACACACACTGCTTAAATGCAATAAAATAATAATCAAATATAGTATGTTATATACTGATACACACAGAAAATGACCTCATACATTAAGTTTGCTTATTTTGCTACCAAGATTCTGAGACTTTTTTTTTTTTTTTTTTGAGACAGAGTCTCTGTGTAGCTCTGGCTGTTCTGGAACTCACTCTGTAGACCAGGCCTGCCTCTGTCTCTCGAGTTCTGGGATTAAAAGGCTTGTGCCACTATGCCTGGCCCAGGTACTGAGATCTTGAAGGATGTAACGACAAGGAAGGATGTGGGACTCTCCGACTCTCCGTGGCAGATGTGTAGACGGCCCAGGATCCAGGTAAAGACAGAGCTGCCATCACAGCTTGGATATGGACAGAACAGCAGGAAAGAGAGAGAGAATGTGTGTGTGTGTGTGAGAGAGAGAGAGAGAAGAAAAGGAGGATAGACCAGTCAGCTGACATGACTGAAGTATTTCCTCACGGATTTTTACTGTCTTTAAAGTATTAGTCACTAGCTCTCAGTCATGGCACCAATGCCTACTAACTTTACGTCATGGTGGAGGGTTTGAACTTTTGATCCATGTTACTGATGAAATTAATATGATATAAATGATGAATATTTTCTAGCCTGACTAGAGAAGGGAGGTCATTACTAATTCAGTTGGGACTTTAGGACTTGTCAAGGGCTATTACAACTGTCAGCTGTAAATCCTTGTCTGCCAAGTAGAACCAAAGTAGAACTCTGCAGAATGCAACACTCTTCAGTCTACAAGGTGCAAGCGAGGTAGTAATGATGCTTAGATACTTGTTAAGAGTTGGTGGCCCGAAAATATTATATTCTAGAGATATTTGTTCCTACTTTTCTTCTTGAAATTTAGAGGTGGGAGATAGAAAATCAGAAGTTCAGCGTCATCTTAGGCTGCATTAGTGAGTTCAAGGTTAATCTGGAACATATGAGATGCCGCTCCTCCCCGCCCCCATCCCCAAAGTAATTGTCTGAGGCCTTTTCTTAGCTCTGAGTCCAGGGTCTTGCACACACCAGGTAAGTACTTCAGCACTGAGCAAAACCTCCAATTCTGCTTACTTTACATATTCCCCTGGCTAGCAGTCTCCAGTCAGGAACCCTAAGGTCATTCTACCCATTGTAAAGCTGCCATTTCCTGTAGGTCAGAGTCTGTAAGGCATCAGTAGCTGATTCTCAGGTTACAGCAAGCTCAGAACAAATGGCCTTTGTTTTTCTTATTTGTCTTATTATGATGAAAATAATGACAAGACTCTTGACTTTCAAATATCAATATAAAATACTTTTTAAAAATAATAGCCATTGTGGAGTATGAAACAAACCTACAGGTTTTGCTCACAGACTAGCAGTTCAAAATAAAATAGATGCATGGAGAGTATAGAAAATGAATATGGAAGTCATATGATGTAATCACATGGCATACCATACTTCATAAATGAGAATAATATTAGATGTCACTTTTAAAATAGCCAGTGGGAAGTGGTATCAAATACATAATGTCTTAGGCTGGCAAGACAGCTCTGGGATTAAGAGTGACTGCAGGCCTCATGGCCTGACTTCAGCTCCCAGAATGCACATAACAGAAGGAGAGGGCTGGGTCCCACAAGTTACTGTCTAGCTGCCACATGTCTCATCCCTATACAAAAGAAAACAAGATTTTTAATGTAATAAAAACATACACATGATTTCTCTTTCCAACCACATTTCTTCTGTCATGAGAAAAAAATTGCCGCTGAAATGTTCTGTTCCCTCCTCTGCCTACTTTGTTTCTTTTGTTGCTTCTTTTCTGCAGTCGGCTTTATTGAACAAGTCTTTTGCTTTAAGGGGGTGGGGAAAGTGCATCTCTTTCATCACATATTTCGCTAAGCCACAAGACCAGCTACATCATTTGTGCAAACTGAAATGCAAGGTCTTCAGTTCAGAAGTCGCAGGCAACGTGACACAGAGGCGGCTGAACACAGGCCTTGCTGCTGATGCTTTGGAGGCCAGGCCGCATACCTGGAAAGCTGGCCCTGCCAGCCAGAGGCAACACAGCCTGGAAAAAATAGCTCTCCTGTTCCTTGGCTTCCTTTTCCCTCATGCTGCTAAGAAAATAACTCTGAAATATACCATTCTTTTCATAGAAAACAAAAACAAAACCAACCAACCAACCAACAACAACAACTTCCCCCTCACTCCCCCCCCCCCAAAAAAAAATCCCAAACCAAGAAAACAGGTTTGTTTTCTGGTCTTTCTCTCCCTGCTTTTCCACACGGACTGCAGAGGAACCAGGCCCTGAGAGCAGAGGGTCTTCCTCCTTGCATTGCCTCCAGCAGCAGTACTTTCTCATCTCTGACTCTGGAGATCCTAAAACCCAAGCCTTGGGAACCTCTGATGAGCTTTTCTGGGAAGCTGGGCGGGCACCTAACAGCAAAACTTCGATGCTCTCTTTAAACCAGATTAGAAATCTGTTGGTGACAGATAAACATCAGACACTAGAAGTCCGTAAACTGGGTTAAATGAATCATTAGATACTCTGTTATTTGCTAAAAATAATAACAAAAAAATGCGCATCGAATAGCAAGTGGCCATGAATATTTAGCCACAGCTGATGCCGTTTTTTTTTTTTTTTTTTTAATGTGTGGAGCACTGCAGCTGTTCTAATGTGCAACAGAGACAGAGCGGAGGGGGCACTGGAGACGAGGAGGCTCCTACTGTTTCTTTACTATAGAGAGTCAGCCTTTTTTTTTTTTTCAACCAGAAAAAAACTGAAGCTATGTTGTTTCATAGTTTCAAAACACCAGTCTTCAGCAAATAAGACTAGATGATGATGCTTCAGTAAATATGAATATCAGACAAAAGTTCATACTCATCGTCCTCTGGAAATGAGACAAAATTCACTACTCCTCATCATCCTCCTCTGGAATATTTATTGGTATAAGGTTTAGGCAATATGAATCCATAAAAGACCTGAAACTCCTTCAGAACAAGATTAAACTACGACTATTTTCTATAAAACTAAAATGGTATCTAAGATTACATAACACACACAATCCAAGCACCCTGAACTCAAATGTGACGTCTCTACTTTAAGTATTGGTGAGATTTGAGCTAAGTGGGGTACAGTCCCCACTTCATGCTTGTTTAAGATCTCAAGCCACCAGAGATCAAGGCACTAATGGGACAAATCACAGCCTGGCTTATCTTCCTTCAGCTCAACTATCATATGGGCTTCGCACTGGGGCCACTGGGGACACTTCTAGCCAGTGTGTTCCCATCACCCAAGATCTTCTGGTTTCTCTTCTTCCTTCAACTCTCCTCCTGCCTTAGAAACATTTACCTTCCTAAACCCATTCACTAAGCACAGCCTTGATATGGAAGACTGTTCATTAGCCATAACAAATTAATTAAGATAATTCATGGATTTCCTCCTGAACAATAATAATGAAAGCTGCTTAATCACATTGTCTATCATCTCCATGTAGACGCCATGTAAGTTCATGAGCCTCATATTAACAGATAAGAAAACTGAACCTCAAAGAGGTAAAGTGACAGAGGGGCGGTGGTGGTGCACGCCTTTGATCCCAGCACTCAGGAGGCAAATATTTGTTAGTTCAAGGCCAGCCTGGTCTACAGACTGGTGCCAGGACAGGCTTCAAAGCTACACAGAGAAACCCTGTCTCAAAAATAAGTAAATAAATAAATACAAACAAACAAAAGTGGTAAAGTGATATGTTCAAGGTCATGCAGCTATCACCCCATTTGGTTATGTTCACAATACCCAGCCAGGCTCAGAAAACACATCTTCTGGTTACTAGTTCTATGATGTCTTCTATCTAAACAAATATTTATGTACATATTATATACTTTCTCATCATTTTGACAGAAACAACCTAAAGAAGGATTGATTTTGGCTCATGGTTTGACAGGGGGACAGTCCACTCTGGATGGGAAGGCTTGGTGGAATTCATCTCTCCATGATGGATGTGATGGAAACATACAACCTCAGAGACCATGAAACAGAGTTTGGTAGTGGGGCTGGGCTGTAACCTCAAAATCTAACTCCTAGTGACCCACTTCCTCCAGCCCCTTCCCCTTAAACCACAACCAACCAAGATAGCACAGCTAACTGGGAGTCAAGTGTTCAAACCCATGAGCTAGTGGAAAACCCTTCACGTTCAGACCTTAACAGTTGGGTCATAGCAACATGTAAGACATTGTGCTGGACAACAAGGGAGTTTGAAGAAATTATAAAAGCCCTTTTAAAGAAAATTTTATGGGGCCAGCTAGATGGCTCAGCAGGTAAAAGAGCACTTGACACCAAGCCTGAGAATCCGAGTTTGAGCCCTGAGACCCATTGGTAAGAGAGAACTCGCACAAGTTGTCCTTTGAAATCCACACGTGTGCTGTGGCACATGTAAACCCACCATTTTCAGTTACAGCCAGGTTCAAATCTATGTCTTCAGAGGCCTCTCCTCATTTCTGCCCCATACCAGTTCTTCTAGGCATCTTAAAGTAGCGTTTCAATGTAGCCCTATACAAATAAACAAATGAATGCAATTAAAATGTTTAAATAAAATAATAGTTTCAAGGGGCTGGCAAGATGGGTAAAAGCTGTTGCTGTGCAAGCCTGAAGGTCTCAGTTTGGTCCCTGGAACTTGAGGTGGATCAAAAGCTGTCTTCTGACAGCACTCATGGGCAGTGCCTCCCTTTCTGCCTTCCATCTCACAAACACATAGTAATAACAAAATAAATTAAACATGGTTTCTAAAACAATCTTCAGCTCTTGGTCCTTCTAATACCTACTGCTTGCTGACACATCATGAAAATAATTTATTTAAGTCTCTGGCACAAAGTATTTTTAGCTATTCTCTATTTTGTGCAGAACCACATTCAATTCCCCTGCAAGATGTGTCAAGGACCTGGTATAGAGGAAACAGTGAGGACGTCCCAAAGACTGGGATTTGAACCTGGCTGGAACTGAACAGAAGGGGCTTGCATCTTGGTGAATGCTGAGACAGAATAAGCATGGCCAAGACATAAAAGAGCGGGGAAAGATTTATTACCTGCAGCGGGCAAGGAGGCCAAGGGAGTCCTTTCCAAACCAACGCTGGCCTCCAACAAAGGAAGCATGGGGCTTTCATCCAGGGAGAAACCAATCCATATTCACAAGGAGTCGGCCCATTTCTAAGCACATTCAGTTTAAGGTCACAGAGATTAAAATGATGGACAGGAATGCTTCTGGGCATGCGCATCTTGCACCGTAAAGTTTTAGCTGAAAATAAAACAAAGGCTGCTTCGTGGTGCAGTGACCCAGGAGCCACCCCTGGAGCTGCCTTATTTAATGGCTAGTAGTGCAGTGAACAACTAGCCTTACTTCCTTTGTTCAAATCCCATGATCCATCTGCGTCTCACTTTCCTTACCTGTAAGCCTAGGAAATAGCGGGCTCGTCGGAAATACTCTATAAAGTCAATAAAAGGCCCAGCACTTAGAGAGTACGGAAGAGTCCCACCTTGCCACCAAACCAATCCCACGGACCCACAACTTTAGCCAAGCCATCTTGTTGCCACCCTATGGGCACCGTCACACAACCCTGCATTCTTAAATGTTCTCCTCAGGCTAGAGAACCCTGCCTGTCCCACACCCTTCTCCGCCATAGCAAAGTCGGACTCATCCTTAAACCCCAGATGGAGGCTTGCTGCTTCGCTGTGGCTCTCCCAAAGCCATTTGCTCTTGTATTCCTGAAGCACTTATTGTCTCGTGTCATGGATTTATTAGACCATGTTGTTATTAAACTTTTCATGCTTGTCTTACCTCCCCAAAGGTGCTATAAGCTTCTCAGGGGGCAAAGATGAAGCCTTCTTCTCCTCTGCACCCCCCACTGAGATGATTGCTCCACGACCCCAGTGACAAGTGTTCCATAACGACAGGCAGCACGTATGAAGGAAGGCTGCATCATATTGCGTTTTGTTAAATTATACTTGTACGCCTGGGGGCTTGAAATGTGAGAAAATTATATTGCCATTTCTCCTCTCTCTGATGTAGTTTGCCTTTAAAAATATTAGCCGTCCAACCTGTTTTGTTTTTATACGGACAGTTTTCCGTCTCCAATATTTCAACGTACCACTTAAAATCTGATCTGAAGATAAAAAGTATTAAAGCATGTGTCTCAAATGGGTGGGGGTGGGGAAGCACAGCTATGACTAATGTCTTCAATTTATAGTATATCCAATTTGGAGAAAACCGTGCTATTTCATAAGGTTGCATAACTGCTAACAAAAACATTTTCAACCCCAGGATGTGTTTGGGAGGGGGGAATTAGCCCTTCACTGAACTAGGAAAAATGTAAAAATCAAGAACACAGCTTTTCTTGGTATGCATATGCCCTACACAGAGACAGCACTCAAGTGCACGTCAAATTCAACGTCCTCTCCTCATATAATGTGAGATGGAGGGCAGAAAGTCAATTGGCCCATTCTCAGTGAGAGCAGTTCATTCTAATTCTGGCTGGATGGCCTTGTGAACTTTGTCAGTATTGCCAACTATTAATCACGCGTGCTAGCTATCAGCCTCAAGAAAGATTAAAGGGGATGAGTGAGAGATGATGTCACATATATCCCTATTTATCTGTTCTGGATTAAATAAACAGGCCTGTGTGTTATCAACTTCCTAATATTTGTTGTTAGAGTTCTTTGGAAGTAGAATGGCCTCCCAAAAGAATTAGGAGTACTAGAACTCCAGTTAATTTGTTGACTATAGACTTACAAGGAAGTAAAGCAGGTTGCACTGGTGAATACCTGAAATTGATAGTGTTTAGTAATCTTGTTCATTGTCATAAATGAGGTTGTAACATCTAGGCTAGGATCAACATGTCAAATGAGTCTGACTTACAGATGAACTAAGGGCTAAGGATGTAACTCAGTTGGTAGGGAGCTTGTCTAGCATGCATGAAGCCATGGGTTCTACCACATAAACCAGGCATAAGCGGTACATGACTATAATCCCAGCACTCAGGAGGTAGAGAAAAGAAGACCAGGAGGTCAAAATCTCAAGTTGTTCATTAAGGGAGTCTAAGAGACTCCCAAAACAATGTAGGCTGTTGCTATTGCCCTTGATTGTCTTCCAGAAGTTGAAGATAAATCCCTATTGCTGAAACACCATGTACTTCAGACATAGGACTCTGAAGAATAAAGCTAGCTCTGACTTGAAAGTCTCTTACTAGAGGTGCTATGCAAACCTTTAGGGGAAGAAAGCATTTAAGAGTCCTTCCCAACTGTGTCAACTATGAACCTCAACAATGGTCAGCACAGCAAGATACCCCTAAAAGTGCAGCAGTGGAACCGACATCTTGGCAGTAACCAGCAGCTCTCTGAATGGTCTTAAGGCCTGTTTGTCAGGAGGGAACTCATGCCTGTTACTATAAAACTAGTCAGCTAACTGTGGTAGTGAGGTCATAGATCTCTGAGAAGAATCTAGTAATGCCAATTTTCTAAACCAGTGTAATTCTTAACTGCGTTCTAACCACTTCTCCTTACACCCACAGGTAAGTTATTTTCATCCCACATCAAGGAAGCTTCTCGTCACTGCAGATGAAAACAATTACACAAAGCCACAGCTAGTCAGAATGCAGAGAAGATCTGACTGTGGGGTGCTCAGCCCAAGTTATTATATCTATGATGTAACCCCTACACTTAAGGCACGAGGAACGTAGCAAATGATGGGCAGAAAGACTGTAAGAGCCAGCAGACCAGGAAGTCTACTTCAAGACTGAATCTTTTGTACATGACTTAAATTTGCACCTATGAGGTCACAACAAATGACAAAACCAGTTGACATGCCAACACGGGTGGGGAAAATCACACAGGAGCCCACCCCTAGATGAAGAGTTCTAGGCAATTAAAGATTGGAGAGAGAGGGAGAGAGAGAGGGAGAGAATTAGCCTTCACCAGAAATGAACCCTCTAAATAGTTATCTAATCCTAAGATGTCACACATACAAGCAACACCAAAAGGATTCAACAGCTTGCATTTATATATTTATCCACATATATATGTATGTAAAAATAGTTAAAGAATAGGAATCAGGAGAACAACATAGGAGGGGTTGGAAGGAGGAGAGGGAAGAGGAAAATGATGTAGTTATATTTTAATTAAATAAAAAAGTTCAAGATCATCCTTGGCTACATAATGAGTTGGCGGCCAGCCTAGGATACATGAGACTGTCTGGGGAGAAGAAACTAACTGAACAAAGAATGTATAATTTCAATCACACAAAAATAAAGCTCTTTAAAATTCATAAACTATAACATCGATAATCCAGGAGAAAGGTTTAAAACTCTCAGTTGCATAACTGTTCAAATTATTTATTCATTTTTAAGAGTGAAAAAAAAAACCCATGAAAGTAACCCTGTTGTCTCTGCCAAGCTAATAAGAACAGATCTTAAGTCGTAAACACGTACTTTTTTCTACCCTTACAGATTTATTTTGCTACTGAAGTGAGATATGAGAATTAAGATCTATAAAGTAGAGTTTTTAATCAAAGCAAAAAAAAAAAAAAAGAAACCCTGTTTTTGAGGACAGGAATGAATCCCGACACTTTATTTTGAGTTCAGTGGGAAGTCTGGGAGGAGACTGTGAGCTTGAACATTATAATGTTGTCCTTATGGAGACTGTGAGCTTAAATATTACTATATTGTCATTATGAATTGTAAAAGATATCAGTTTGTAGACAAAATGGTGAATTACATAGCAAATGTATAGGACTTCTGTCTCCTCATAATTTACTTAATTAAAAAACCTGAATGTTGGAAATTTATAAAGAGACACTGGCCAGATTTTTCTTAGCAATTCCAATCATGTTCGTCATAATACCATTTTGAAATATGAATAAAACTAGAAGTGGAGCTGGAAAGACAGCTCAGTGGTTAAAAGCACCGGCTGCTCTTCCAGAGGACCCAGGCTCAATTCCCAGCACCCACAGGGCACATGCAAATACATGAAGGCAAGACAAAAATACACATACAACATAATACAATAAAATAAAAAAAATTAAAAACTAGAGGCAATCTAAGTATGGGAATGCATAACTTATAGTGGATTTAGTTGATGAGTTAAGGTTAGCTACAAATATGTCAGCAAACTAAAAATGTAAAGAATGAAAATCCCCCCTCCTTTTTTTTTGAGACGGTTTCTCTGTGCAACAGCCCTGGTAGTCCTGGAACTAGCTCTGTAGACCAGAGTGGCCTTGAACTCACAGAGATCCACCTGCCTCTGCCAAGTGCTGGGATTAAAGGTGCCACCACACTGGCAAAGATGAAGATTCTTAAAAATTGTCTAAGAGGAAGCAAGGGGAGATAACACACAGAAATGTGATGAAATTTACATTTGCATGGTGAGTATGAATTTTTATTTTTTCCTAAATTTCATGTTATTTTATGTGTATTGGAGATTTGCCTCTATATGTTTATATGTGCAACATGTGTGCTGTGCCACAGACACCAGAACAAGGCATTAAATCCCCCAAAACTGATGGTTGATTGTGAGCCACTATGTGTGTGCTGGGAATCGAACTCAGGTCCTCTGGTAGAGCAATCAGAGCTCTTAACCACTGAGCCATCTCTCCAGCTCCCTTTTTCTAAATCTTGTGCAATGTTTTAAACTCTACTTATAATCTTTCATAATTAATTTGTATTATTAAATAACTGTCTTGTGTAATATATTCATTAGTTTGAACTTATGAAATTGCAATTTTCAACCTCTTTTAATCTACCAAAATAACACTATATGGTTCAACCTAATAGTGTGTTCTCATTGTCTAACTTAGGAAATGGATCTGCTTGAGAAATAAAGTTTCTGATGCCTATTCTTCACAGAACCTTTTTGTTGTGCTTGAACCCAAGGCCGTGTGCATGCAAGGCAAGCACTCTGAGCCAACCTCAATCCCTATACCTTCTATTCTAAAATGTACCCCAACACTCTAAGTCTTTTTGAAAATTACCAGAAATCAGTTACTTGAAAATGAAGTTTAGAAGCTGTGACTTCAAAGTGATTGATCTAGGCTGAAGGGAGGTTTCCCGTTTTTCAAGAAAAGGAATTCAGGTCACAACAGTCGTGAGTTAAGACAGAGCCATACGGTCACATCTTTTTAAGTAAATTTGAAATTAAGCGTCATGTTCATTTTTTAATTATCCTATGGCCAGTATGAAGTAAAACATTCATTATTTAATAAGTAAATTTGCTTCTAACCTGTTCTGGGAATGACATTTAAATTGCTTCGTACTCTGTGATTACTTGGAGATAATTAGTCCTCTAAATATTACTGTAATGAAAACCATGGGCTTAATGAATCATACAAATTCAAGCCGAATCTTTACTGAATATTTAAGGTCAGCATAAAAATTGTTTAACAACTAGTTAGAATTTGAAAAGTTATATAGGGCCAACCAGGCTCTGCAGCCGTCCACAGGGATTTTGTAGAGTAGACCTAATAAAGAGGAACCAACCAACCTCTGTTTGAGGTAGGCATATACTTTCTCTGTGCTACATACAGTGGCTTCTGTTCAGTCCTCGACACTATGGATCAGTTTCTGGCTTTCAGTGAAGCAATTTATAGTATGTTTGGCAATAAACTATAAAAATAGACTTCTTGAAGGAAGGGAGCAAAGTATTTGAGAGTGTGTGTGTGCTTGTGTGTGTGTGTGTGTGCAGGCGCATGTGTATTTTCGCACATATGTGTTCATGCTCATACTGTTTGCACTGAGCACTGTGCCCAGGACACGGTCAGTAACAAATAAAAGGTGATGGACAAATATTTGAGTTGGTTGAACAAGCTGATTAAAAACAGAAGTATAAAGAAAGTGTGTGATGACCAAGCTTGGCTCCGGCCTGTCTCAATGGCTTGGATAGAGATAAATGGGGCATATTAAATTAATTCTCTAGGGAGTACAATGTTGGTGGGATAAGCCAATGACATTAAGATGTTAAGCCATTTTAGACTTGGAATGAAGAGATGAAGGAAAAAACTGTATGGCAAGAGATATAAAAAAATTCTCTTCCTGAGTTTCTTGAAACATGAGCTGCCACTGGTGTATAGTTTTTTATTTATAAGATTTTGTTTTCTTCAAGGAGAGGTTTATCAGATATTGTCCTCTTTCCAGTGAGCCAAAGACAAGTGGGCCTTTTCTTCTGTGACAGTCTCTCCACCCAACCGAAAGATACTTCCTGTTCTCATTATGAAATCCCCCAAATGTTCAGCCTCACCTTGACCAAGTATGTGACGCTCATCTCTGAAGACCTGTTTGTATGGTGTCTCCCTTCTTTGCAAAGAAAGAATCCGCAGCAGGGATTTCTTCACTGTGACCACTAGGAGCATTTAGTCTTTAGGCCTGTTTGTCTGTTCAATCAATCATTCATCCATTCAGTAAGTGTTGAATGAGAAGCCTGTTACCCCTGCACGCTGTAATAGGCACTTGGATGCAATGGTGAGCAAAACTGGAAAAGGGTGAGCCTCTCCTGGAGCCTGCTGTCTGGTCAGAGAAAAAGAGCTACAAAGGAAATGCTGTGTTGAAATCCTTCTAGCTTGAATGATCAAGGAATGCATATGAAAAAGATAGACCTGGTAGAAAGGTCAAATGCTGAGGTTATACCCAGACAGCAGCTGCATTTAGGACCTTAGGTATACAACTCCACCTGCCTGGACCTCCTTTCTTCATCTACGGAGTGAAGGCTTCAGAGTAGGTGTCTTAGGTTCCTATTATAAGTCGGTCATCTAGGGAAGTCAGGGCAGGAACACAAGACAGGTACCTGGAGGCAGGAACTAAAGCAGAGGTCATGGAGGAGTCTTGTTGACTTGCTTGTTCCCCAGGGTTTGCTCTGTCTACCTTCTTATACACCTCAGGATCAGATATCCAGAGGTGGTACCACCTATAATGAACTGGGTCCTCCCATATCAACCTCTAATTAAGGAGATGCACCACAGTTCTATTCTCAGATAATGCTAACTTGTGTCAAGTTGACATAAAATCTAATCAGCACATAGGATATAGGTTTTAAAAATTGTCATGGGAAAGATAGATCCTCAGTTAAGAGTACCTGCTGTTTTTTCAGGTCCCAGCTCCAGGGAATCTAATTATCTCTTCTGGTCTCTGTGGGTACCCACATGTGTATAGACAGACAGACAGACACACACACACACACACGAATAATAAAATTAAATCTTTAAAAATTATTCTTAGCTTTATTGATGTATAATATACATATATAAAATTCACCCATAACAGTAAACTAACAAAATTGTGCATCCATCACCACAATTTGATTTTAGAACACTTCTATTATCCCCAAAACTTGTGCCCACTCACAGTCACTTGCCTCATTCAGCAACCAATCTGCCTTCTAGCTCTGAGTTTGCATTCATACAAAGTAGTGTCCATTTGTGTCCGGCTGTTTTCATTGAAAATTGATGTATTTGAAATTCAGTAACATTGTAAGAGTTATTATTGCTGAATTGTGTATCATACTTGAGTTTCATTGGTGTGTTCTGACATTCTGTTTCTTTAATCCACCAACTGGAAGGGCACCTGTTCTATTTCCACCTTTTTTTTTTTTTTTTTTTTTTTACTTGCTATAGTGAATACCGATGCTCTGAACCTTTACCCACAAGTCTACGTGAGGACATTTGTCTTGGCTTCTCCTTGGCAGATACCTGGGAGTGAGCTTCCTGGGTCATTATGGCATTCTATGTTTAACTTTTGAGAAACTGCCAAACTGTTTTTCAAAGTGACTGCACCCTTTTATATATTTTATATATTTTATTCCCACCAGCAATTTATGAATGGCCCTGCTCCTCGGTATCCTCAGCAACACTTGTTATTGTCTTTTTTTCTTCAAATTTTACCTTATTTTACAAGTATGGGTGTTTTGCCTACACGTATGTTTGTGCACCATGTGTCCACAGTACCTAAAAGAAGACATTAGATCTCCTATTAATGGAGTTGTAGACAGTTATGAGCTACCATGTGGGTGCCAGGAATCGAAGCTCTTCTAGAAGAGTAACCATCATTATTAATTGCTGAGCCATCTCTCTAGCCCCTGTCTGATTTTTGTTTGCTTGTTTGTTTTTTAAATGAATCTATTTATTTTCATTTAGGAGTGTGTGTGTGTGTGTGTGTGATTGTGTGTGTGTGTGTGTGTGTGTGTGTGTGTGTGTATGAGACATGTATACAGTTGCTTCTTGGAAGCCAGCAGAGGATGTTCGATCCCCTGGAACTAGACTTACAGGCATTTCTGAACTGCCTAATATGGGTGCCAGGAATTGATCTCCAGTCCTCTGAAAGAGCGTGTCTTCAGCCTTGTCTGTTTTTAATATATTACATATATTAAATATATATTATTTATGTACCTGTGAGTATGTATGCATGTATACATGTGTGTGTCACTGCCCATGGAGTGCAGAAGAGGGTGTCTTCTGTACCTGAAGTTATAGGCATTTGTGAGCCACATGACATGAGCGCTAAGAACTGAACTCCAGTGCCCTGGAAGAGAGCACTGAGCTGTCTCTCCAGCTGCCTACTGTTTGTCTTCACATTGCCTTATAAACTTTAAGTCAAGTAGTTGATATTTTGGAAAAAAAAGAGTAGGAAGCTTTTCTCCAAATATATATATTTCAATAACATTATTGAGGCATATTTTGTGTATCACAATAAATTTCTAAATATCCAACTCATTGATTCTTATAGTTAATTTATCAAACTGTACAATCATCACCATAAGTCATTTTTAGTGTGCTTTTATTACACCAGTAAGGTCCCTCCAGCAAATTCAAACTTAATTTCTCCTCACTCTCAATCACTTTCTACTGCTACTTTTGCCTTTTCAGAGTATTTCATGAAAATGGACCTGCATAGTATATTAACTTTTCTCTTAAGACTGCCAAAAGTTATAGTAAAGATTTTGAGGCCTGGAAGAGTGTATCTGTAGTTTGTTCTTTTTCATTTCTAACTAGCATCCTATTGTATGTCTATACTACATTCTGTATGTCCATTCACCTATTTGGTGACCTCTTAGATTGTTTCCAGTTTGGCCCTATTGTGAATAATGATACTAAGAGCAATCATGTTCAAATCTAAGTCTAGATATACTTTCATTTCTCTTGGATTAAATGTCTAATAGTTGAATTCTAGGCAATGTAATAAACTTACAATGTTTTTCTAGGAAGTTACCAAATTATTTTTCAAAATGGCTTCACCATTGCATAGCTCATCAATAATATATGTAGATTTCTGTCCTTTCCAACATTATTTATTATCTGTATTTTTTATTATAGACATTCTAGTTGATGTAAAACAGTATCTCCTTGTAGTTGTAATTTGCATTTTGCTAATGAATTCTCCATCTATGACTGACTGTTCTGGGACTCCGCTTGTGCAGTCCCTCTGCAGAGAAATACAGTCACTGTGAGTTAAAGAGCGCCATGGCGCACACCTTTAATCCCAGCACTCGGGAGGCAGAGGCAGGCGGATCTTTGTGAGTTCAAGACCAGCCTGGTCTACAAGAGCTAGTTCCAGGACAGGCTCCAAAGCTACAGAGAAACCCTGTCTCGAAAAAACAAAACAAACAAACAAACAAAAAAGAGTGTCATGGCTATGCCACACCCATGGGACAGCATTTCAGGCCCTCCATTTGATTCTTACATTCTTTCTGTCCCTTCTTCTGTAATGTTCTCTGATTTGGACATTTTTTGATGGGCTGTCTGTCTCATTAGTATTGAGTTATAAAAAAATCTTATATATATCTGGAGTACAAATCATTTGCCAAGAGTTTCTCAAATACTTTGCTTCATCTATTGCTTGTCCTTTAACTATCAAAGCCCACCAGGTATTTTATATGGAGTGTGTTGAATCTTCAAAGCAATTACAGTGTTTTTTCTTTGTCAACAAGACTCGTTCATAAGCATTCAACCTGGAGTAAGATGAATTATCTTTCTTTCCTACCCCCAAAAAATTGGTGCTTTCCACAGTGTGCGGTGGGATGCAACTGATAAGGAAAGTGCATGAGTAGGGAGGAAGGCAGAAACCTTAGAGCACAGTGAAGGCAGTGGCCGTAGTTTGTCTTTTATTGTTGAGATTATACTATAATTGCACTGTAATGAGTATTTTGAACAAATGAATAACCAAAGACTGCCATTGTGGTTGCCTTAAAATTTCTTTTTATAACCTAAATATTTTACATCCTCTCAAATGCTCTAGAGACCTTCATTATTATGGTTACTCTTCATAGACACAATGTTTCTAATAAAATGTAGAGACAGAATTCAATTCAGTAGACTGTGATATATGTGGTAAGAGGAAGGCAAAAGTCATTATTTCACAGTATCTGAACATCATATAATCCTTAATATCACCTATGTTAAAAATGAAAAATATTAAAAATTAATATTCTTAAAAGCGTTGTTGTAGCAAAAACCTCTTTCAATTGCAGAACATGTTATGAATCTACAGTAATCAAAACTGCATTGTACTTGCATTTAAACAATGGACTGGAAGTAAACTTTACATATGGTATGGACAAGGACCTTGATGCTGTGCCATGAGATAGCAATTTTTTCAACAATGGTGTTAGAGTAATTGATACCCATGAAAAAAGTTAAATTGGTGGTGGCACACGTCTTTAATCCCAGCACTCGGGAAACAGAGGTGGGCAGATCTCTGTGAGTTTGAGGCCAACCTGGTCTACAGAGCTAGTTCCAAGGCAGGCTCCAAAGCTACAGAGAAACCCTAAAAAGTGAAATTGGACTCATACACCTTACACAAAAAAAGTAACTCAAAATGTACTTAGGATCTGAGCTGTACGACTTAAAGCTACAAAGCTGCAAAGGACACAAAGGGACAAAGCTTCATGGCACTGGATTTCACAATATTTTTTTTACATGACCTCAAATGCACAGGCAATGATGCAAAAATGATATATGGATTGACCACGACAAATTTAGAAGCGTCAGTAAAGTACGTGCATGGGAATTATTAGCGGCACAAGGCAACCTACAGAGTGTGAGAAAATCTTTGCAAACCATGTATTTAAAGAGGTTAATCTGGACTGTACAAAGAATTGGTACAACCCAACAATAAAAGACAAAATAACCCAACTAAGAATGGGCAGAGGACTTTACTAGACATCTTTCCAAAGAAGTTATGCATATACATATGTGTGTAGCCACGGGCATAGAAACAAGTGCTCAATATCACTGCTAGTTAAGGGCATGCAAATCAAAGCCACAATGAACCATCACCTTGAACTTAGAGGAGAGCCACCATTACAAGAAAATGACAAGAGAAAATGTGGTGTTGGTGAGTGTGTGGAGAAATTGGAAGCATGGCATACTATTGGTGGGGATGCAAAACGATGTAGCCATTATGCAAACAGTGTCATTTGTCAACAAAGGAAAAGGAGGATTGCCATATGGTCTTACAATTACATATTTGATGGAGGTTGAAAGAAGAATCAAGAGATGTTGGCACACTCATGTTTATGGCAGCATTTTTTTTATAGCAGTCAAGAGATTGGAGCAACCTGAGTGTCCTGTGAATGCACAATGCAGATGTGGCATATGATAATAACAGTCTTATTCAGCCTTGAAATATGAACATGGTTAGCCACACTGGAAAAGCTTTCTAAATGCTACAACACGGATGGAAAGTGAGGACACCCTACTAAGGGAAACCAGTCTCTAAAAGATGCACACCACATGGTTCCATTTACATGTAGAACGTAAAGAACTCAGAAATAGAGAGGTGGTTGCCAGGGGCTGAGGGTGGCTGCGGCAGTAGCGCGTTGCTCAGTGGATGTTGAGTTCTAGTTTTTGCAAATAAAAAAGGTTCTAGAGATGGTGTCGTAACAATGTGCATACGGTTGACCCTACTGAACTGTGCACTGAGAAATAGTCAAGACAGAAATTTTAGTCTTACAAAATTTGATCTTTCCCAAGAAACAAACATCTTCAAATGTTGGTATTGATTGTCCCTCACTTCTTATTGTCTCTAGAATAAAAGAACTAAAAGTCCTCAGAGCTTGGGGAAACTAATGTACAAATCTGAAGAGATCTAATCAGAAGTACCTATTATACAGAGTTAGCGCCTTATTAAGGTAGAGAATAAGCAACTTTAAAATGGCTTAATATGACTTCATCTAATTTTATTGATATGTACAATAGCAGTTTGCTTTTCAAAAATGTATTCATAATAAAATGTTGAAAACTAGTCTCTTTAGAACCAGGATTTCACAGATTTTTTATAATGAATTTTATTCTTAATTTTAAAAAGTATATATATGTGTCAGGGAGTATGTGCATGTGAGTAGCAGGTGACCTTGGAGTCCCAAAGAGGGTGTTGGGTCCTGTGAAGCTGGAGTTACAGGCAATTGTAACTGTCCCAATGTGAGTGCTGGGAACTAAACTCGGATCCTCTGTAAGAACACTGTGTGCTCTTAACGGCTGAACAGTCTCTGCATTCTCCCATTTTATATTTAAAAATTGTGTGTGCGTGATTTATGTGTATGTACATGCTCATGTGTATGCAGAAGTCAGAGGTCAGTGTTGGGTGTCTTCTTCTGGCACTCTTCAGCTGACATTTTGAGACAAGGTCTTTCCATAAACCCAGAGCTCACTGATTGGCTAGACTTTTTTGATCAGTTAACTCTAAACATCACTTTTTCTCTGTCTCCCCAACACTGGGATCAGAGATGTGAACCACCATGCCTGGTTTTTATGAGGCCTTGGGGGGTCCAAATTCAGGTCCTCAGGCTTTCACAGCAAGAGTTTCACCACCTAAGCCATCTCCCCAGCCCTTGTGTGGAAGGTTCTAAAGAAATCTTTAGAGAGTTTGAAAAAAGAACACCTCGAGTGTTTGGTGACTGCATTCAGCGTTTGGATCATTTGCAGCTTTCTTTACCTCCTCAATTTAATTGCAAACACCTTCAACAGAGTGATAGCAAACTAATTAGCAATTCCTTTTCCTCAAAAAAAAAAAAAAACCTCCTAATCAAGGAAGATAATCATTTCTGATTAAACAACAACCAGAGTTATCAAATGTAAATTTGCAATTGATTACAGAAAAAAATAACGTAGTGTGTGCTTTTCCTCTTAATAACAGGCAGCATTATTGCTCCACCACTCAGTTATATTTAGTTTCTCGGATTAATTTAGGCTGATCCATCTCTTTTGATGGTGTGCTCACCAGGGATGCCCATATTATTTCCCAGAAGAAAAATTTCCATGCAAGTAAAATATTCAGATGCAAAGAATGCGTGAGGTAAAAAAAGAAGCCTGGCAGTTGCTCAGATGTTTTAATGATTTGTGTGTCACCAATTTCCTATTATTTAGGTTTACAAATCTCTCAGGAATAATAGGGTCACAGAGAGCCATACTCAATCCTAAAAGATACAAAGCTGACTGTCTAGAAATGACTGTCCCGTCTAAGAAAAGTTAAATCTTTTATGCATTTTTCATTCATCCCACAAAAAATGGAACAGACACCTACTATGTTCCAATCAACAGTGGATAAGTGCCGGGCGGTGGGGGCGCACACCTTTAATCCCAGCACTCGGGAGGCAGAGGCAGGCGGATCTCTGTGAGTTCGAGACCAGCCTGGTCTACAAGAGCTAGTTCCGGGACAGGCTCCAAAGCTGCAGAGAAACAAAACAAACAAACAAACAAAAAAAAAGTGGATAAGCTACAATTTGTGTCCTTAGGGAGTTTCCAAGCCAGCTGGGGAGATAAGAAAGCTAAAAGGCAATTTTAAAACAGTAGGACAGAAAATGGACTGGTTTGACATAAAAAGGGGTCTTGACACTGGAGGACGTAAAGAAGCCCAGATGGACATATAGCATCCGTTCACCCTAAAGGACTGACGGGTATTAGGTTGGTAAGGTAAGAAACTGAAGATGGTATTCAGAGTTCTAGGAGAGAGAAAAAACATGTGTTTGGGGAAGACGCCTAGCATGTTTGAAGTAGACGTGAGAGGAGAAGAGGAAAAGACCCTCTCTTGAAGAACAATGTGTGTCTTCTGGTTTGCATGCTATTTTAAGAGCAATGAAAATCTCCTTGAGATCATTTAAGTGATTCTTAGGAGAAAAAGATTGTATTTGTTTTCTTGCTTTCCATATGCCTCATTAGTATATTGCATGTCAGATTGTGTGTGATTAGAAAATGCAGCCAGGTGTGATGGTGCATGTTTATAATCCAAGCACTCAGGAGGCTGAGGTAGAATAATTTAAACTCAAAGCAAGCCTGGGCTTTATAGGCAAAAGAGAGAGAGAGAGAGCACACGCAGGGAAGGAAGGAGATGCAGTTCATAGGCAGATTAAGGCAGCTAACTATTATTCTTCATCATCTGAATTACACATCAATTTTCTACAAATAGATACAGGAAGGAGAGTGATGACAGCAGCTCTTGAAGCTTAGTACTGTCACCCCCAAGCTTGAGGCTGCCCTTGAAATGAACAGGAAAAATGACAATAATGTCAACTGTTGGTGTTAAATCTTAACGGGGATAGGACACCATTGAGAGAGTTCCCTCGGACAAATGACTAGACGTGTGTCTATTCCAAAACCAAATAGAACAAAGAATCTTTATCTTAAATTACCAATAAATAGCTAACTTCTTGTGGGAAAACAAAAGTTCTAATCCCGGTGGCCAGAATGTACTGTCAGGACAGTGTGACTGTATTTCACGTAATGAAATGGCTAGCGATTGGCTTGCAGCCCAGTGCGATGCTCTGGTAAAGAATGATGGCATTCGCTCCACAGGCACCTAGGTTTAAATCCAGATTCTGCCACTTACTGTCACTCTGCCTCTCATTCCTCATGCCTGGTTTTCCCCCAGTGTCACTGAGTGAGAAAAGAGCTGTCTTCACATCACATTCCACAAGAAATGGGACTTAAAAAAAGCAACTGATGACAGGGATCCTTTAATTATATAGAGATAAATAAGCAGTTCATTATTTTAGCCAAACAACGGATGTCTCAACTAGAGAGCACAGACACAGACATTTTGTTTTTTTGTTTAGTTTGGTTTTGCTTTCACTCAAATGACAACCATAAAAATGAGGTTCAGATGCAATGATGGCTGACGGGTTCTGAGGAAGATAGTCTAGAAAAACATTCTGTGATTGTGCTATGCAAGGATCATGGAAGGAGCCAGGGAAGAAATAGATGACACATGATAGATAGATAGATAGATAGATAGATAGATAGATAGATAGATAGAT
>JAQHUG010000317.1:1780962-1802917 GCA_028555095.1 Dicrostonyx torquatus
CAGTGCTGGGAATTGAACCAGGGTGCTCTGTAAGAACCGAAAGTGCTCTAAACCACTGAGACATCTTTCCAGTTCCAAAAACACAAGTTTTTTTGGTTTTGGGGTTTTGTTTGTTTGTTTCTTAATGTAAAGAAACACTTTCACATCTTGTTGAAAAACAGCAGCTATTTGACATAAACTATAGAACTATTTGACTATAACTGGAACATTAAAATATAGAAGGTCTGTCTCACATGCTATAGCAATGCAAATATTGCAATTCTCAGAGCCCACCCAGGAAATGGGGATGGGGGAGGGAAGAAAATGAAGGAAAGATAGAAACACGGCAATCAATGTGTCTGTTCCTCATCATCCCGCTTTTCAGGAGTGGCCTCTCCTACCATGTTCTCAAGGCTACAAGAGAGCCAAGGGTCAAAAACAGCCGCAGCCTTTCTTTTCCTGCCCCCTGACCGGGGAACAGGCTCCATCAAATCCTGACATCACCACCACGACATCCTGTTGTCTGATCTCATTGTTAGAGCTCTTCCTGTCCTTTTGCAGCGTGGCTACACTGAAAGGCACGCAGCATTTGCTTCTGGAATCTAAAGCAAAACAAAGCTTGATGTGGAACATTTCACCTGATGGAAAACTCTAGGAGAATTACAGTTTCCAAATCACACGACATACCTGTCCTCTTCCCAGAGCAGAGATGAATGACTCTTTCAATAATAGATTTGATGCAAAGGATGCCATCTAGATGCACATGCTGAGAACGCATGGTGTTAGAGTTTCCCCTTTGGAAGGAACACATAGGTATGCTAGTGATATTGATGTTTGCAAAATCATCACGAGGATTAAAATCTAAGTGCCATGGTTAAAGTTAAATCTGTGATAATGAGCAAAAATTGCTTATAGGTTTATTAAGATTAATGAAGAAGACATTTTAGTGAGATATGAACTAACCTTCCTAAATCTCTAATAATTTTGTAAATACTGAAGAACAGCTAGGCATGGTCATTGTAAATACTCAGCAGGGACAAATGGACACACAGGGATCAAAGGTGGGTAGAGGACACTATGGCATGTACACTACTCTTTGCTTTTAGGATAATATATCAGATTTTAAAATGGTTCTCTTCACTCACACTTGAAAGTCAGCAGGCAGATTCTTTATTTTATTTCTTTATTTTTTAAGAACTTGGAATGCTCAACTCATCTCTCTGAGGGTTCGTGTAGGCTTCAACCTCATTACACACAATCCAACAAAACGTAGCTCTCCCCAGAGGGTAATAACAGCTTAGCGCTTGATACCCGCAGTAACAGAAGGACAGAGCCTTTCCCGAGAAAAGCACACACAGAGACATTACTTGGATCTTAATGGAATCACAATGCAGTGCAAGTGAAATTTTATTACCTTGGCTCTTTGTGGCTATCTGTAAAAAGGAAGATGTATTTTTATTTTTTAAAAAAAATTTTAATATTGTACACTGTTTTCAAAGTTTTTTTTTTTAATTTTCTCTCAGCTTCCTTTCTTGGAATTCGTTTCTCCTATATATAAGTTCTTGTCCATCTTGCTCGGTAACATTGTCAACCAAGGGTGACTGGACTGGCAACATAGCTTTAGATGGCAGTGCCAGATGGTAGACTTTGTGGCTACTTTATGTTCAAAAGAACAAAAACAAGGTTTTCTTATAAGAAAACTTTTGTGAGAAGTTTAGATTTATAGAAAAGCTGTGAAGATGATACACAGAGTTCTCGCACAGTTCTTTAGTCAGCACTTGTTTAACTGTGGTATGTATGTCAGCATCCTGGTCATCGTCATCATCTACACGTGTGTGCACATGTGCATGCCTGTGCAGGCCAAACGTTGGAGTTGGATGTCTTTTCCTCGATTCCTTTCCACGGTTATTTTTTGAGACAGGTTCTCTCACTGAGCTTGGAGCTCATCCATTTAGATAACTGGCTGGCCAGTGAGGATCTGCCTGTCTCTGCTCTCCCAGCTTTGGAGTTACAGGTGTGTGCCTGCCTTTTTACTGAGGTCCTCATGCTCAGACATCAGGCATTTTAATGACAGAGCCATCTCCACAGCCTTACAATGGTATGCTTATGTAAACTACGAAAACAATGCCGGCACATTACTGTTAACCTCTAGTCTTTATGTACCTTTCCCCGGTTACCCCACTAAAGTCCTTCTTCCAACCCAGGATCCAGTCTAAAGCAGCACTTTTCACTGAGTTGTCATTTCTCCTTAATTTCTGGCCAGGGATAATTCTCAGCCTTTCGTTATTTTTCAAGGCATTGACCTTTTGTAGAGTGTCCTTCAGTTTGGTAATTGCTATGCTTCTTCACTATAGAGTTACTGTGTTTTTTTCTTTCTATACTCTCTACTTATTGCAAGTAAGTCATGTAATCCAAGCAACACTTAAGGAGTAATGGGGTAGTTTACCTTTAAAATGCCTTACGTGCAGAAATTTGAATACATAATAAAGCTTTCATCTTTCATTCAAATTGAGTTCAATATGGCTTTTTTGTTGTTGTTGTTTTGACCATCAAGAGGTATTTTGGAGCTTTATACAACAATGGTTGTAATCTCTGGAAATAGTTGAGCGCATTACCATCATATGGAAAGACACAAACTTTGATCTTTACAATGATTACAGATACTAAGAAATGGTTATTGTTGCCTTACCTGCGCTGTTATTGAAAGGATTATTTATTCTATAGGATTTTATAACAGCTGATGCAATGTCTGGATGAATTTTCTTCTGAGACTAAGCATGTTATGCTATAAATCACAAACAAGCTAAAGATTCATCTTCATGTATCATTGACAGGGGTCCCATAACAGTTAAATGTACATCACCAAAACTACTGCTCCTCCTCAGAGTGATAGACACACGAATAAGTCTCTCCGTCCCTCCTCCCTCTGTCCTTCCTTCCCTCTCTCTATCTCTCCAGTACTGGGGATTGAACCCAGGGACTTGTGTATACTAGGCAAGCATAACACACTGACCTTTGATCACATCCATTTCATGTTTTGTTTTCTAAGTTTTGATTTGAAAGCAGGGTCTTGCCAAGTCAACCTTGAATTTGCCATCTTTCCACCTCGGCTTACTGAGTAGCTAGGTCCTCGAGCGACTCCTAGCAAATTAATTACTCTAGCGGGGCAGTGGTGGCGCACGTCTTTAACCTCAGCACTCCGAAGGCAAAGGCAGGCGATCTCTGTGAGTTTGAGGTCAGCCTGGTCTACGGAGTGAGTTCCAGAACAGTCTCCAAAGTTACACAGAGAAAACCTGTCTTGAAAAACAAAAACAAACAAACAAACAAAAATTTACTCTCTCTCTCAGAGATTATGAGAAGAGGGGAGGAAAGGGTTTATTTCATCTTACTCTTCCAGGTCATGACCCATCACTGAGGAAAGCCATTGCAGGAACTCAAGGCAGAAGTTTGAAGCAGAAACCATGGGGACCACGTCTTACAGGCATGCCTCCCCCCGCCCCGCCCCCGTGCTCAGACAACTTTCTTATATAACCCAGGCCCATCTGTCCAGGTTTGGCACTGCCAACAGTGGACGCGGCCCTCCTGTATCATCCATCTAGCAGCTAAGGAAATGTCCTCACAGAGATGCCCACAGGCCAATCTGATGGAGGTAATTCCTCGACTGAGACTTCTTCTCAGGTGATCCTATTTTGTACAAAACTGGCTTTAAAGACCAACTAGTAGAATGCATTTACACAGCTTCTTAAAGACAGCTGACCTCTCTCTTACACACACTTTACCCTTTCACATGTACGGGTATTTCAGTTTATGGTTTTCATTAGAACGTCTGCTGTCATGGTACCTTTCAAAATGTTACTCTCAATTGCTATTTTCTCCTTACTGTGCTAGCTTTCCTTAACCTTTGATTAATATTTTAATTGTCACAGCTTGCATGGTAAGTGACAAGATGAAAATGCATTCTCTCCAGTTTAAAGGAATTATGTGTCTATCTCAGAAATCTATAATTAAGGTCTTGAATTAGCTACATTTTTCTAAATTGGTGATTTACATCTCTCTTTGTCCTGATCAAATTATAGCATCACAAAGACACTGTTGTGCCGGTTAGAAATGCCTATCAACATAATGATACATTCTTGGTTTTTCAACATTCATTGATCCCTGACAACAGTGAGCTAGGTGCTGTGGAGAAACAGTGCAAGGAGTTTTCTGGGAGAGAAGCTCCAAGGACTGTAAAAAGTGTGACGCTATGAGGTATAAACTACTGACATACAGTCAGTACAAATAAAATGCAGCAGAAATAGGAAGCAGGTCTTGGGCTTGCAAATGACAAGACCAGATGCATAATTTAGAAAAATTAACTCACTAGCATTGGATAATAGATGATAATAGATTGATAATAGATGATCAGTAAGTATTTGTTGTGGTTGTACCATTTTAATTGTACATATAATTTAAATTTTCGTATAATGCTAACACAGATATGAGGAACAATTTGAATCTAAAGGAGCAGCCATTAGCAGAGGTTTTTATTTTTTGTTTAGTTAATAATGTCACTAATGCTTATTTAAGGAAAAACAAAATAGTTATTAGTTTACCCAACTCTAAATAAATATGAAAAAGTTGCTTGCTGTAGAACAATATTATTTCTTCCTAAGACCTACTAAAGATATTGTAAAATATAAAGCAAATACACTATATTGGAAATGTCCCTTCAAAAAGCCCAAACCAAGATCTTAATTATGAACAGAAGTCATCCTCTTACTACCTTAAGACTTTTGCTGAGAAGGAGGCACAATTATATAATCAAGCATAATGAATGCAGATTCATTTATTTATACTGCAACTTATTCCAGGAAGGAATAGAGGCTGCTATAATGAGTGAATCACAGGCAAGCCTCAAGATAAAGAAGTTCTAATGTTGCAGCAGGCTAGCTCTCAGCACATACAGAATACACTATAAAGATGCTGCAAAGGAATGTAAATAAGGACGAATAAAAGCCATGTTCCTTCTACATTTTCTCTTCTGCTTTTGTTTGGCTCCTTCCTATCCATTGTTCTCCACATTCAGTCAATAGCCATAACCCACCGGTTTTGTTTTCATAGTTGGGTTATTTCATTTGTTGGTTTTGTTTTGTTTTGTTTTTTGAGACAGGGTTTCTCTGCATAGCCCTGGCTGTTCTGGAATTCACTCTGTAGATCAGGCTGGCCCCTTACTCACAGAGATCCCCCTGCCTCTGCCTCCTGAGTGCTGGGATTAAAGGCGTGCACCACCACTGCTTCACCTTTTCACAGCTGCTTTGTTTTTTATCTACATCGTCTCGGTTTCTACTGCTATTACCCTCATTCATATTGCTACTTCGCGAATAACAGCCTTCTATAGATTTTTCTGCCTCTCATCTCTCTTCTTTCCATCCCTGTTCCCTTCTAATTTGATACCATCATCCTTCCAATAGATGATAATAGATATTTCGTTTTTCCTTAAATAAGCATTAGTGACAGTTTTGTTTTGTTTTGTTTTTCGAGACAGGGTTTCTCTGTAGCTTTGGAGCCTGTCCTGGAACTAGCTCTTGTAGACCAGGCTGGTCTCGAACTCACAAAGATCCATTTGCCTCTGCCTCCCGAGTGCTGGGATTAAAGGCATGCACCACCACCGCCCGGCCATTACAACCACAACAAATACTTACTGATCATCTATTATGTTTTTAAAATTATTTTTATGTAAATGGATATTTTTTCTGCATGTATTTCAGTACAGCACGTGTGCACAGTACCCACAGACAGCAAAAAAGGGCATCAGATGTCCTGGAACTGCAATTACAGCTGGTCAAGAGCTGCCAGGTGGGTGCTGGAAATTGAACTTGATACTCTGAAAGAGCAGCCAGTGCACTTAACCACTGAGCCATCTCTCCAGGCCTAGCACTAATTATGCTGAAGTTGCTGTGCTCCATCCCTTAGATATAATAACCCTGAGAATAACCTTCAAAATGAGTTCTGTCAGAATCCCACTTGAAAGGTGAGACACTTGCACAAGCTACACCGTGAGTGTAGGACCCAGCAGCAAGGAACTCATTAAGTCTGGTCCCCGAGTCCAACGTGCTTGGTAGCTGTGTCCTCAGTCACTTCCTCCATTGTGGCCATCCACAGGTTTAGACTTAGAAAAACAGAGCCCTCTGCTGTGTATCTCCATTGGCCTGAAGTTAGGGTTACTTCAATAGAGAAAACAAAAACTTAGTAGCCCATTGGCATTCTCAGAGGCCTTAATCATTAAAATTCTGTAGAAACACAATTCCCTACCCACCAAGACATTTGGTTTGGTAATTTAAAAATATTCACTTCCTGGGGATCGCTGTAGGGAAGCAGAGCTATTTATTTGTGTTTAAACTGAAAGTAGTAAAAAGAGAAATGGAAAATAAATGAAATTGGGTTGAATTTTTTTTTCAATTCTGGAACAAAACAAAACGATACAAGAATTAGAGGGGTTGGGGAGAAGTTCTTGCCATGTGAGCATGAGGACCTGAGTTCAATTCCCAGAACTCACACTAAAAACTTGAGTGTGGTGTCATCCATGCTTGTAATCCCAGCCTGGGAGAGGGAGAAACAGGAAGACACCTGGGGTTCTCTGGCCAGCTAGCAGTGAGCTCCAGGTTCAGTGAGAGACCCTGCCTCAAAACAAGGTAAATGGTAACTAAGGAATGGCATCTGGATTGACCTCTGACCAATGCACACACACACACACACACACACACACACACACACACACACGCACACACACACACATGCACACACACACATACACAAGCATACACACACACTCACACAAGTACACATGTACACACACACATACTCATGCAAGCACACACACACATACACACATAAACACACACACTTGACAGGTAGCTCAGATATCTGCTTAGTGCATTAGTCAAGTGGAATTCAGGAAGAGGGAGCACATGAGTCAATGGCTTGGAATGAGGAAATGAAGGGCCAGCAAAGGAAGCTCTGCGGAGACACCACAGTTTGTAAGGCTTGTCAAGATAAAATGTTGATCACGCTCCTCATGAATGCCTATAAGAAGAATAAATCTTTTATTTAGTTCCGAACTCTGAAAGGACTGAATTATTTCTGAAGACACCGAAGTCTGGAAATACATTTGATCAAAATCTCATCTACCAAATACCTTTATGGAGAATATCTTCACAGATCACGTGCTCTGAAAAGATGGCCTGGCATGTGACAAAGATCCTTCCAGCAAGTGAGTCCTGAGTCATTGTCACATCACATGTGCCCCCTGTTTGCTTACTTCGTGCACTGTAGTGGGTTTGATGGAGAAATCAAAGAAGCCTGACATGCTTGTATACATGCTCGTGTGTGTGTGTGTGTGTGTGCACATGCGTGCTCATGCACATGTGTGTGCATGCATGTGTGTGTATGCATTAGGGACTCTAAGGTAAAGATCTTTCTAGAGGGTTAGTACATCATTAATAATTTTAAGTCTGATTTTTTATTTCAATTTAAAATACCCTCCCATATGTTGTCTAATACTTTGTCCTCTTAGTTTCCAAAAACTAAATAGCTTTGAGTGCAAATTACATTTTTGTAAATGCATCCCTAAATGTATGTGTGTGTGACACACACACACACATCTGTGTGTGAAAGAGAAAGAGAGAGAGAGAGAGAAACATGCTTTTTCCTGCCCTTTTAATCATTTGTTCTTGTTGTTGTGAGTCAGGGTCTCATTATGCAGCCCTGGCTGGCCTGGAACTCACTATGGAAACCAGCCTGGCTTCAAACTCACAGAAATCCACTTGAGCCACCACACCCAGCTCTTGTGTTTTCCTGTCAAAGAAGGAAAAGGGGCGGGAGAGCCCAGAGTACTGCTTTTGCTCTGCCTCAGCTGGAACAGGTCTACTTGGAGACATCCGTATTCTGCGGTTTTACATGAGCATCGCATCACGGTGAAAGCAGGAGATTCTCTGTTGCTAGCTGCAGCAGGATTTTGCCCCAGGATCATGCTCCCCGGGTCCCTATGCTCTTTTCCACAGTTCTCAAAGAGGGGCATATGGAGAGGTGGCAGAGTAGAGGCATGTGTGTTTTGAAAATTACTTCAAATGTGAGGGAACCAAGGAAAGATAAAAAGCCAGATAAGTGTTTCTAAGAGCCTTGTGCTAAGATAGATCTCAAAGGTTTTCCCACTCCACTCAGGGATGTGTCAGAAATGAAAATGCTAACAGCCCCAGACCTTCTCAATCAGAAATCCTAGGGGTGCAGCCCAACAGGCTGCTGCTTATCTGCCCCTCAGGAGGCCGCTGAAAAGGTTGGGAGCTGCAAAGCCACCTGGGGAGTCTGTTTGAAATGCAGACTAAATGGCCTACCTGCACCAAACCCAAGAGTCTCTGTTCCCACAAGATTTCTAAGTGATGCTTATGTCACTAAAGCAATAGATAGATCAACTGGTCCCTTTGTGGCAGAAAGGAAGCAACTGGGTATAGTGGTAAATGCCTGCAGTCCCAGCACTCTGGGGGCTGAGGCAGGGGGATTGCCATAATAATCAGGCCAGCGTGGGTTATATAACAAGAGCCTGTCTCAAGAAGTAGAGGGATGGAGAGGAGACAGGTGGGAAGGAAGAAGGGAGAGAGAGAGAGGAGGAAAGACGTAGATCTCAGTCTTCTTGGAGTCAGTTTTGTAAAAGGAAAGAGCTCAGGCCCCAGAGTCTTGCCAACCTGGCTGTGAACTCCATCTACGCTGTGCACTGCCTGTGCAATGTCCATTATGTCATCCTCCGCCTCCTCGTCTGTAACGGGGTCTAAATAACACACAGCTGATTTCACTTTGACAGAATCCAGTAAGACTGGCCATGGATGTCACACCTTGACAGACATTCATCTCATTCCTTGTGCTTTTCTCTTCTGAAAGTGTCCTTGTCTTCCTGTCATGTGCTTGGCAATGTACTCTGTAACTTAGAATTAGAGTTCTCCCTTTACTGCTTATTGCTGTTTGACCTCCCTGTGCCTCAGTTCAGCATCTTTAAAATGGGAATATAATAGCATTCACTTCCTTATAGTGAGGATTAATTGATTTAATATATGTAAAGTACTTTAAGAAGGCATCTAGAAGACTCATTCTGAGAGATTACTGAGAGCATGGTCGCAGGCACACTTCCCAGCTTCAGAGAAACTAAACTTTCCAATAATAAATGTATTATTTCTCCTACAAATATTTGCTCATGATATTGAGGCCTTTGAGACAACAGTCCCTGTTGTCATGGAGCACATATCGTAGAGGAAGAGGCAAACATCAACACAGCATCACACATAATGACAAAAAGAGCAATGGGTGCTGAAAGCCAGGTGGCTGGGACTCAGGACGCAAAGAGAGAAGATGGAACAAAGTCAGATAGTGTGTGGAGAAGTGAGAGGGTTTCACCCGCAGACACTGTTTCTGAGAGCTCTCTGAAGATGAGATTTGCAAAGGCAAGCTGGAATACTGGAAAGACCAGTTAGAAGGTTTTACAACGGTCTTGGCACGAGACTGCAACAGCTAAGACCAGCATGGAGCAGAAGAAATGGAGCTGCTTAGAGGCTAAGACTTGTGCAAGAAGGGAAGGGAACAGGATTCAAGGAAGAACTTGAATGTGAGGTGGTGGCACAGGGGGCAGGGCACTCCTGAGTGAAAGCCCCTCACTGTCTATGCTGCAAGAGACCTGCTTGGCTGGAGAGTGGAGTGAGCATGTTTAGCTCTGTGTCACTGAGAAGTCCACATAGGACTACAGGCCAGGACAGGTTGCTCTGGGGGACAGTAAAGAGGTCTGGGCCAGAAAAACAAATCAGGTGGTAACAGGCTTGTAGATGGCAGCTACTGTCAGAGAGAGAGAGACCTCAGGATCTCATTCTATATGGGGGGGGGGGATGGGGAGGCAACTACTGTCAGGGAAAGAGAGACCCTCGGGATCTCACTCTAGATGGGGGGGGGCGGGGAGGCAACTACTGTCAGAGAGAGAGAGACCTCAGGATCTCATTCTAGATGGGGGGGGAGCAGGGAGGCAACTACTGTCAGAGAGAGAGAGAGAGAGAGAGAGACCTCAGGATCTCATTCTATATGGGGGGCGGGGGAGGCTACTACTGTCAGGGAAAGAGAGACCTAGGGATCTCACTCTAGATGGCAGGGGGGGAGGGAGGCAGAGGATGAACATGCAGAAGAGGCTCTTTTGTAGAAATAACATCTCCCTTGCTTTCATTTCCCTCCTTTGCTCTTAGTTTAATCTGGTAGTCTGCTTTTATTATTTCTAGTTTCAAGGAAATCAATAGAAGCTAATATACAAGGATTCTTCAGTTAAGACTTTTAGAGTTTCAAGTTAAAAGGTCCAGATGGCAAAGAGAATCCCCACAGTCAGAGGACAGAACCCTGAAGGGTTTGGAAGTACAGGGACCTATGAACAGCTCAAGCTCCTGGGCTTAAGTCTCAGTGAATGCTAAAGATTACTTTGTATGCCTTCTGATGTATGTGTGTGTGTGTGTGTGTGTGTGTGTGTGTGTGTCTTCTAAATCTTTGCTCTGTCCTAAAATAGGATGCTTAAAAATAACATGTTGAATTTCTCATTAGGCTGACAGGATGATAGCAAAAGTGTCTCCACATTGTATTAAAAAATACAGTATGTTTTTGTTGCTGTTGTTATTGTTTTAAGGGTGTATCATTTTGGTTTCTGAAGTTAAAGAAAAATGTACCTCTGGCTTTAATGTAAACAAACCCATCAATAACATCCTCTAATCGACTTCTTTGATTGCCTTGTTTTGAGTTGAGACTATAGACTCCTCTTGTTTTAACATTTCCCTTGACTGGGGGCTGTAGAGATGGCTCTGCAGGAGAGCACTGACTGCTCTGGCCTCTAGAAGATCTGGGTCTGCTTCCCAGCATCCACATGATAAGTCACAAAGACCTGTAACTTAGTTCCAGGGGCTTTAATGCCCTCTCTGACTTCCACAGGCTTCTACATGCAAGTGATACACACACATACAGTCAGACACATATATACACATAAAATAAGTTAATTAAAAATATTCTCTTGACCAAATGATGATACAAGTATGTTAATTAACATGTGGTTAAATCATAATAAATTCTCTTTTGGCATAAACAAACTATATTTACACTTTAAATGATAGTTTAATACACCTACTTTTCCATTTCAATAGTTTTCCTGCTACATTAATGTTCAGAAAAAAATTAGTCATTTAAAAATGCATTAAAACTAAATCTAAAGATTTTTTTTGCCTCAGGCTCCAATCTTAATCAGCATAGCACAGTACTGGCTTTTTAAAAAGTTTTTGATATTTTGTTTAACATGCTCATTTATGTTAATTAGCTATTTGAATAAATATTTTATTAAAAATTAGTTATTCTGTTTATTGCATTTTGATAATTACATGCATTTATTCTATGTGTATAAGTTAATATGTGAATGTGAGTGAACATATGCCATCATATGCAAGTAGAGGTCAGAGGACCACTTGCATGTGACATGGTCCTGGAGATAAGCTGAGGTCATCAGTCATGACTAGTGCCTTTACCCACTGAGTCATTGTACCATGCATTGTTAGTTTCATTTTTTTTCCTTTGGCAACCCTGTAACATGAGGGTCCTGCTTGTTGGAGTTTCTGTCCTGCCCAGTACCCCACAGCCGGCAAGCCCCAAAGAAAATCACACAGAGAGTCTACATTAGGTTATTAACTGATTGGCCCATTATCTCAGGCTTCTTACTAGCTCCCATAAGTTATATTAACCCATTGTCAGCCCATAGCCAGTACCTTCTCTCAGCTGGGCTGCTACATGTTGCCTTGTTGGAGATCTGCGCAGGAATGCCAGGGAAGCTTCCTGCTTCCCAATTTCTCCTGTTCTCCTTGCTCCACCTCTACTTCCTGTCTGGTTTTCCCACCTATACTTCCTGCCTGGTCAATCAGCGTTTATTTAAAACATGATTGACAGAATTGTCCCGCACCACAACCCCTTAAATTTTATAAAAGAGGCAACTGTGTCACTCAACTCACCTTAGTTCTTGTTTTATTTCTCTATTATATTATTTTATTACATTTATTTATTTATTGTGTGTGATACACTTGCTCCAGTATGTGTGTGTGAAGGTCAGAGCATAGTGGGAGTCAGTTTTCTCTTGACACCACGTGGGTTCTGGGGTCCAAAGTGAGGTTGGTAGGGTTGGTGATAGGTGCCTTTACCCAGTGATCAGTCTTGATGATCCTGGTTTTATTTCTCAAAGTGCCTCACAATGGTCTAAACATCACCCCCACTCTCAGGAGAAGTAGCTAGAGATAAGAGGAGATCCAGGTGAGTTTAAGGCCATCCCAGACTGTTTCCAAAAGAAAGAGAACTGGAGTGTAAATATCAAGAGAAGCCAAGTGAAACTCTGACTGGACTGTGTACTTGCTGGATGGCCTCAAGGCATCGGAAGCTACTGTGATAGCGTGGACAGGGCTGATGTGGGTTCAACAGTGAGGTACACACAGGATCATCTTTTGCTATGGGCAATTCTCTGAAGAAGTGTGGTCCTCAGAGATGACCTGAACAGAGGGTAGATCATGTGATCCATCATGGCAGAGTTCAAAACACAGCAGAGCTACTAGGACCAGGGGAGTACTGGGTCCTGAAGAGGCTGAGAGGATGTGGAATTCCAACTAGTGCTGAAAGGATGGGCTTCAAGCCAGAGGTGTAATGCGTCCTGCACTGCCACATGTCCCCTCCACATATGCAAAATAAATAACACAGTGATAATTTTTTAAAGCTAGAGTGGGCGGCAGTTCAGTTGGTAGAGTGTCCACCTCGCATGCGTGAGGACTTAGGTTCAGTCCTCAATTTGAGAATAAAATGCTAGCAGGTGAAATCCTATATAAATAATGAACTCAGAATCTGTTTCCCAGCTGAGGCCAAGTTGTAAGACACCGTGATGATAATGTTAGCTGTCCTGTCACCCTGTCAATAAGAGGATTACATTTTTACATCTTTCTGAAAGGATGCTGTTAGGAGTGTCTGGATCACAGGAAAAGATTTATGATCATGTCATAGCAGATGTGCTCTTCCACTTGCTAAAACAGACGGGAGGTTCCTGCCTTCCGTGCTTTTTACTTTTCTACTTCTTCCAACCCCTGATGTTCACTCCTTCTACTAGAATTGCCCTTTATAATCTAGATGTGCAATCCTCATCTTCCCTCCACCCCCACAGTATAGACCTGAAATTCCACTGTCACAGTGTGTCAGCCATGGTCTCAGCAGGAAACACAGCGAATTCGAATTGGGATCATTCAAAGGCACAAAGGGAGACTTATAACGATTTGGGGATGGAGTATCACGGGGGGGGGGGGGGGGGGGGAGGGAAGACCTATCTTCCACCAGCCCTAAATGTGGGGGAAGAAGAAAGGGAGCGCTCACCAGGGCTTAGGAGGAAGTGTTGTATAGAGTAAGGCCTCACTGAGAAGAAACCACAGAAATAGGACTTGGTCCTTGCTCCCTCCTCTTCCCTCTCTGCTACTGCTCATCCTCTATTAACAAAACTCAAGCTGGGCAGTGGCGGCACACAGTGAGCAGGCGGATCTCTGAGTTTGAGGCCAACCTGGTCTACAGAGAGAGTTTCAGGACAGCCAGGGCTGTTATTGGGAAGGAAAAAAAAGTTGAATGAACTACATGGAGTGATAGCACAGTACTCTGCTTAATGACAAAATTAGTCAAATGCTCGCCAATGCAGGGGCAGTCTTGTCTTCCTTCAGCATCTCTGAGAATTGGTGACAGGATCTTAAAGTCACTTAGCAGTATTCATCCATCGTACTAATTAAATAATCTCCGAATTCCTTATGATACCTAATACCTAATACACTGTAAACGCTGTGTCGCAGTTGTTACCATGTATTGCTTAGGGAATAAAGAACAAGAATGTGCAGTATAGATGCGATTTATGAATGTAGGCATTCGGTATAATGCAATTTACCTTTTCTGTTTTGTTTTTACTTTTAAATCTGGGGTGGTTGAATCAGTGGGTGACTAATGCACAAATACAGAGGGCCTCTGTGATTCAGTAAAGGTTGAAGCTAGGACTTGAACTTGTGGAATTTTAATGGATGGAATGAGAAACGATGCCATGCCAGGCGAGGATGCCAAGGGACAATCGGAGGATTACAGCTTGTTCATGAGTCTGTAGAGAAGGCCTTGGCATAATCAGAAATATCCAGAACCAATGAGATGAGACTGAGGAGCATGGAGTGATAGATGAACTTGAAATATAAGAAATGAGAACAGTGCTTTGGAGGGAAATTAATTTGCCGCTTAAAAAAAAATTTATGAGTCAGATTGGAAATGGAGGATTGTGCCAAGAAGTATAGTGAAGGCCTGGACTAGTATGAGGTAGTAAAAGTGAGGATTAATGTTGGATATGAATACTTCTATGCAAAAATCACCCACAGCACTCAGAGACTAATTGCCATGGTGATGACAGAGGGCTGGATTTCAGTTAATTTGCTTACAGTCTCTAGTTGGCAGATGGTCTTACCATTGACTAAAGAACTGGAGTTAGATGGGAGATAAAGGAGAAAATAGTCTCTCGTTTAGATAGATTGAGTTTGATATGAAGGCCTAATTGTTCCGTTAGTCACTCTGTCCTGTCAGTTTAGAGGTTGTGTCAGCTACCTTGTGTCAGCATGACACAAACAGAGTCACCTGGGAAGAGGGAATCTCAACTGAGGATGCCTCCCTCAGATTGGCCTGTGGGGCAATTTTTTTTTTTTTTTAAATGACTGATGTTGGCTTTCCAGCCCACTGTGAGTGGTACTCCTCCTGGACAAGCGGCCCTTGGTCGAATAAAACAACAACAGAAAAACCAACAGCAACAACTAAAATAAACAACAGTAGCAGCAACAGCAACAGCAACAACAAAACTGAGCTAGCCATGGAGAGCAATCCAGTAGGCGTCATTTCCCTATGACCTCTGGTTCAGATCCTCCCCCCTCCAGGTTCCTGCTTCAGTTTCTGCCCCAGCTTTCCTCCATGGTGGACTACGATCAGGAAGTGTAAGCCAAGTAAACCCTTTCCTAAGTTGCTTTTGGCCGTGCTGTTTATCACAGCAATAGAAAGCAGACTATACTAGGACCGAGATCCAGACCTAGGGACCAAGAGGCACAATGTCGAAGGTCAGAGCTCTGCCTTGAGTTCCTGCTACGACAGCTTTCCAGAGCTTATGGAGAAGCTTCGTGTCTTCACCTTTGGCCTTTTTAGGTTTCCCTTCTATTAGTTTTCAGTACACAACCAGTCTTTGAGCACGTCCCGTCCTGCTGTGAGGTGTGTGCTGGGGCGGGGAGCAGGGTAATGCTCTGGGTATCATAACACACCAGGGTACCGAAGCCTGTGATTCAGGACCAGCACACTGCGCCTCTAATTGATAATATTTTCTGCTTCACAGTAACTGAGCTGAATTGCACAGACGTGGAGGAGTAAATGAAACAAATGCTTTATGAAACAACAGGCAAACCATTTAAATCTATAACTACTATGCTTATGCTTCCTGCTTCCTTGTCTACGGTGGAATGGAAGTGGCATTTGTGAGCTGCACACAGCCATTTCCTTTTATGACCCCAAATAACACTGTAAGTGGTATTATACCCTTACTCTGGCTCACAGGAGACTTAAAGGGCTGAGTTGACAAAACAGGAAAACTAAATCATTTATAAGGATGTAAACAACCAGATTTTTACTGCCACCACTCTACCCCAAATGCTGAAACACAAAACGAGTTCATAGAAACCATAAATACTGATCTTTTTGCTCAGAGGAACAAAGATTGAAAGACTAAAACCCTTTTTGAACTGGAAAGAATAACAACTTTTCTGGCCTGCTTGTAAAGTTTTGAAATCCCTAAAATATACAAATGATCCAAAACTTTAAAAAAAAACTAAAATTGTGTAACCAAGTACTCCTAAAATTTGACTATGAAAATATTACATAGTGCCTGGCAGTGGTGGTGCATGCCTTTAATACCAGCACTCAGGAGGCAGAGGCAGGAGGCTCTCTGTGAGTTCAAGGCCAGCCTGGTCTATAGAGAGAGTTCCAGGACAGCCAAGCTTCACAGTGAAACCCCCATCTCAAAAAACAAAAAACAATAACAACGAAAAAGAAAATATTGCATAGTATTTTTTAGCTTACTTTAAAGCTTCAGCTAAGAACAAAAAAACTAAATGTTAAGGCAGAAACATGCAGACCCGTTGTTTAGAGTGTAACAGGAACATTGCAGAAAAAGTTAAAGGAAAGCAGAAAAAGTTTCCACTGATGGGCTGTGACAATAGGTAAAGACAGGGCTCTCAGGTCAAACATGGTTACACTGTAACATAGCATTTGATTTTCTAAAACATGACCTTGCTCTGAGAACTCAGTTGCTTTGTTCACTTGACGTTACAGAACTCACATACAAAGGGTCTGTTGTCCTGTAGTACTTTTCATATTCAAAAGTAGCTCTACCTAGCCAGTGCATGAACACACACACACACACACAGAAAAAGAGAAAGCGCTTTTTACCAGCTTTAGTTTATACAAATACTATTTATTTTCATTGCATACTGTTTACTTGCTATATGCTAGATTGTTGGAGAGAAAAAGATTGACAGGCTGGGTGTGTCAATGTATACTTAAAACATAAGCGCTTGGAAAATGGAGGCAGGAGGACCAGGAGTTCAAGATCATCCTCAGATACGTAGTGACTTTGAGTGACATAAGTCCCTGTCTCAAAAATTCCTAATAAATACTGCATTCTCCCTGCCTCCAATTAACTTACATAATACTAATTTCGAAAGTGTTTTCTAAACAATAAAGATGTGTTTTGGTTTTTGCTTGAGCAATGACGGTGCAATTGTCAACTGAACATGCTTTGAGTTAGCCAGAAGAGTATAATGATGATACTGGGCACTGCATGTTCTTGTTTCTTAAAATGAATGGTTGGTATTTCACCCTTAAACAGAGCGATTTCTCTCCAGCTGTGGTTTTTAGATTCAGAAGTCTTTCTATTTTGCTTAAGAAGAAAAAGAGCCCTTAGTGAGTTTAATGCCAGATTGCTCTGATTAAAATTCTGGCTTCTCATGTCATAGCTGAGTGGCCTTGGGCCTCATTTATTTGTTCCTCAGAGTCCTACCTATAAAAAGGAAGGCAATGGATACCTGCTTCATAAGGTTTCTTACTAAGGGTAAGAGTTAAACACACATAAGGAGTTTACAGATGACGCGCGGCATCTGGGAAACACTCATGCTTGAGTTATTATATAAACATGCATTCACATTGCAGTATGCCTGCTTGGGCTGCAATGACAAAACATCAGACGGGGGATTTAAACAGCTATTTCTCAGTTCAGGAGATTGCACATCAAAGATCAAGATGCCAATAGGGCCTGGTTTTTGTGAGTGACTCACTCTTCCTGGTATCCATCCATCAATCACAGTGCCCTCACACGGTGGGGTCAACAAGTGAACTCTAGGATTTCCTTTTAAGGCTACAAATCTTATTCATGAGGGTTTCCCCCTCTTGAGCTAATTGCCTCCCACTCTCACTGGGGAATGGATGGCAACCTATGAATTTGAGGGAGGAAGACACAAACATTTTCTCCATAGTTCACATGTTCAGTTCCCACCTGTCTACTTTTCTGCTGCTGTCCTGTGTGTTTCCCTGACCAGAGCAGCTTAAAGGAGCCAGAGGGAGTTTCTATTAGCTTGCATTTCAAGGCATTGTCTATCACTGTGGGGAAGTCAAGCCAGCTGCAGAATGAGACAGCTGGTCATACTAAAGCCACAGTCAGAAAACAGAAAGACGAGTGCAGGAATGCCAGTTTCTCGGTTTCCTTTCTCCACTTCGATAGTCTAGGGACTGCCAAGGAAAGGTGTCATTCACAGTGAGGCAGCGTTCCCACTTCAGTGCATAAAATCAAGACAATCCCTCACAGGCATCCCCTAGAGACTCACTTCTGGGATGATCCTAGGTTCTGTCGGGTTGACAGTTAACACTGTCACAAAGCCCCTTTGCACCTGTGCTTCTTGAGACGCCCAGCCTTCCTTACACAACTCTCCAATTGGAAGCCACTGGAGAGCACATCCCTAGAATGGTATACAGCCTTTTCTCTCTGCTCATTGCTGCAGAGGCTGTGATAAGGATGGGAAAAGAGAAACAATATTGCCCCACAGGTTAACAAGTCTTTGTTCCTACAGGGTGGGATGGAGCAATGGTTCTATACTTGCTAAGGGCAGGGTAGAAGATGAAAACTGTTCTAAGGAGAAAAGAGGAGGTACTAGATGCCACTTAGCATTTTCTTAAAATTAATGAGAGCAAAATGGGGATACTAGTATAAAAGCTGCTAAAACTGCCCAGTTAGAGCTGACATGAAATTCTGGTTAAACAATCCCAGAGAAGCTGAACATTTCCTAGATGGAAGAAAGCAACCCCAGAGAAGGATTACCTAGAGGCAAGTTTACATGCTGGAAAATCTACTTTCTTTTATAAAACAGATTCATTTTAATGTGCTCACATAGTCATGTTTATCTGCTGCCATTTTAAAACTATTTCTTCAGGATGGTAATGGCCACAACCATCTGGATATCATTCCTGTATAAAAGCTTTTTATTTACACCTTTAAAACATAAGCTTAGTGCCCACAAACCATGTACTGTGAGAGATGGGCTGATTTGAGGCCTGTAGCAGGAAATGAAGAGACTTGGGTGCATCTTGCTATG
This sequence comes from Dicrostonyx torquatus, assembly GCA_028555095.1. Lineage (NCBI taxonomy): Eukaryota > Metazoa > Chordata > Mammalia > Rodentia > Cricetidae > Dicrostonyx > Dicrostonyx torquatus. Next base: position 1,799,697 of record JAQHUG010000317.1, read on the forward strand.
CTGGAGAGCAGGGAAAATCTCTGGGATGAATAAATCAGGTCAGAAAGGCATGGGAAATAGCACAAGCAAGACACAGATACAGAGATCAAAAGCAAAGAAGGAGAAAAACTGGAAACCATACAGCAGCGTCTTGATAATCTTCTATTCCAAGTGACAGGTACATAGAGGTACTTTTATTATCACTATTTTCTTTGAATTTGTTTGATTTTTATAACAAAATAAATATTTATGATTTAAGCATTCTTGAAAGTCAAGCAATATGAATTCATAAACCCTTGATGACATGAGACAATGCCTAAGTAAGATATAAATAATGGACAATTCTACATCACAGTGATAATTAATCAGCTACTATTAACAGCTCGGGCACTGCACATGCATGATGCACAGACATATATGCAGGCAAAACACTCATACACATCGAATAAAAATAAGTACTTAAGAAACTTTATCCTTCACTGTCTCATATCTGCCTTGCCTGAAAACACCATTTTAGTTATACTGACACACTGTTCCATAATCTCCTAGGCTTTCATAATTAGCAAACAGAGTCTGGGCTCCTTCCAACATTCTTCTCATAATTCTTTCTACTACCGTCTGTCTCCATAGACTCCTCTGCTGTAGCCACCCTGGATATCCTGAGAGTCAGTCCAGACCGGTTCCTATAGAAATGTCATAATTTATAACCCAAATGAATCAAGACCTTTAAATAATATATTTGGGGATTTCAAAGCTTAGAATTCTTGATACAATCAGCAACTTGTCCCAGCACAGGACCTAATTTTTGTGAAAAGGCCAAGCCGTTATATAAGCATTTGCCAAGGTCAGTGCAAAGAAACTAAGAGGATACATTTCAGCCTGTGCGAGATGACTCGGAAACTAAAAGACATTTGCAGGAGTCTACCACTGCCACAGGCCACCAGAACTCTGTGACCTTTGGAAACACCAAAGGCATGCTTCTCCTTGAGCCCAGCTCCCTCACTGCACTTGCTTTTTTGTCTGGGAAACGCTGGAATCTTGGTGATAAGAAGTGTACCTCCATTGTTTCTAAATTTCAGCAACTCTGTGGACCAGTGAGCTTGGTAATTAGATAGCCTTACTGTTGGAAAGAAGTTTAATCACAATTGATGAGCATTCCCGCCGGGTGTTTATTTTTCCTAAATCTCTAAAACTAAGTGAATTAGACACTCATAATGCAAAACTGAATCCCTATGATTTCCCAAGTCTCCCTGCCTGCACCCTGGGTATTGATCTATTCACTCTGTAAAACTTTAAACTTCCTTTTGGACAGAGTAACCCCTTAGATCAAAATAAGCATAGGCTAGAACCTATTGTGCAAGCCACGCCAACGCTAGACACCTAGTGAACCTCAGATTCCTCAAAAGCTCACGCTGCAGAAGTTTCTGCTGGAGAACCTGTACTGGTGCATTAACGCAACATAACGGGCCTTTGTTTTGTTTTATTATTTGGCGGGTCTAGTGGTACGTCTCATACTGGTCTGGAAGTTGCTATGTAGACTGAATGCATGATCTTCTTGCCTCAGCCTTCCAAATTCTGGAATTACAAGACATGCACCGCTGCGCTCACCTTCAATAGGTCTTGTCCCCGTAATGGTAACTCATCCATCTTTAGCCCAGATGGGTGACACGCTGCTTTCGTATAAGGGAGCTTTTCTCTTTCTCTTCTTTCATCAGTGTTGATTTACCTTTGATCCTTTGTAATGCATATAAGTAGCTGGTGAATTTTAATTTCCTGTGGATATAAACTACCTCTTTATATTCTTTAGCTTGAGCATTCCATACCCTGAAATGTTAGAGGTTAATTTGAGTTGAAATATAGAACTAAAACATAAGTGAGATTTGGGACTGGTAGAAAGGATTTGGGAGTTTTATTTATGCCATTTACTATGTGCAAGACCTTGGCCAGGGTAATCAGGGTCTGCGCAACCTGCCCTTTCCTCTGCCACTGCCTTCCCTATTCCCCTCCTTCCTTCCAGTCTACTACCTTCTCTATTTTGAATGTATTTTTTTTATTTTCTTTTTTAAATGTAGCAAGACACTTCCACCCTCACATGAATTCTGGGGCTCAAACTCAGGTCGTCAGGTTTTGATGACAAGCACATTTACCTGCTAAGCCAACCAGCCCAACCTCTAATCTTAATAGGCATTTGAGTTGTTTTCAGTTACAGGCTATTATGAATAATTCTTATGCTGATTTTTGGGATGACATGATTTCTATTGTGCATATATCCAGGAGAAGAATTAATGAATGATAGAATATATAGATACTAACTTTAGCAGAAATTGTTAGTTTACTGAAGAGGCCAAACCAATTTACCTTCTCATAGGCGGTGTTTGGAAGTTTCCACATGCCTACGTTGTTTTTGTTAACACCTAAATCAGGTTGGTCCTTTTCATTTCAACTGTTCTGATGCGGGTGTTAATAGACTACTGCTTAACAGTGGTTTGATTTTTTTTTTCTTGTGAGAATGATCACCATGGCATAGGAAAAGAGACTGGACATGGAGCATAGATAGTTCCACTTTTGTCTGACACCATTTTTGTAAGTTTTAAGTGATTAAGTGACCCTTCTCATCTTCTGCCAAGAGGACACTGGTAACAGCAACTCCTAACAGTGATTATAGATGAAATTATTATGAAAACGACAAACTCTAGTTAACGTCTTTGAAAGAACTTGGAATGGGAGCACTTGGGCAAACAAACATTTCTGAGCGTCTACTCTGAGCAGCACAGTCTTCTGGGGGTATCTCAGTGACTAAAACAAAGATTCCTGTCCCTTCTGGAACTTTTATTCTAGAGTATGGTGTTGGTTAGTTTTATGTCAACTTGGCACAAGCTAAAGTCATCTGAAAGGAGGGAACCTCGATTGAGAAAATGCCGCCGTAACGCTGCAGGCAAGCCCGTAGGGAATTTTTTGTCTTTATTTTTTCTTTCTTTTTTCCTTTTTTGATATTTATTCTTCTCTTATACATTACACCCTAACTGAAGTGTTCCCCCATCCTCTTCTTCCACACCCATCATCCTCTCCCTCAGATCCACTCCTCCTCCATTTTCCTTCAGAAAAGAGAAGACCTCCAGGGATATCAACTAAACATGGCATAACAAGTTACAATAGACAAGGCACAAATCCTCACATCAAGGCTAGATGACAACCCAGTTGGAGGAAAGGGGTACCAAGAGCATGCAGAAGAGTCAGGCACA
>JAQHUG010000317.1:1808415-1849885 GCA_028555095.1 Dicrostonyx torquatus
TCCAAAATATACAAAGAAATCAAGAAACTGGACATAAAAATTCTAAACTTCCACTTCCACACTGTAGTTCAGTCATTGAAGGAAGCCAGAATAGAAACTCAAGTAGGGCAGGAACTTGGAGGCGGGCACTGATGCACAGGCAGGAGAATACTGCTTATTGGCTTGCTCCCCATAACTTGCTTAGCCTGCTTTCTTATAGAACACAGGAACACCAGCCCAGGGGTAGCCTCACCCACCATGACTAAGCCCTCCCCCATCCATCACTAATCAAGAAAATGCCCTTACAGGCTTGTTCACAGCCCCATCCTAGGGAAGCATTTTCTCAGTTGAGGTTTCCCCCTCCCAGATGACTCTAGCCTGCGTCAAGTTGACATAAACCTATCTAGCACACCAAGTGATAGGATTTCAGTCTTTCGTTAATGCGGAGTAGTTTCACACTGCATGTGCATACTCTTTGATTGTTTGTTTGTTTCATTCATCCACTGCTGGACATTTAGGTTGACTCCATATCTTGACTCTTAGTAGAAGCACTTTAATAAAAATGAATGGGCAGGCGTTTCTGGCTTTGGCATACTGGTTTCATATCTCTTGGACATATACCCAGTCGTAGGGCTGCTGGCTCATATAGCAGGTCTGATTTTCCATAACGACTGGACCAATGGTGCACAGGGTTCTCTTGCTTCCCTCCCTGGCCCACATGTCATCCCTCACCTCTACGCTGATAACCATCTCGATAAGTGTGAGGGAGAGCCTGTGGTTCTCACTTGCATTTTCCTGAAGATTAGGGATGCTGAGCATCTTCTCACTATCTCAATTGGCCCTGTGCATGCTTTCGTTTGGATCCTTCTCCAGTTCTGAATGAAGGCAAATCTACACTTTACTTTGATGTCTTTGTAAGCATCCGAAATGCCTCAGGACCCTGTCTTTGAATGGGAATAGCATTTTTAAGCGCATGTGTTAGATTTCTAGTCAGTTTTACCGTGAAATTTGGGAGTGCGTGTTTGGAGGCACTTCCCTTAAGCTTAGCCCGGTAAGTGAGAAATTCCGCTCTGTTGAAGAAAGGAAGTTCCACGTGGAGCTTTGTAGTACAATCTGCTAGAGGCACTGCTTACATCTACTCTGTACTGAGGAAACAAGGCTCCAGGGTCTGCAGTTTTCTAATTAGCCAAAGAACCTACAAGATTCCCACTGTGGTGAGGTCCTTTGTAAAACAAAGTTCCCCAGTCCCTTTATAATCTGAGAAGCACATTCTACTACTTCTAACTACGTAGTCTCCAGATTAAAAGAACAACACAAGTTTTGTCAACTTGAGGATCACCCTAGGCTTTGAGTGTAAGTAAGCTACTCTCTCTCTCTTAAGACAGAAAACCGGAACCTTGAAATTGCCGTTATACCTGTGGGAGAGATCCTGGGTAAACAGGTGAGAGGCACATATATACATTTAAAATTAATTACGAACTCTCCCTCCTTACTGAGGAGAGAGACTTTTCAACAAAGCAATTATACTCTACAGAGATTCTACACAGCACAATTGGAACTCTGTTAGCCATAATCAGTGTATGAAATTAAAGCTATAATTTCTGATTTCCACAGCATTCAACAAATCTTCATAGCTATCCTTTCTACCCCGGTCCAACATCACCATCATTTATTAATGGGTCCCTGTTTTGGATTTTCCTGAAAACAGAGAAAGAGCTGACTTGAACTTGGATCTAGTTTCTCTTCTATAGTCACGGCACAGGCCATTAATGACTCCAATTTGTGGGGAGGGGGTGTCCACACACACCAGCCAAGCAATCAGTTCTGCATGGATACCGGCTGCATGTTCCCCCACTTTAACCCTGACTCTTATTTAGTGTCAGACCTTGCAGGCTGAGGGCTAGCTTTCTTCTTCATGTGTCAATTGCCCACTGCAGGTAACCACAGGTTTCACCCGCGCTTCTGATGATCAGCCATAAGCTAGGGTTCTCTCAATTTCCTCCTTGCCGAGCTCAGGGAGCCATGCTTACTGATTTTTTTTTTTTTTTATTAAGCCTTTTCCAGAGGCCACAGTGTGAATGTTACACAGATTGGGGGAGGGGATCCTTCCTGGGTGTGCCACCCCACAGGGTGTCCCCTTGTTTCCAGAAGCTCTCTGAACCTTGTCCTGTTCAGTTTTTATGGAGGTTTCACTGCATACCTGTGACTGACACAGGGACACTCAGGGTAGGACGGTGATTGGCAGAGGCTTACAGCAGATTGGGGAAGCCTAGCAAGGTTCTCTGTCTAGATTCTCCTTGGCCTCGTTTGTGCAGCATTCCTTCTTGCTGGGTGTGGGCAAGATTGGGGGTTTTATGACCTTCTATTAGACAAGGAGAGTCCGAGAATTTCTTTATAGCTAGTCCCAAGATGGAAAGGCAGGGGAAATTAGAGCGAGTGGCCAAAAACAGTTATGAATGAGGCCCGAAACAAAATTGTAAACCTAAGAGTTTGTTTGGTGTTTTTTGTTTGTTTGTCTGAACTTGAAAGTATGATTGCTGAGTGTTAGCTTTGTAGGTGACAACATGGTGTTGCCAGTCAAAATCTGGACACATCTAAAGAGTTTCCAGGATTCATCCTGGGGAAGAAAATTCTGATTTTTCTGTCTCCCGTTGGAGAAGAAAAAGTCAGTTTTTCTGGTCTGCCTTCCGGCCGGGAAATTTCATTTCTATTGCTTGCCCTGGGGAAGGAGTCATGAACCAGGAACCAAGGAGGACATCATCCTGTCACAGTTGTCTGGCTTCCAGACACCCAACACCCTTCCCAGCAGGAGCCAGAGGCAGAACAATAGGAAGCAATCCTATTTTACTGAGCTCTGAGTAAAACCCACATTCTTCCTTGTATCCTTGAATGCATCTGTGCTCTCTGGCCTTCCTGACCTCATTTCCCAATTCTCTGCTCTGGAACCTCTCTGCCTGCACATCAGCCCCATTCCTCATGTCATATGTGGAACTATAGGCTCTGCAGAATGTCTGCTCTGTGTGGTCATCTGCCTTGTCACTTGACCTCTGCTTTCTAAGCCACGATTTCGCAGTCCTTAGTCTTCTATCTAGTCACGTCCACCTATCACCCATTCCGTCTCTTCTGCTTTGTGGAGAGCATTTATCACGCCTTGAATCTTGTGATTATTTGCCTGTCTCAGGCTTACTTCCTTTCTTCCTATAAAAAGCAGTTACCCTTCCGTTCACAGTGGCGCACACCTTTAATCTGCACTTGGGGCAGAGGTAGGCAGATCTCTGTGAGTTCAAGACCAGCCTGGTCAATAGAGTCAGTTCCAGGACAGGCAGGACTGTTATACAGAGAAACCTGTCTGAAACAAAACAAAACAAACAAAAGAGGAAGGAGATTTGTAAGCCTGTTTATTGTTGTAAAGGGAGCAATTAATGTCACGTCAGCTCATAATCTGTTCTGTATCTGGGGAATGAATGGATAAAGGAATCTGTGCCAGCTGAAAGACAGAAGCCCAGCCTGGTGACACACACACAGATGGGACAAAAGAGTGTACCCTCAAGGTCTGAATCACACAGGTCTGGGTGTGCCATAGCTGACGCCACTCTAGGAAATCATGACCTTTAATGCGCCTATGAATTTGGCCTGGCTTCATGAGATCATTTAAAGGTAAATGTACTATGTGCTTATGTGTGGAGCATAATACTGAGTTTAGACAATAAATTAGTTTAACTGAAATACAAATTTCCATATTATTCTACTAGCCTCTGATTTGAGCACTATCATACAGAAGACAAATAAAATGAGAGACAAATAAAAATGCTAATCAAACATTAACACTGGGTTAGGCTAGTGATGGTGGATTATGTTGCATATCTTACAACATAGTGGTACATGCAGGGTGTGTGTGCGTGGCATGTGTGTATGTGTTTGTGTGTTTGGAGGCTGTTTGGTATCTTTCTCTATTGCTTTCCACTGTATTTTTATGGACAGGGTCTCTCACTGTCCTGGCAAGATTAGATGTCTGCCTCAGTCTTCCAAGTCTGGGCTTACAAACATATGATGCCTAACTTGTTTTTCTGTTGGTGCTGGGATTAAATTTAGATCCTCAAGCCCTTTACCCATGGAGACATATTTACTGCTCCTATATGAACACGTCTAAGGTAAAAACGGTTCTCTTACCCCCTGCATATGTATCTCCTTCACAGAGGCCAGAGGAGGATATTAGGTGTTCTGCTCAATCATGCTCTACTTCTTTCCCTTGAAATAAGGTTTCATGTTGATCCTGGAGCTTGTGGGTTTTGGACTATGGCTGGATGGCCAGCAAGCCCCACCAATCCTCCTGTCTTTGACCCAGTTATAAGTTAGGGTTAAAAGCATGGTTATGCACCACTTTTTTTTTTTATGCACCACTTTTATGACAATGTTAAAGATCACAACTTGGGTCCTTAAATGTTTTTAACCAATGAAACTATTTCCCTGACCCCTTACTTTCTTTCTTTTATTGTTTCTTTCTTTTCCTTCCTTCCTTCCTCCCTTCCTTCCTTCTATTCTTCCTTCCTTTCTTCCCTCTCTCCCTCCCTCCTTCCTTCCTTTCTTCTTTCTCTGTTTCTTGGTATTGGAGACTGAACCTAGGACCTCATTCCTGCTTTATAAGTCTCTATACTGAGCTACAGTCCCAGTCTTTTAGAACTTTTGCTATTGAGACAGGGTCTTAATATGCTGTCCAAGCTAGTCTGGGACTTGTGATTCCCTAGTGTCTGGAAATGGAATAGGTCTTTCTTTGGACCCAACTTCCAAATAATGACATGGAGACTTCTTATTAATTATGAAAGTTTGGATTTAGTTTAGGCTTGTTCCTAACAAGCTCTTAAAATTAACTACTCTGTATTAATCTACGATCTGCCATGTGGCCTGTTACCTCTCCTCAGTACTGTTTGTCTGACTTCCTCCTCACCTCACTGGAAAATTCTGCATGATTCAGAATCTTCCCAGAGTTCCTATCTCTGCCAGGAAGTCCCACCTAACCTCTCCTGCCTAGCTATTGTCTGTTCAGCTCTCTATTAAACCAATTAGAAGGTGCCTTAGGCATGTGAGGTTAAATAGATACATCTTCACACAGTGTACAAAAGATTTTCCCAATAGAATTGCAGACCTGTCTCACTAGGCCTGTCTAGTAAAGAGTTTGTAGTTCAGAATTTGAACAATTCAAGATGGTTATAATAATTGGCAGGAGTGTTCTCATGTATTTTGTATAGAAGGTATTCATACTACTATAAGCTCTGCCTTTCCACCTCCATGCTTTTGTTCTTTTGATTTTGTAGCTCAGCCTGGCCTGTAATTCACTATGTAGCCCAGGCTAGCCTGAGACTCTGAAATTCCTGCCTCAGCCTCCAAAATACTTAGATTTAGGGGTGTGTGTTATGCACTTGACTTTGAAGACTATTTTATTATGATTTGTGGCAGAAAAACCAAGCTAAAACTTCATGTATTCTGTACAGAAGGCAAAAGTTTACAATACCTATCTGCTCCACACCCTTTAATATTTCAGGTAATTGATGAGGGTCTGATTTACCATCATTAGGATTCAGGCTTCCTTCAAAGGAATTTGTGAGGTTGAAACTACAACTGAATCAGCATTCTTTCTAAACTTGTCTTGCTTTGTTGTTGAGCTGCAAATAGCTGGGGATACAATTTGCAGAGTGAGAGGGGCCCCTGATATGAAAAAGGAGTAACCCTGGGTCATGTCAGAAACATTGGATTTATATGTTGTTCTGAAGTTTTCTACTAAATGGGCAGGTTTACTTAACTATCATTAGGAACACAAAAGTAATGTGAAAGAAACTTTTTCACTTTTTGCTAAAACAACCCCTCCCCCAAAATCAAAGAAACAAAAAGACAAAAGCAAATAAATATATTTGTGGAGGATGCTATGGTTTTCTTCCCTAAATACTAAATGAGATTTATTTATTTATTTATGCAAAAATTTTTTCTTGAGACAGGGTTTCTCAGTGTAGCCCTGGCGTACTAGAACTTGCTCTGCAAACCAGGCTGCCTCAATCTTAGAGATCTGCCTGTCTCTGCCTCCTGAGTGCTGGGATTAAAGTCATATGCCACAATACCTGACTTTTTAATTTTTTTAAAAAATATTTGCTTTAAAAGATATGTGTATCTGTATGTGGGTATATGCCTTTGTGAGTGCAGATGCCCATGGAGTCCAGAAGAGGGCATCAGATCCCCTGGATCTAGAGTTACAGGTACTCCTGAGCTTCCTGTCATGGGTGCTGGGAACTGAACTAGGGTGCTCTGCAGGAGTAGTATGTGCTCTTAGCTAATGAACCATTGCCTCCTCTTCATCTTTACTGAGCTCTTCAGCTTTGCTCAGTTGTTGTATAACCACGCATCTTCTGGGGTCCATGAGGGATGCTGGATATGCAATGTAATTTTATTATCTTCAGCAGGGACTGGCTAGTAAAAAACATTTGGATCCTTGTAGCCAATCAGCTAGAGAGGAGTATTTGGGAAAGGCTTTCTTGAGATACAGAAAGGAGATGATGTCCTCCCTAGGACATTGTTGCTTGAGGACAACAATTATTTGGACCCCTGATAGCCATCTTGGGATCTAACATGGTTTTTCATTCTATAAATTAGAGATATCCTAGAGAAACTTCAGAAAACATTAAATTCAGTTGTTTTATTTAGTTTCGTTGGGTCTGGCTTCATAGTGTTTGACTTAGTAATACTCCCTTATGAAAACTCATAACTCTTAACCCAACCATGAGGTTTAGGAAACAGTGATAAACTTGAAAATAGTTTGACTAACCAAGGGCCATTTTAGAGAGAAAAATCTATGTGACATCTGTGACTATGTAATAATTTCCAGAAGTGTCCTACCGTCAGAAGCTCACTGAGCAGGCAGAATATTCAGACAACAGGGGAAATGGATGCCTTTTGCAGAATTGGAGAGGCACCCAATGATGCATTTAGCCTTGTCACAAATATTACGATATAGCACAAGCCAAAATAACATTTTGTAGAGGGTTTGCTTTGCCATCTTTGCAGAGTGATGGCCTCAGCTGCAGACATGTCTTGCCACAGCTCAGTTAAGTATTATTGTCATGTCTGTCCTTTGCACGGGGAAATGGAGATTAGGTGACAGTAAACAGCTTCCTAGGAAATAGAAAAGCTGGGAAGTGAGGCTGACTTTGATGCTCAGGCTCCTAGTCACTTCAGTTTTCTGCCTGAGAATCAATATTCAGTTAAGACATTCAGCAGAGGTTGGGTGACTACTTAAACAAAGGAAAAAGAAAAAGGAGAAAGACATGCAACAAACATTGATGAGTGACTACTTAATAACTATTTTCCTCCTTCACTCTCAAAAATGACCTCTACTTTGTTTGAAGGTGACTTATGATTAAGTTAATGGACTGTCAGCAATTGCATTTCCTTTTGCCAGTGACTCTGGTCTAAGGTGGCCATGTGACCACTTTTCCAGCCAACCATGGTGGCTCAAGCTAGGTAGGATTTTTCTCCTTCATAAATTTCAGAGTACATTTCCTTACCCTCCTCTCTTGCTTCATATAATGACCCCTGAGGATGTGATACCTGGAGCTTAATTACAGCCACCTTGTAATTAAGAGGTGACAGGCTTGGAGACCAAAGTTCATACAGATATGATGGCAAAGAGTAAGCACAAAAAGATGTATGGTCTTTGATAACAGAGATCTTCCTGCCCAACTAGTCCTGAAACTACCAACACTTAAACTTCATGCTAAGAATGTCAAAAATGACCTCACACTCTAAGCTACTATTAGTCAGATGTTTTGTTCCTTGCTGCCTAAGCCATTCCAAACAGACACAGTTTAGGCAGAGAAACTGTTTCTCTTAGCAAAAAATAAATGTTAAGGTGATCGAGTTTTTATCCTGGAATTTATTAGCATTAAGCAGTTGTTCATAAAACAAATTGAATTTTATCTCAGATATGGGTCAATCTGAGTAATCCACATGATGCCTGTGATAAATATTTCCCTTGCTGGTTTCCAAATGCTGGGCTTCCTCTACCCCCATCATGAGTGTGAAGAGATCAGAAGCCACCATCATGAGTGTGAAGAGATCAGGAGCCATCTGAGTTCCAATGAACTTGGTCAGAGTGAGGCTCAGCAGGATGGGGGGTGATCCTATAGAAATCGCCTAGTTCCTCTCTTGGGTGACTGCTCAGCAGACTACAAGCACTGAAGGTTACAGTTTCCTGTCTGGCAGCCTCTGGGCCTGGGTCTAGATAAAGGTTTCTTCTCTGTCTGGCAGGTCCCAAGCTTGCAGCTCCAGGGCTCCACTTTTCTCGTGGTTTCTTGAGCCTCGACTACATTTTGTGTTTTTATTTTCCCAGTTCAGTGGTGTGAAGGAAATCACTGCAGCTGTCTTGAAGCTTGGTTCAGCCTGTGTAGTTCCTCAGAGTTTAAATAAGGGCTATTATTAAAGGGAGTCAGAAGGCATGCCCTGTCACAGAGGGAGACAAAGTGCCCTGGTTCAGAGAAAACACTTTCCTAGAAATCCTGGAAGACTACTTGGATGAGGTATTTTTTTTTTATTCCAACGACAAGAAAGAATGAGTCCAATAAAGTAGGAGAAAAGCTTAAGAAGTGTTTCTGAACAATTGGAGCGGAAAGGGATCTGAGGTGTCCTTTATTCACAGTCACCTCTCCTTCCACCTTCTTTACAGGCGCGAAGCAGAGATCTGAGCAAGGTCAAATGACCAGTGTCAGGATTTAGCTCCTTCCCGCTTTCCTCAAGAGAACTGCTTGTCAGGCTCTCCTGTTAAGCTGCAATCTCCTCGAGAGCAGGATCACTGTTTTCTTCATTCTCGGAGGCCAGTGGCTAGAGCAATTAATGATCTTCACTTTCAGCTGGGGATGCCTATTTCAGACAGGTTGTCTAACTTGCCTGAGATCACACAGCAGTCAAACGCCGGTCTGTATTTAACCCTCCATACCCGGACTCAGAATGCCTCGACACAGTAGATCATTCAAAAACATCTGTCGGACGAATGAACGAACCCAAACTGGTCGAATCCGTTTAGAGGCCGGCCGCTCGGGGTAGCTAGGGACTGAGCTCCCAAGATCCAAGCAAAGCACTGGTAGGCTCGTCCTTCTGCTCAGGCTCCGAGGCCCCGCCCCCTGCCCAGCTGGGCACGCCCCCATCTTGGGGATTTGGGTCCCTTTCTGCGTCCGAGTTTCCTTTGGCTCGAGGTCCTGGGCGGAGGGCCTCTCCCGGCCTGGCGACCTGTGCCCGCTCTCAGACCAGCCCTCTCTCTTCCCCTCCCTTCCTCCCTCCCGCACACTTTAAACTTCTTTTTTCCTCCCTCTCCAAACTTCAGTCATTCTAGCGCCCGCCTCCTCTACTCAGCGCGACCAATTAGAATCAGCAGATCCTCTGAGGACACGCCCCCAGCCTGCCGGAACCCAATCCGCCGTGCGGAGTCTAGAGCTGGGCGCGTCCCCCAGAGCCGGGGGTGGTGACGACAGCGCGCCCGGCGCTGCGCTGCGGGAGGGGGCGGGGCCGGGCCGGAGAGGGCGGGGGAGGGGCCAGGCGGGGAGGAGGTTGCGGCGGGTTTGAAAGCGCCAGTTTCCTGGCAGCTGGGGCAGGCGTTGGTCTCGGCGTTCCCGCTCCGCAGCAGCGGCGCTCGAGCGGCGACAGAGCTCCGTGCGCGCGTCCCGGACGGAGCTTCTCCTTCTAGCTGCACCCTCCGCTCCCACCCCTCTGCCTCAAGCTCTTTCCCGCCGGGCGGGCGCCGAGCCCCGGCCGTCAGCGCTGACCCCGCCCGGAGACCCCGCCGGCGCCGCCCGCGGGGCGCGCGCTCCCTCCGGCTCTCTTCGGCGGCCCGCGTGAGGGGCGGCTCGCGGCGGCGCGCGGCCGGCGGGCTGAGGCGGGGGGTCAGCGGCGGGGCCCCTCTGGCCGGGCTGTACGCGGGGCCCGGAGCGGCACCGCGGCCGCCCGCGCGGGGGCTCCCCATGGTGCAGCGCAGGTCGGGATGTCGAAGACGTTGAAGAAGAAGAAGCACTGGCTCAGCAAGGTGCAGGAGTGTGCGGTGTCCTGGGCCGGGCCCCCGGGCGACTTGGGCGCGGAGATCCGCGGCGGCGCCGAGCGCGGCGAGTTCCCCTACCTGGGGCGGCTCCGCGACGAGCCTGGTGGCGGCGGAGGCACCTGCTGCGTGGTCTCGGGCAAGGCGCCCAGTCCAGGCGATGTGCTGCTGGAGGTGAATGGGACGCCGGTCAGTGGGCTTACCAACCGGGACACCCTGGCTGTCATCCGCCACTTCCGCGAGCCCATCCGTCTGAAGACCGTGAAGCCAGGTAAGCTGTGGGCTCGGGAACCCGGGTCCTGAGGGTCCCGACTCCCTGGGGAGAGGAGGGTGTAGGGGGAGGAGGCGGCGCCGGGGTTTCCCATTTTGCGGCTGGTAAAACTGAGCTCGAGTTGAAGCGACAGCTGTTGTAGGCTGTCAGGGAATTGCAACTAAGGAGCTGGCTTTCTTAATCCAGCTCGGTCTCCCACCGCAGACAAGAGCTTCTATTTGTATTTGCATTTTTATTTTATTTATTTATTTATTTTGCCTAGAGAAGGCCATTCTTTTCTGCTCCCCTTTGTGGAAAAGGTCCTATCTAGCACGATAGTCTTTTCTTGGGAACGGTTCTGCGTATTCTACCGCGGAGAAAGGGCTTTGCTATGGAGACCTGTCGCTGGATCGAGTGCCTAGGTTACCACCGAAAGCTCCCGAGAGGGCTCAGCTGGCCCGGTGTGTCGTGCACAACCGCAGACGTCTGGGAGCTGACAGCCCAACTCTGTGGATCTAGGTGGCTCAGGTGTCTAGGTACCGGCGAGGTGGTATGTGACAGTGGAGCTGTTAGCTTTGGAAAGTAACTAGGTGCCCAGCCTAGCAAATGTTTTTGTAAAGCTTTTGAATCTACAAAATTTGTTGAAGCTTTGGGTAAAAAAAGAACCCTCCTTTCGCTGGTGTCTTTGATGCTCGTAAAATGTGCCGCAAAGCACGCTACGCTTATGGCATGCTCGCTAGTTGGAAAGCATTGATCAGACTGCATACAGTCTGGTCTGGTAGTATGTAGTAAGTTTTCTTACGAATTTGTAAGGAGAACGTTCTTGGACCTTTCGGTATTGGTAAAATGTGATTCTGGCTTCTGAGATGGTTGTAGACAAAAGAATTGTGATTTAATTATTAGATATCAAATTGTTTCTACTGAATATGCAGTGTATTTGAACATAAAGGGTTGCCAAATCGTGTCCAGGGCAAGATTTTGGTCTTTCCCTTTCATTACAAAATGCTAAAAATTTCTAGAGAAAATTAATATTCTCTCTCCCTCTTCCTCTTCTTCAGCTCACTTGAGGAATATTTCTTTAGTAGTCCTTGAGCTAATTGCAGCTGATGATTTGAGGCAATATATGTATATATATGTGGATATGTAACAGTCTTACTATCTTGAATGAAGGTTTTCTCCTGTTCTATCATACCCATTTTAAGTTCTGTGCTTTTGTGAGTTTTTCTTACTGTTAATTTTTAGAACTTTGTCAGACTGTAAACAACCTTTTCTATGTTTTTGAGGATTGTAAGATTCTTATTTCTTCTACAACCATATATGAAGGGTGAGGAAAGACTTTTGGGGCTGTAATTTGGCCTGTTGGTTACTGTTTGTAATACTGAAAAGATTATACAGAAAACATTTACTAGCCACTAAGATCAGTGGTTCTCAGCCTATAGGTCATGACCCCTTGAGGGGGGTGTGTCTGAATTTAAACTATCCAGCACATCAGGTATTTACATTATGATTTATAGCAGTAGCAAGATTACAGTTATGGAGTATCAATGAAATAATTGTTTGGTTGGGGTCACCACAACATGAGGAACTGTATTAAAGGGTCACAGCATTAGGGAGAGTGAGAACCATTGACTTAGATGAAATCCCAGGAAGCCAGCAAACGATGCAAACATGTGTATCATCGCTCTGTTTTGTTTTGATCACGGGGCATTATTGAGAGAATAACTGCTTAAAGAACAGCCATAAAGTAGATAGGTTGTTAAGGAAGCTGGTATATTCCAAATCATTGCGATTCTTTTAAAAAACTAGATGGTGGCTTCTTCGTAAATACCAATCTGGCTTACAAGTTAAACACTTTTCTACTTTCACATTGAATTGGAGAAAATACTTAAGGGTTTGGAGTGTTATACAGTAGTGTTAGTTAACTAACTGTATTGATCAAATCCTTTGTGCCCCAAAATATAGTCAACATTTTTTATTAATGAAATTTTTCTTTTTTGGCAACCAAAGACCTGTCCTATTTGGACTATTTAGTCAAAATAAAGAGAATAACTGGTGCCAATGGCTGCAACATATCTTATTAATAACAGTTCTGGGTGTTGTGCTTGCCTTTTAAAATGTGCTCAGCATTGATAATTTGTAGTGGATATCACTATTTCTGTGTCATTTGGGATTTGAAAATTGTTCTAAGCAAATTATAATGAAAATATTTGTTAGGTAAATGACTTTCTTAAATGTCTTTGCTTAAAAGCAGCATTTATAATGAAATACTAAGTGTTTTGTAGGTTAAACAAAGCTCTGGTACTAGAAATTAAGAACTTGAAGAGGTTATTTGTAAAACTTGGATTTGGTTAAAAATAGCACAAATATATCTCCAGAGGACTCTGGATTCTATATGGTTGTGATTTTTTTTTTTAAAGCATGAAAATACAGTGTAAGATGTTCTAAAAAGAAACTTGCCCTGCCTTGTGAGAGAGATGAATTTAATTTAGATTCATTTTTAGTATTTAAATTTAAAGCATTATACAGTTTTGACTGGTAACTCTTCCCTAAACTGCAATCTTGAAAGTCATTTAGGAGCTAACACAGTGAAAGAGTAAAATATTGCCATTTCTGTAAGACGTCATGTTGATGAGTAATGATCTCATACTGTCTTCTGACAGTTTGTGGCAGAAGGATGAGCTGAGCTGTAGGCATGGCTGCAGTAGCTCTACTTTCTTACTCCAGCCTTTTTTTTTTTTTTCATCCTGGAGATGTTCAGGGGAGCCTTGCCAATGCTGTCAATACAGGGACTTAAAGTATATCTTCTTTCAGATATTCTTCACTTTTGATTTAGTTGTATTTATTTTCATCTGTTATACTTTATAATGGTTAATCAAAAATAGCTCTTTAAAATTTGTATCCTCTGAGTTAGGGTTAGTGGTTTTGTGTTAATATAGTACTTAGCAATCAATACTTTAAGATTTAAAAGTTAATCTTTAGTTCCATTTATTTCTTAGCCCAATTAGTTACTACTTTCTTAATTGTTTTCAGTGGCTTGTTTTTGTTTTGTTACTGTTTTTTTGCAAGAGAAAAGTTATTCGAATTTGAAGTTTTGAACTTTGGGACACTGGTGAAACTTTATGCTATAATACTGTCATTAGCACAAGTGCCTGTGATTTTACATCAGAGTATATTCTTAAACAATTTTAATTTTGATTACTATGATAATTAGGTAGTTTTGTAGAGTTTTAGAACACGTAAGTACTTGCTTCTTAGTACACCTGTAAGTGTTTCATCAGTTGTAAATTACACAGATTTTATTCTAGTTAAAGATTAAGTACTGCATTATAGTCTATAAGTACATGAAATCATTGTGTGCTGCTTTATCCTGCACACAGTGCATTGGACTGCCTTGATTTCACTACTGTGTCTAGGGATGAAAATCACAGGGAAATTGCATTTAATGCAGTTAGTTGTGTGTTTAACAACTAATTTGAAACAAAGTTTGTAACATCTTAATTAAATGCAGGTAAAACTGCTCACCACTGACTCAAGGATTATAGTGGCCAAAGGAATTATTTTAAAATGAACTCACCCCTACGGATACATTCCCCTTTAGTGAAGAAGCTTTATTGGATGCTTAAAATAAGGAAAGTGTATGATAACCCTAATAATAAGGAAAGTGTATGATAACCCTAATAATAAGGAAAGTGTATGATAATCCTAATAATAAGGAAAGTGTATGATAATCCTAATAATAAGAACTCTGCTTTACTTCTCAACTCTTGGATCTTTTTGATAGGTTTTAGTGTTGTGGGTAAGTTGGAACATCATTGAAATTTGTTTAATATCCAAACAAGAGATGAGCTAAGGAAATGAGACTTAACTGCTAGCCTTCTAGGTTAGTAATACAACCAAGCATTCAATATCTTCAATATAATCTTCAATTCAGAACCAAAAGAAACTAGAGATTAGGTAAGGTAGCCCTTTTGATGGATACAATTGTATCAAATTTTGATAAACCTTCATATGAAATATTCCTGCTTTTCCAGATTTTTGGTAGCAGATTTTTCGCTCTTTTTTTTTTTTTTTTTGTGTGTGTGTGTGTGGTTTTTCGAGACAGGGTTTCTCTGTGTCTTTGGAGCCTGTCCTGGAACAAGCTCTTGTAGACCAGGTTGGTCTCGAACTCACAGAGATCCGCCTGCCTCTGCCTCCCGAGTGCTGGGATTAAAGGTGTGCGCCACCACCGCCCGGCAATTTTTTGCTCTTATAGGTCTGAATTTAGTGGTTCAGGTTCAGGATTCCTACAAATAATTAGGGAGTATATGCTGCAGCAACAACTGTTGTGCTGACTCTTACTACATTGGTAACATCTTTATACTTAAAACCTTTTTTCTATATTATTTTGTAGGAGTACTGTATCCAAATATCTCTCATGTATTTAATTTGATTACTCTTCTGGTGTATCATACTGGTTGCCGTATTGTTTGATGGTCCCTGTCTTAAGGTTTTCATTGCTTTGATGAAACATCTTGGCCAAAGCATCTTAGGAAGGTTGAGTCTATTTGGCTTACACTTCCACCTCTCCTGACTCATTAGTGAAAGAAGTCAGATCAGGAACTCAACCAGGGAAGGAACCTGGAGTCAGGAGCTGACACAGAGGCCATGGAGGAGTGCTGCTTACTGATTTGTACTCCATGGACTGCTCAGTCTGTTTTCTTATACATCTCAGGACTAACATACCAGGGATGGCATCACCCACAATAGGCTGGGCCATCCCAGATCAATCACCGGTTAAGAAAATGCCCTACAGGCTTGCCTTTAGCCT
Source organism: Dicrostonyx torquatus (assembly GCA_028555095.1). Classification (NCBI taxonomy): domain Eukaryota; kingdom Metazoa; phylum Chordata; class Mammalia; order Rodentia; family Cricetidae; genus Dicrostonyx; species Dicrostonyx torquatus. Next base: position 1,823,518 of record JAQHUG010000317.1, read on the forward strand.
GATTTTATGAGCTGTTTTCTCAGTTGTGGTTCCCTCCTCTCAATGACTATAGCTTGTGCCAAGTTGACATAAAACCAGCCCACATACTTCCCTTAACTTTAGACAGTCTTTCTGAGGTTGATGTCTTTTAGAAATTCTTTAATTTCTTGCTGTCTTGCTACAAACACAGGTTTAGTATTTGACACTTTCAATTTTTACATCACTTTTTTGTTTTATACAAATCATTGATAAAACTGAATTTCATGGAACGAACACAACAGCACAACACTGTTTCTGGAAGTACGTGTTATTTTTCCTCTGAAGTGGGGAATACTTTATAAAACCATTTGTTATAGTTTAGTCATTCTTAAAAGTTTGTTCTCTAATTTATGTAAGCTAATGGTAAAACATCTAAATTTGTTTATCTGATTTATAATGTTAGTGTCTCATTTTAGGTGAATAATGTCACAGTGTCTTTAGTCTATAAACCCCCAAGTCCTTTTTGAAATTTTTTGGGTACTCAGTGTTTTGTGTTTTTGGACTGTGTTATTGTGGCATATGCCTTTAATCCCAGCACTTGGGAGGCAGAGGTAGGCGGATCTTTATGAGTTCTTTATGAGTCTGGTCTACAAGAGCTAGTTCCAGGACAGGCTCCAAAGCTACAGAGAAACCCTGTCTCCAAAACAAAACAAAAAAAAAAAGTCTTTTCCCTTCCTCATCCTCCTTTCTCTCTTCCTTTCCTTGACAGGCTTTTTTTTTTTTTTGTCCTGTGTATCCCTGGCTGACTTTGAACTTGTGGGAAGTCCTTCTGTCCCAACTCCTGACAGCTTGGTTTAAAAATGAAAATGTGTACCACTACAACAAATAACTTCTTTTTTTTTTTTTTTTTTTGTCTTTTTTGGTTTTTCAAGACAGGGTTTCTCTTTGTAGCCCCGACTGTCCTAGAATTCACTCTGTAGAATTCAGGCTGGCTTTGAACTCAGAGATCTTCCTACCTATGCCTTTCAAGTGCTGGGATTAAAGATGCACGCCACCACCTGGCTTCAATAATTTTATTTTGAACCACTCTCATATTCTTTATCAAACTCTACTGATTTTAAAGTGAATTTTTGGTCCTTTGTGATTTAACAAAAGATAAGTTTTAATATTAAAGACTACAAATATGTTACCATGAATTAACTTTTTCTTTTTTCTTTTTTTTAAATTTATTTATTTTATATATCAGTGCTCTATCTTCATGTACACCTTTATTCCAGAAGAGGGCATCAGATCTCACTATACATGGTTGTGAGCCACCATGTGGTTGCTGGGAATATAACTCAGGACCTGGAAGAGCAGCAGCCAGTGCTCTTAACTGCTGAGCCATCTCTCCAGCCCCAACTTTTTCAAAATGTGTCCTGAAATGTTGAGAAGTATATTTCTTCAAATATTTTGGTAGGGAAGAGTGGACCCTGCATGTAAGACTATTGCTGAGGGTGGTGAGCTTCCTACAGCGTGGAGGCTGATGCTTTGGAGACGTGTGTGGTGGAAGAAAGGCAAGTCTACTCACTGCTCTTCCTGTCCTGAAAAAACCAATATCATTCTGAAAGTTTTCCTTGGAATGCTGCTTCTTTTAGAGAAAGTGAAAAATTGACTTACAGAACATGCTTCCCCCTCAGATACCTAACGATGTCCCCACAGAAGCTAGCACTGGTGGTGTCAAATGAGTCAGAAATGGTATCATTAAAAAGCACATAAAATCATAAGAGCCGCGTGATTCACTGGTAAAGAATTTTTGTAGGAAAGGTTTTTATTTATTTATTTTACCTTTTCCTTACTACTATTTAAAACTCCTCAGATAAGATTTAATATGAATTTTGGTGAAAACTAAATTCTGTAGTGTGTTGTTCTGAAAAGTTACTTTGAACTGGATGTGGTAATAGACACCCTTGAGTCTAGTTCTTTGAAAGTCTTAGGTGGAAGGATTGAGAGTTCAAAGCCAACTTAGTTTACATAGTAAGAACCTATCTCAATGGGAGGGGGAGAGAGAGAGAGAGAGAGAATGAGAATGATAACATTAGAATATCTTAGTGAGGGTTTTTAGTTCCTTTTTACAAAAAAGGGAAATTAAATAAAAGTATCTTTTAAAAGGTCTGTAAGTTGCTCACCAAATGCTGATTTGTACCACTTTCAGAATGAGTCTCCCATACCACCCATATTGGAATCACTGCTGTGTTTTAGTAGACACCACATTAAGTGATTTGCTCACAAAATAAAATTCTAAGAAATTATTGTCAAGTGTCAATAATGAAACTTTGGATGTGTAAGAGAAAAGTTTGATTTTGATTTGTTTTTGTTTTAGTAGAGTCTTGGTCACTTTTCCTTATTTTCTGACTTGGCTGGTTGGGGAAGGAACTAGGAAAAAAAACCCTGAATTTATTTTGGTTTTGAAAGATTGATAGGTTTTGGATTAGTTGAAGAAGGAAATTTTTTAGTAGTGGATGAGATGAGAAAAACACAGTTAAGTCTATAAATATCTATAAGGTGTTCCATTGCTATTGTTTTTATATGTGTGTATATTAAAAACACTTTACTTAATATAGTTGGTGGTAGTACATGCCTTTAATCCCAGCATTCGAGAGGCAGAGAGAGGTGAATCTCTCTGAGTTTGAGGCCAGCCTGGTCTACAAAATGAGTTCCAGGACAGCTAGGGCTATACAGTGAAATCCTGTCTCAGAAAAACAAAATAAGAAAACAAAGCCCAAAAGCAAAGAATCACTTAGTACAAATGCACAAATCATATTTTATAATATTATATGATAATTTGGAAGTTATATTGTTTAAATATAGAGATAATTCTATTTTGTATTAATCCTGATAATGTTCTCTCAATTCTAACTTAAAATGTGTTTCTCCTAGTAATGATGCTGTTGGCGGTTTAATGGTATTTCTGTTTTTAGCTTAAGTCTCATTTGACTCATGAGATAGCACCAAAAGTATCCTTATTTTTGCCATAATGTTGTGTTTGCTTTGTCAGCACATATACTAAAATTTTGCCAGAATGTACTTGAAATATTACCACTAATACTAATTGTTTCTGGATAATGAACTTATTTGGGTTATTTTGGAAGCCCAACAATTTTATGCGCAAACATTGTTTACTAGTGTAGTAGAAAGGGAACTGAAAACAGAGTTCCAGCTTAACATTGACTAAGTCACAGCGATTGACTTCTTGTTACAAGGTTGGCATCATATCTTTATTTCTCCACTATCCCAGTAATTTCATGCAGCTAGTGGCTTGTAGCATTGTGGTTCTGAGGAGCAAGCCTCCTACCATTTCAGTCATTTCAGTCATTCCAGTCATTCCAGCATGATCCAGAGAGTATAGACTGCATTTTGCAGACCATAAATTTCAGTTGTGACATAATCTAAGCAACTGAGAAAGGGCAGTCTGTGTTTGTAGATTTAGTTCCTCTGTTTTATTAACATGTATTAGAGATATTGTTTAGAGATTAAGGCATGTAAAAGGTTATATAGCTGATGTTGTCAGCTTTGTTCAGAGAAGCTTCTTTTTGCTGTGTACACTGCTGCAGAGACTCATAACTGCTCCAAGTGATGAGAACATGTGATGATTGAATGCACAGCCAAATATGGGACTTAGAGAACATAGTGAAAGAAGAGGCAGAATGTAAGAACCAGATGAAGTGGTGCTTAGTGTAGAATGCTGACATCCGGTTATTGCAAAGCATTGTACTCTTGAACTCATAGCAGCTAGCATCTGTGATTGATTGTCTGTACAAGATCGGCACAAGATTGGGCTCGACTATGTCCCATGTCCCATTGTGAACAGGGAGGCGTTTTTGGAGGCCCTACCCCTTCCTGAAGATATATACAAAACTAATGGTTGCTAAGTAATGCAGAGACATTCTTCAGTAGTGTGGCCACTTGTTTTGATGCCTATGCTCTTGTAAAAGTCTCTCATCCATTTTTCTATAAGCAACCCTAATTCAATGGGTCATCAAAAGAAAAAAAAAGAATTAAAGAGGGGAGTTAAATTTCCCTACTATAATTTAGTTGGGAAGTTTTTAATTTTTTTTCATGGAATAGGAATGAATTAGACATTTTGCTTTTAGTTATTAGGGTCTGTTCTGTTTAGAGAATATCCTTTCTGTGCTGGGTAGTTTAATGCCTACTTGATAAAAGTTGGAGTCACCTGGGAAGAGGAAACCTCAGTTGAGGAAATGCCTCTCCAGATTGGCCTGTGAGAAAGCCTGTGGTGCATTTTTCTTGATTGAAAATTGATGTGGGAGGTCCCAGCTCACCCAGGGAGGGCAGTGCTACTCCTGGGCTGGTGGTCCTGGGCAGTATTGGAAAGCAAACTGAGCTAGCCAGGAGGAGCAAGCCAGTAAGCAGCACTCCTGCATTACCTCTGCATGAGTTCCTGCTCCAAGTTCCTGCCCTGACCTCCTCCAGTGATGAACTGAGCTGTGGAATTATAAGTAGAAATAATTCTTTCCCTCCCCAAGCTGCTTGGTTTTATCATAGCAGTAGAAGCCCGAACGAAGACACCTTCTTAATGTCTTGGATTTGCAATATGATTAATAACATCTACTTAACAATTCTGGCATTTTACACTCTTTGTTATTGCTATTTTTTTTTTTTTTTGCAGAGAGTTTTAGACATAATTATTTTCCTTCCAGCAAGCTTGTGAGGGTCTGGCTACACATATGACTATAAAAATTGGATTTTACTGTACATGATGATATTTAATAAAGTAGTTTTATTGAAAATATATTAAGGGAAGAAGACAAGTTTTTATTAGCAGTACTTTATTTTCTGAACTTAAATAGAATAGCTTTTTTTTTTCCTTTTGGTAAAATAACTTTTAAAATTGTGCTTGAATAAAGTAGCCCTAGAGAAATATTGCTGTTTGGGTCTAATCATTTAAACTAATTATGCACAGGAAACTTGTGATAAATGGCTTAGATCTCAGCAGGAAACATGAAAAAATTCAACAACACCAATGAAAAAACTCAATTCACATGCCAATTTTGAGACTTCTGTAGCAAGACAGACAGGAAAGGAAGCTCTGAACCCTTTAGAAAAAAGGGTCAATAAAGCTTCTCATCTTTTCTTATGGTGTCCAATAACAAACCATGGAGGGACTTTGATGTACTCTGTGCTCATCTCTTTGAGCAATTGCTCCAAAGAGAGGGCCATGGTGTACAGTGATTGCACAGGCTGGGATAACAACTATGTATAGATAGCACAATATCATTAAAGCAGAACTCCACGAATGGGAAAGAGGAGGGAGTACCTCAAAGGAAGGGCTGCTAAGCTGACAACATGGGATGTAGTCTCTTTTAAAACACTTAATGTCTGCTACTTTGAAGCCAACAGCTGAACCTAATTGAGATAAAACTAATTTAAACAAACAAACAAACAAAATCACATATATGCTATAGAACAAAGCTGAGACCAATTTTGTCAAGTATTTTGCTCAAATGTATTGCATTTGATGTTTTTAAATCTGAAAACTTTTAAAAATTTTTTTATTTATTTATTATGTATACAATATTCTGTCTGTGTGTATGCATGCAGGCCAGAAGAGGGCGCCAGACCCCATTACAGATGGTTGTGAGCCACCATATGGTTGCTGGGAATTGAACTTAGGACCTTTGGAAGAATAGGCAATGCTCTTAACCTTTGAGCCATCTCTCCAGCCCTAAATCTGAAAACTTTTATATAAAAATTTAGAAGATCGGTTGACGAGATGGCTCAGCTGGTGAAAGTACTTTCCAACAGTCCTGTGAACCTAAATGGTACAAAGAGCCACCTCCCTCTTATATTGTCCTGACAGCTATGTGGTTACACACACACACACACACACACACACACACACACCACACACACACACAAATTCAATAACTAAAATTATTTTTGGTCTGAAGAGAACGGCTTAACCGTAAGAGTGCTGTCTGCTCGTCCAGAGGACCTGGGTTAGACTCCTTAGCACCCACATGGCAGCTTTCACTTGTCTGTGACTTCAGTTCCAGGGGATCCAGCACCCTCACAGAAACTTACATGAAGACAAAACACCAATGCATAGAAAATAAAAATAAATTATAAAAACGTTATTTTTATGTGTATATTTTGCCTGAATGTTTTTCTGTGCACCGTGCTGCATACCTGGTGTCAAAGAGGCCAGAATAGGGTGTCAAATCCCCTGGAATGAAATTATAGAAAGTTATGAGCTGCTATGTGGGTGCTGGGAACTGAATTTGGGTCCGTTGGAGAGTAGTCCGTATTCTTAACCATTGTGAAATTTCTACAGATTCTTAGCCCCCTTTTGTGACAGTATCTCACCGTTTAGTCCTGGCTGGCCTGGAACTTGCTATGTAGACTAGGTCAGCCTCTAACTGTACCTGGCTTCCTGCAATAAAAAAATTTTAAAGCATTTACTTGCTTAGAAAATTGAGGTGCTGATGCTTGGATATGTTCAGCCGAGACATACTACTTATAAGTGTTCTCACGCAAAAACAAAAATAAAAGCAAAAGCCACACAATCTCATATGAGACTCTCCATGTCAGGGCTTCTTGTTCTGAAGTAGATGGAATGCTTTGGTGGATCATTAAATAACTTGGTAGTGAGAAAATGTCCTAGTTCAAAAACGACGTTTTAAAACTTAATATTATTATCCATTTTGAAAATTAAATTCTAAACTAATTGCTTCTCAGTGTTTTGCTTTTAAAGCAATAGACTTTTTAGACATAAATTGAGACAGTATCACTATTGCATTATTTCTAAAGGTTCCTGTACTGACTAATTTTATGTCAACTTGACACAAACTACAGTTATCTGAAAACTCAATTAAGAAAATGTCTTTTTAAGATCTAGCTGTAGGACATTTTCTTAATTAGTGATTGTGGTGAGACCCAGCTCATTCTTGGTGAGGCCATGTCTGGGTTGGTGGTCTTGGGTTCTAAGAAAGCAGACTGTGCAAGCCATGGGAAGCAAGCCAGTAAGCAGCACCCTCCATGGCCTCTGCATCAGCTCCCGCCTCTAGGTTCACGCTCTGTTTGAGTTCCTGTCTTTTACTTCCTTCAGTGATGAATGATGATGTGGAAGTGTAAGCCCAATAAATCTTTGCCTCCTCAAGTTGTTTCATCATAGCAGTATCAACCCTAAGATAGGTCCCTAATTTTACCTTTTAAGTATGATCTCATAGCAGTTATATGTAAGTGAACCTACTGACTCCTAACTTAGAAACACTGCTTAAAGTAAAATATAATGTGTTACCTTTTAATAACCAAAAAGCAATTTGGCAAGCATTGCAGAATAAAAATTCTTTTCTTAAATTTACTTTTTTCTCTGCCTCTACTGGGCAAATGGAGATACTTCAAGAAAGAACGGAGAGCCTAAGAGAGGGAGGGTTGAATGCTCACTTTACAGTGTTTTTAAAAATTGTTTTAATTTTATGCTGTTTTAATATTTAATTACAGTATTAATATTTTCAGATTTTATGATACAAAATGTTTTTATTTTGAGACAGATAATACTGAGTAGCCCAGGCAGCCTTGAACTCATGATCTTTTTGTTTGCAATTATGTCTCTTGAGTGATAAAATTACAGATCTGAGCCACCATACCTGACTATAAACAATAATTTAAATATTAATCTTTATTCTCAGAGGAGTTTTGCCCAGTCATCTGATAGCTAGATCTTTAGTAGACATTAAATGTTCAGAGATTATTGGTGACTATGAATATGCAATGATTGTATATACAAATGAACATCTTCATCTGCATGTGGAGGCACATGTTTGCAATCCTAGTTTTTGGTTGAGATGTAGGCATGAAGGTCAGGAATTTAAGGTCAGCCTTGGCTCCATAGCAAATTCTAGGCCAACCTGGGATGAGTGAGATCTTAACTTGAAAACAGAATTTCCCAAACATCCCCTAACGTCCCCTCCAACCCCCCAAAAAAGTCCTAACAAAAGAAACATCTTTGGATTGGGTATGATTCACTGATAAGAATCAAAACAGAGATTTATAGGTTTTTTTTTTAGATTAGTTTATACCTTCTAGGCATGCCTTTTGGCCATATTTGGAAAATTACTGCTTCTGTTGCAGAAGCCTGGAATGACTAGAGTTTTCTAATGTTAATTTCATATATTGAATAATTGAGCTATAGAATCTGTTTCAGTAATCCATTTTTTCATACCTCTGTTCACAGAACTGCATCTTATCCCATTTTAGTAATTTTGGGTAGAATATTTTGTCAAAATTTTATTGTTTGAGATCATGGTTGTATTTACCAATTTAAATATTTGTTTTAGGATGGAATGCAACTAATGAAAATTTTAATTTCTTTTGAATAGAGAGCTAACCAGAGCTGTCTCATGATGTACTAATGATAAGTAAAAAAGACACTCAACTTCTTTTTGGTTGGCAACCTCATGTTCTGACCTGTGCTGCAAATCTAGCATGACTCTTCCACCCTGAGACCTTGTCATGGCATACTAGCTGTTCTAGTTGATGTGGTTTATAAGGACATATATGGTGACATTCACATCTTCCTGTAGAGAAATTAGGAATTGCACCTCCCTTTATACACAAGGAAACTGAGGTTCAGAGAGATTAACACATTAAAGTTGTCACAGTGAGGACTATATGAACAGGAGCATCATTAAGGCCTTCATTTTTCATTTATTGGGTAAAATATTAGTTCATTATGTCTGAATAAAACTGCTTTTCCCTACAGTTATGAATTGAGTGGGTGTTAGATGTGGTAAAACATTGGGCAAATGCTAACCTAAAATAAAAGGTTCATTGTTTGATTCTGTTTCTAAACAAAGTTTGTGGTAGTACAGTTTAATTTGGCTAAACTGAAGAGTTATTCATAAGGATTATTAATCAAATAGAAAATAAGATTAAATTATTGCTATATTTAAAAGTGAATGGTTTAAGCAGTTATATTGAAAACCTGGATATTTTAAAGAACCTACTTGATAACTGTATACTTGATATTGGAATTAATAATTTCTCCTGTATTTCCTGTCCCCTTGCTATAAAATTTACTAACTATGTAGGTGTCTAATAGCACACTTATCTTAAGACTGATAGCTTAGAAAATGTTATAACGAACATCAGATTGATTACGTTTTGAAATTAGTGGTCTTTTCTAAGTATACAGACTCTTTTCAAAGTATATTTTGCTTAATAAAACATATCCAATCTAGAGAGAATAACTCATTGTATTCAAGTAGACCTCTCCTGCGGTCCCCAAGTACTCTGCACTAAGATGGACTCTTTGAGGAGGTAGTTCAGAACAGCCTGTGGTGTAGCTGCCTCCTGTTCTTTGTGCTGTTAGATTTTCTGTTGGGCTTAAAGGTCATCATCAACTGGAAGGAACTACGTCAATCCAATTTGTACCTTGAGTCTAAAGAGAAAGTTGAATTCTTAGCAGTGACAGAGTGTACTAGAACCCAGATCATCTCATTCCTTTTATTGTTTGGTTTCTGGTATAAGAATTCACATACAAATTTGATGAAAACGTGAGATTCCTCAAGGAGTCTGTATTCTTTTAGAATTAAGTGTTATGAGCTAAACCTGTTTGCTGAAGCTGTCTGCATCCATTAGTGTGGTTAGATGCAGTGGTAACCCAGAAGTTGGAGCACATGAAATAATTTAAATTAATGTATGCCCTAAGTTTTCAGGGCATTTTTAGCCTGACATACTGGTATAGCTTATGGTTAAAATTTAAACAAGCATATAAAATTTTTAGCTGATGTAACAGTTGAGTATCCAAGTATTTTTTTTCAGTTGTTTCAATATTGAGAACATATTTTTTTCTAAAAGAAATTGCTCACAATGCTTTTAGTCAAATTTCTTCTAGTTGCTGCTGCTCTGTTAGGTAGACTCCTAATGCTATTTCTCGCCCCTTTGGCCACACTTGTACTTTTTGCTTCTGAGTAAACAGGACATATAGTGAGGAAAGTTTTCTGGCTCGGAGTTTTCAGGGAGAGTGAGAGGTGAGCCATCAGGTGCACTTTGGCTTAAACTTGCTTGTCTATAATGGATATTGATTTAACTGAAGGGAAAGATTGTGGGGGCAGGGCTGGTACATGGCTCACACCGTGGAGAGCTGGCTATATATGAGGACAGAGAATTTACCTGTATGAGGCAAAGCTGAAGGTAGGGGGTTGAGGTGGCAGTTCTGGGAAGAGTATTCGTCAGGTATTATCAATGGGGATGATGAGAGCTTGAGTGGCTGTTTGTGTGTGAAAGAAAATCTTCCTATGCTAACAGGTTACATATTCCTTTATAGTGCCTGCCAGGGGCCAGTGCAGGAAACAGAAAGAGATATAACGTAGAGAATTAGTCATGTGGAAAGTCTTTGAAAGGACAGAGGGCTGAACTTGTAGCTGGGCCTCTGACAATTGACTTCAGGACACCTTGTAACCCACCATGATAGCTGCCACTTTGCCACAGTCAGGTAAATAGCTAGTGAGAGGTTGCCTGAGACAACGGTGGCTCACACAGCCACTGCTGTTGTTACAGCCACTACTGGAAGTGGAGTGGAGTGTCTAGTCATTGCTGTGACTTCTTGATGCCTGTGACTGTGTTTGTGTGCACAGCTGTATTGTTAATAGCAGAACACTGAGGAGAAGGACCTGTCACATACGCCTTTTCTCAAGGTCAGAATCATTCTTGTTCTAGAGATTCAACTATATTTGACTTTCTGTTCTTGAGATTATCAGAAATTGTGAATTTTTGTGTTACCAACTTTCATGAAACAGTTTGGAATTTTGTTTATTTATGGCTATGTGCTTTTTCTTGAAGAGGCAGTATAAATTTGGCTTCAGATTTTTTTGAGATAACGATAAAGTTAAAGATGCTGAAGAAGTAAGGGAGAAATCTGATCCTGTAAGTGATTTCTAGAGCGGTATTTGTGGCTATTAAGTATTAGTGTGTGGTCTGTAGCTTAGTCCTTGTAGTTTTGGAGATCACATCAGATCAGGTGCCTTCTTCAGGGTAGTATGGCCGTAGATCCCATACATTTAAGACTAGAATGAGATCAAACTCTTAAGAGATACTATTTACATTTTTTAAGTTTTGTGATTTTATTTTTGATTATAAGCCTTTTGAAGTGATTGTAGCTCTATGTACATAGAGTTCCCTTTTCTGTGCACATGCACTAAGCTTCACAGCTTGGAGAGCTGGAGAGTGCTGGGCATTGTAGAACATTGTTGGACCTCCAGCCTGTGCTTTTAGGAACTCTTACAGTGCAGACCACAGATCTGATTCTCTGTCTGCAGCTCACAGCCTGAACCTCCCTGCTGTCTTTGATCAGCTGCCTGGTCTCTCTACTCATCTCTCCAGCTTTGTCTTTTTTTTACTCAGATTGTTTCTCCCACGTTTCTCTGCTTTCCAGAGAAAAAACTGACTTTGTATATCTCTCGCCAGTCTTTTTGAAGTGTTTCTTAACCATTGTGAATTGTCAGTTTCCGGGGTCAGGTAGAAACTGCAGGTTAAAGTATTTTTTGTTATGTTGGGCCTGGCCGAGATAAAATACACAAAAATACATATTTTTTGTTTTATTTTTGTATTAGAAATATTCTGGAAGCCAAGTTTCAAGGCAGTAATTTACTTTTATTTGGAACCCTTGTTTTAATGGATCAGAATAGGCTATTTTATAAATTTCTCCTTTTAAAGTCACCTTTAAAAAAGAAAAGTGATTGGAAATGGGTCTTTGAAATGAATCTCTAAGGATAATTTCTTAGTGAGTGACTGCTTATTAATCCAGTTATAGTGTGTATGAAAATTTCATTAGCACTGTTTGTATGGCATTTGTTTCAGTTAGGTGGTCAGGGAGGGCCTTCCCAAGCGTTTGTACAAACCACGAGTTGAAATACTAGAAGGAAGTTTGCCATATGAATGTTTCAGAGGGAACATAAACTCTTCACTACAAGAATCTAATACAGTAAAGAAGCAGAAAGACCAGTGTGGCTAGTGCCGAGGAAGTGAGGTGAAAGCTTGGAGGCTGAAGAAAGAGACAGGTGTCTGTGGAGGTCTGCAGACCACAGGAAGGGATCTGGAGTTTGCAGTTCTCCTTTCCTCTCTTTCCTCATCGTCTTCCTCTTGTTCTCCCCTCCTGTCTCCCCCTTATCCTTCCTTCTCTACCTCTCTAGTGACTGGTTAGATAAATGCTTTACCATAATACAGAGCCAAACTCCAGACTGGATTTTGTTTATTCTTAAAGTTACTAAAATGCAGAGTTTGAGAACGAGTATTTGAGGCATATTTCAAAAAGCCACTAAGATTTCAAATTATGGCAAAAAGGTAAGAAAGGAGACCTTTTAGGTTAGAAGAAAATTAATGATGGATTGGATTTTTATTAAGAGTAGTGTCAGTGAAATAGTGGTGGGTAGATTTGAAATACATGTTTTGAAAGAGGAAGTGACAGGACTCTATGACTGCAGGTAAGGAAAGGAGAGGATTTAAGTTCAGGATGATGTTTAGGTTTTTGCTCTAGGCAACTAAGTGGGTGGTGTTGCCATTTTCAGGAACAGGAAAAACTGGAGGTTGGGTAGAATGATCAAAGTTAAGTTTCTCTCTCTCTGTGTGACAGATGTACATCCAATATTTAGCTCACTTTACTATATCATATATAATACATTCCTTTATTCATCCATTAGTCTATTTTATTTTTTATGCATTTAAAGGTAAATTGCCATCATCAATGCCTTTCTCAAAGAAAAACTTACTATGTTTTCCCCTCTCTACCCCATCCCCCAATTTACAGGTGCAAAATCCAAGGTTTGCAGGAAACCACGCTCAAGTTCTTATAGCTAGTAGTTACTGGTAGATCTAGGATAAGCATGCAGCTTATCATTAATCTAGAACTCTAATTCGATTATATGTTAAAATTAAGAATAAAAATGGGGGGTGGAGAGATGGCTCAGTGGTTAAGAGCATTGCCTGCTCTTCCAAAGTACCTGAGTTCAATTCCCAGCAACCATATGGTGGCTCACAACCATCTGTAATAAGGTCTGGTGCCCTCTTTTGCCCTGCAGACAGAATATTGTATACATAATAAATAAAAAATATTTTAAAAAATCTTTAAAAAGCAAGGAATAAAAATGGAAGGTGGATGTTGTGGGATATGCCTGTAATCCCAATACTTGAGAGGTTAGAGGCAGTTCAAGGCTAGCCTTGGCTACATAGAGAATTTGAGGCCAGGATGGATTATGTGAAATGCTGTCTCAAAAACAAAGCAAAGCAAAGCAAAACAAAACTAAACTAAAACCAAATAACAAAACAAAACAAAATACAACACAAACAACAAAGAATAAAAGTGAATTTTAGAAACAGAACACATTCTCTTTTGTACTGTATTATGGCTAAAGTCTCTTGGGTTTAAGTGTCAAAGACAAAAATGCAAAAGATGTACTAATAACTGTTGTATTTAGTGGATTACAAACTTAGTCTGGACTCTTAGAAAAGTAATTTATAGTGCAGAATTTAAAACATTTTTGGTTGTTTGGTTTAGGAAAGTGACTTCAAAATCTCAGCATTAATTTTCTTTACAAGGCCTTTGCATTAGCAAATTCCTTTGCATGCCTACTATGTACCAAACCTCATACCAGGTCCAAAGCACTAAGAGGAAATAATTTAAATTCAGTACTTTCAGTTCATCCTTAACTTCTTTTTCAAAATTTAAAATTCCTCTTTATATTTTGCAGCATTTTTAAAAATATAATAAATGCTAGAGATCAAGTTGGTTAAAAAAGCTTCTTTAATCTTGGGAAAATGTTAGTCTTGGTAATTAAAAATAATAATATGTTGTGTATAACACAGTCTGCAGCCTTGAATCATCTCTACAAGTGTGAAGGGCAAACAGACTTTTCATTTGTTTTGCATGAACATCTTACTAAGGTGTGGAAATATGATACTTTAATTTCTGTCTGATGGACTTTGTACTCTGTAGGTTATTTGTTGTTAATATTAAACCTGGGAATTAATACTTCCTGAAGTTAGCACAAAAGTATGAAGCTTGTTTTAATTAAATTAAACTATTTTTCTTCTATTGATAGTTTATACTTTCTTATAAAATATACTTATATTGGTTTGCAAGAATTTGAATTTTAAGGAAATTAATTGAATAGAACATTGTGTTTTTCCTTGCTGTGTTCTAACATTAATATCCTTTTGACAACTCTCTCAACTCTCATCTTCCTAAATGCCCTCTCTCATTAGTACATAGCATGATTGCTTTGTTATACTACTTCAAAATCCAGTCCCAAAGTTACTTCCTTCAGAAGTTATTCTAAGATTAGCATATTAAAACTTTTATTTCTATACTTTCCAATCTCAGAATGTGAAATAATACTGTACTATTTATTAATTCCGATTAATTATATATAGCCCGGCAGTTTAGATTCTACCCAGTAGAATTGATGATAGAATTGATCTATGAACAATGTTGAGTAAAATTACAATAAATTTTATCTTAATCAGTAAATACACTTTACACTAAAAGACAGTTCTGTACTTTCACACATTTGTAGAAGATTAGGGACTATAGATGGATTTAACAAGGGATCTCTGGTTTTGTTTGTTTTATTTTATTAGGTTGCACTTAGATTTTGTGGGAAAAAGGAAAATGGTTAGCTTTTAGTTCCTTGTTAATAAGAATTAGAAAAGTAAGAGGATGGAATTAAATTGAATATTTTTGAGCTTATTTGACATATGTTTGAACTGGGAGATGATTTACTTTTGTTGGCCTTGAACTTTATATATATATATATATATATATATATATGTATATATATATATATAGTAGCCATGTGTGTGTGTGTGTGTGTGTAGTATATAGACATATATCTGATCTTCCTACTCCCACCTCTTGAATGTTGGGATTGCAGGTATGTACCAGCATGCCTTGTTTACATGATGCTGGGGATTGAACCAAGGGCCTCATGAAAACTATACAAGTGCTCTACCACTTGAGCTAAATTTCCATCTTTCTGGTTTTTTTTTGTGTGTGTGTGTTTAAATACGTGTGTGTGCCTGTGTATGTATATGTGTGTGCATGTGTTTTTAGACTGAAAGACAACCTTAGGTGTCATTCTTAATGCTGTCTACCTTCTTTGAGGTTAGATTGTCAAGCCCTAGGGAATCTTTCTGGTTTTGCCCCCCTAACACTAAGATTACAATGCTTGCCACCACACTGGCATTTTTATGTGGTTTCTGGCACTTGAACTCAGGCTCTTATTTTTTATAAGGCAAGAACTTTATTGACTGAGTTGTCTTTCCAACCATATGAGCTGATGCTTAAAAATCTCTTTAAAAAATATAAAAAGTATAAAATGAATAGCTTTAGGTTAATTAAAACATAGTTACTTGTACTTTGAGAACAAAGTCCATTGGCGTAAGATGAGATGTATCTAAGAAGCTGATCATAAATCAAATGTATTACATAAAGTTATCATATGTGATTTTTTTGACATCCAAATTCTTCCATGTGAAAATCTTTTAAAGTCTTTACAATTAACTTCTGGGGGCTTGTAGTTTGGTCAGAATTAGATATAGTGTGGTCAGAAACTAGTCTGATGTCAGAGATAGCTTAAATGTTGGCATCATTGCCACTAAGGAGAGCTGAGTCTTAGGGTAGACTTTAGTATGACTGTAAAGTGAAATTAGCATTTAGAACCTCTCAATTTTCCCCTTTGACCTCATAATTTTTCTTGTTGTTATTCTCTATGCCTTGATATCAGAATGTCTAGTCTCCTCTTATCTTTGATAGGCAGTTAACAATAGGCATTCACCATCATATACTAGGTAGTTATTAGCAAAATTATCTGATTAACATAGTCTATACTAAACTGGTGCAAGAAATTACTTCTACTAAACCTGCTTGTGTATATTTTCTTGTTAATCTCCTCAATAACTACAAATAATGGGATTTTGAATGTCATTGTAGGAACTTTTCTTTAAACTACACTACTAAACTAATTCTGTCTAATATAATGGGTTTTAGAAAGTGTAGGGAAAATATGTATGGTTCCTATCCCTGTCTTTATATCGTCATTTTTTTTAAAGCAGTTCTACTTTATTACTTGATTATTACCTTTCTCCATATATGTCCTTGCCCTTTGGTTCTTAAAGTCACCCATTATTTTGGATTATTTACTAAATTGTTAACTATATAGGAAACTTTGAGCTTTCCCCTTTTACCAAGAATTGTCATATTTGTGTATAACCATGGTGTTGCAGGGAACCGCTTGTTCGTCCCTGCCATCTGGCTAGCTTAGCCCCAAAATAACCATATAGAAATTGTATTAGTTATAACACTGCTTGGCCCATTAGCTGTAGCTTCTTATTGGCTAACTCTTATATTAATTTAACCCATTTTTATTAATCTGTATGTCACCACGTGGCAGTAGCTTACCGACAAAGATTCTAACCAGCGTCTATCTCAGGTGGAGGATCTTTGGTGTCTCTCTGACTCCGCCCTTCTTTCTTCCAGCATTCGGTTCCATCTCCCCAACTACCTAAGTTCTGCCCTATCAACAGGCCAAGACAGTTTATTTATTAACCAAGAAAAGCAACACATAGACAAATGGACCATTATGGCACCCTTAGTTAGCCTAGTCTAAGTAATTAAATGGTCCAGTTAGGATGCCTAGTACCTGTTGTGGATTGGCTGTGCTTTGCCCTTTGTCTCTAGAATATTTAGCCATGGATAAATGCTTTGAATATCCTTTCATGAATAGGATCCTTTCATTCTGAGTATAAGCATCTCCAGCTTGGATGTCTAACCTAACTCTTCTGCTAGCTTCTGCCCTCCTTCATCACAGCTAGGTGAATCTGGTGTGAATGCAGGAACAATCTTACCTATACAAATAGGACTTTTACTATTTATTTTTGTTTCAAAAAAGTTTAATCAGCTTTGAGTCAACAAGTAAATTGAAAACGAAAACCCATGATAAAACCTGGAGTAAGCTACCCATAAATTAACAAAGTTAGTTATTCTTGTCTGTGTTAGCCACGTGGCTTGGTACCTTTGTCAGTGAGGGATTCTCATTTTGCTTCCTCTGCGGCTGGTGAAGACTGCAGACTGACCTTTCCTCTTCCCAGAATTCTTCTGTGCTCATTGCCCTGCCTCTACTTCCTACCTGGTCACCCTGCCTATACTTTCTGCCTGGTCACTGGCCAATCAGCATTTTATTAAAAATAATACAAATGACAGGGTACACAGACCATTGTCCCACAGCACTGAACCTGATCATTAAGACCCTCCTTTTCATTTTAAAAATTGAGTATCTTTTAAAAAATGGTTGAGCTGGGCATGGTGGTGCACACTTTTAATTCCAGCACTTAGAAGGCAGAGGCAGGTGGCTCTATGAGTTTGAGGCCAACCTGGTCTATAGAATGAGTTCTAGGACAACCAGGGATACACAGAAAAAACTTGTTTTGAATTTTTTTTATTTTATATGTATGGATGTTTTGCTTGCATGTATGTATGTGCATTACTTGTGGGTCCAGTGCTTTCAGAGGCTGGAAGAATGCATCAAATCTTCTGGAACTGGAACTAAGGGTGATTGTGTGCTGCCATGTGGGTACTGGGACTCTAATCTGGGCTCTCTAAAAGCCAATTAATGCTTTTTAACTACTGAGCCCTCTCTCTGGCCCCTTAATTGACTTTTATTTTTTTCCTAGATAATTTTATGTATGTAAACAATGCATCTTGATTATATATAACCCCAAATATTTCTTTCTATTCACCCCCAGCTTTTTCTTCCTATATTCCCAATGGGTTCATGTCCTCTCTTTTGTTAAGATCCACTGGGTTCACTTAGCACTTCTGTTGGAATGTTGTCTGACCTAGTGAACTTGATCTTGTGCAGGTAGCCCTAGTTATAGTGAATTCATGAGTGTAATGGTATGCCGTGTTCAGAAAACAGCATATCTTCTCTTCCTTGTGCTCTTAAATTTGTGTGTGCCTCTGGAGACCACTTCCTAAATATAGCTCCAGTAGCATAGACACTGAGAAAACAATAAATGGGACCTCCTGAAACTGAAAAGCTTCTGTAAAGCAAAGGATATGGTCAACAAGACAAAATAACAGAATGGGAAAAGATCTTCACCAACCCTACATAGCACAGAGGGCTGATCTCCAAAATATACAAAGAACTCAAGAAATTGGTCACCAAAAGAACAAATAATCCAATTTAAAAAATGGGGTACAAACCTAAACAGAGAACTCTCAACAGAGGAATCTAAAATGGCTGGAAGACACTTAAGGAAATGCTCAACATCCTTAGCCATCAGAGAAATGCAAATCAAAACAACTCTGAGATTCCATCTTACACCTGTAAGAATGGACAAGATCAAAAACATTGATGACAACTTATGCTGGAGAGGGTGTGGGGTAAAGGGAACACTTCTGCATTGCTGGTGGGAGTGCAAACTGGTACACCTGCTTTGGAAATCAGTGTGGTGATTTCTCAGAAAATTAGGAAACAACCTTCCTCAAGACCCAGTAATACCACTTTTGGGTATATACCCAAAGGATGCTCAATTGTACCATAAGGACCTGTGCTCAACTATGTTCATAGCAGCAATATTTGTCATAGCCAGAACCTGGAAGCAACCTAAATGCCCCTCAACCAAAAAATGGATAAAGAAAATGTGGTACATTTACATAATGGAGTATTGCACAGTGGAAAAAAATAATGACATCTTGAAATTTGTGGGCAAATGGATGGATCTAGAAAACATTATTTTGAGTGAGGTAACCAAAACCCAGAAAGACAAATATAATATGTACTCACCCATAAGTGACTTTTAGACATAAAACAAAGTAAAACCAGCATATAGTTCACAATCACAGAGAATGCAGACAACAAAGAGGACCCTAAGAGAGACATACATGGATCTAATCTACATGGGAAGTAGAAAAAGACAAGATCTCCTGAGTAAATGGGGAGCATAGGGATCATGGGAGAGGGTAGAAGGGAAGAGGGGAGGAAGGGAGGGCAGCGGAAAAAAATATATAGCTCAATAAAAACAATTAAAAAATAAATTTATGTGTGTCCTTTTCTTTATTGTTCCTTGATTCTTTGGGACAGAGGGTTTGTTGATATAAGTGTCTCATTTAGAGCTGAGCACTTATTCTCAGCACTTTAACCAGTTATGAGTTTCTGCATTAACAGCTAGCCACTGCAGAGAGAAACTTCTCTGGCCAGGGTTAAGCACAGCATTTGTCTGTGAATATAAATATAAATATTAGAAGGCAGCATGACAACATGTCACTTAGTAAAACAACAGAATTAGTCTTCCTCCTAGGACCTGTAACCTCCTGAGTCATGGGCATTTTGAGCAGATTTATACTACCAGTCCTAAATTTAAATTCCTTCCTATGGAGAAGATGTTAGATCCATTCATAACCTTTGTGCCACTATTACACTAGTGTACACGTCTTGCCTGACAGATTAGTTTTGTAGGATGCAGAGGTTGTCACAGGAGTACTATTTGATGTCCTGTCTCCCCCAGAGGCTCATAGAGCACCTTTTGGCACTGTGAAAGTTAGTCATCAGGGAGGAAGTTTTCAAATCAGTTTGTGTAGGAGGTCCTTCTGTCTTTGTGTTGCTTTCATTTGTTAATAAACTGCTTTGGGCCCTTGATAGGGCAGAACTTAGGTAGGCGGGGAAAATTAAAGGGAGTGTTGGGAGGAAGAAGGCAGAGTTAGAGAGACGCCATGGATCCACCGGAGACAGATGCTGGGAATTTTACCTGGTAAGCCACTGCCATGTGGTCATACACAGATTAATAGAAATGGGTTAAATTATGATGTAAGAATTAGCCAATAAAAAGCTAGAGCTAATGGACCAAGCAGTGATTTAATTTCTGTGTGGTTATTTCGGGGTTAAGCTAGATGCATGCCCGGGACGAACAAGCGGGCCCTCCTCTAACAGTCAGTTCAACTTAATTTTTCTATGTCCTGCAACCAAAACAGGACAGGTTGTGTCTTTGGCAATATGTTCTTAATGTCTGCGACAGTTCTATTTAAGACACACAAGTTTAATAAAGGCCAAAATACACACAGATTACTATACCAGAGAGAGCTCCTCCGAAGAAGCAGGCAGGTCGGTGATCCGCGCAGAGGGCCTACCATTTTATACCTCTCTTGGGACCTGGTGGTCCAGCCCCATTAATTAATTAAGGGGCGGCATAATTAGCTAATGGCGGGGCATGGCTATAAACCGAAATGGTCAAGACCACACCCCTTCAAATGTCCAGTTTTTTGGGCAACCAAGGATAATGACAATAGTCTGTGTCATTTGTGGGGGCTTCAGAGAAGACTCCTTTCTTAAATTCAGCAAGAACCACTATTCACACCTAGCTTCCTACTGTCTTAGTGTAGTGTTTGTGTTTGGTGATACTGTGTAAATACTTGGTTAGAATATGCAGAGACACCTGGTTACTCTTACACAGAGAATATTCTAGTGAATCATTTGGTAGCTAATGAAATTCTGAAGAATAAGGATCAATACAGTAAACATTAATATTTTAACAGACATGTTAAAGAAAACCCCTAAGACTTTAAGATGAATTATATTGTAGGCACAATGTATATTGCAGTGCATTTGTCAAAGCTGCATCATTGTTAATGAGGCAAATCAATTTTGGTAGATATAGCTATTATGTAACTTTTGAAATATTTTGTAAAGACATTTGGCTTAACTAGTGTTGTACTTTGGTTAATTATTTTTTTTTGTTGTAATAAATTCTGTAACTCTCTTAATTAAGTGTAAGGTAGGAGAGATAGCCTAGTTGTTAAGGAAAACATGAGGGCCTAAGTTTGATCCTCTAGAATCCATGTTAAAAAAAATTCCAGGTATGGTGGTGTGCCCCTTGTAATTTCAGTGCTGGGGAAGTAGAACAGGGTGAATCTCTGGGGCTTGCTGGTCAGTCAGCTTAGCCCACTTGACGAGAGGCACCATCTCAAAATATGTGTGTATGTGTGTGTGTGTGTGTGTGTGTGTGTGTATGTATACACCTAAGAACCATACCTGAAATTGTTCTCTGGCTTTCACATGCATGAATACATGTATACATAGGTACCATTACATACTTACCCACACACATACACATACATACATATATATGTACAAAGTAATGTAAAGCTTAAGAAGCCTGTTTTTAGGATACTCAAATCATATGCATAGGTAACTTTTATATTTTTATAGTGATTTTATTAATACATAGTTGTATGATTATAAATCTAAATTATCTAATCCCCATTCACTATTTTTATGAATAATTTAATTAAAAAATTATGTATATGTGGATCTGGAATGGTAGCTCAACAATTACGAGAACTGGCTGCTTTTCCAGGAGACCTGGAATTTGATTCCCAGCACTCACGGTAGCTTATAATTATCTCTAACTCTGCTTCCAGGGGACCTAATCCTCTTCTGGGCCCCATGGGTCAGGCATGCCCATGGGCACACATATATACATGTAGGTAAAACACCCATGCATAAAATAATAATTTTTAAAAGTTTACATGTACACATCTGAGTATGGATTTGTGCATGTGCCTTCAGTACTTATGGAGGCCATGTCCCTAGAGCTGGAGTTGCAGCCTGCCATGGGTTCTTGAAGAGGACTCATGTCCTCTGCAACAACAATGCATACTTCTAACTGTTTAGCTATTTCTCCAGCCCTACATTCGATAGTTTTATGTTCTTGTAGGTGGGATGAACTTAGTTTTGGGGGCGGGTTAGAAAAATAAAACCACTTCTTCTTTTAGAATACCACAGCTATTTAGAGTTTTGAACAATTCATTTCATTTCAACTTAATATTTGTTGAGTTATTACTCTGATAATGTGCCTGATAAGTACAAGGGGACCATATGAATAGGATTCCTGATGTCAATGCGGGAGAGAGAGTGTCTTAGGACTATTTTGGACTTGAGTAGGATGTGGGCCGAAGAGGAAGGGAAAACATGGGATTTTAGACAAAATGAAGATTGGGAATGTCCTAAGAGAAAGATTAGAAACTATCATTGAAGAATGGTAGGGGAATTCCTTTAGTTCAATGATAGAATTGTTGTATTAGTTTCCTTGCTGCTGTAATGATGATGATGATAATAATAATAAAAATAAAATTTGTTGATATGAAAAACTCAATTTATTATCTTACAATTTTAGAGGTAAACTAAATGTGTAGCCTGGTGTGGTATTGCATGCTTGTAGCAGCAGCATTTGGAGATAGATGCAGGACAATCTGCTGTTTAAGCCAGTCTTAGCTACCTCGTAAGTTTGAAGCCAACCTGGGTTGTATGAAACTGCCTTTTAAAAAAACCTGAAATGAAGTAGTTTAAAATGTATGTGGACAGATTGTATCCCTTCTGGAGGCTCTAGGGAAAACTCTGGTTTCTTTTTTCTACCCCTGCCCCCAAGCTTCTAGGGTCCCCTGCATTTCTTGGCATGTGCTCCTTCATCTACTTAAACTACATCACTCTAACCCAATTGTTTTCAACCTGTGGGTCGTGACCCCTCTGGGAGTCAAACGACTGTTTCACAGGGGTCACCTAAGAGCATCTGAAAACATAGATATTTACATTACAATTCATAACAGTAGCTAAATTACAGTTATGAAGTAGCAATGAAGATAATTTTATGGTTTGGGGTCACCACAATATGAGGAACTGTATTAAAGAGTCATAACAATTAGGAAGGTTGAGAACCACTGTTCTTGCCTTTGCTTTCTTCATCATATCCCCTTTTCTCTGACCTTACCTCCCCTCAAGGACTCTCATTATTATATATGCCTGTAGGGTAAACTCCCCACCTCTGGTTCCTTAACTTAGTCACGTCTACCAATTCCCCTTTGCTATATCTGATAATATACATAGGTTGTTGAGATTAGGACATGGGCATCTGTAGGGGGCTATTTTCTAGCGTACTGCAACAATCAAGAGAGACTTGATAATTGGCTTCAAATATTTGAAGGAAGGACTGGCATATGGAAGAAGGACTATACTTTTTCTGTGTTGTCTCAGGGATAGAATTAGAACCAGTGGGTGGAAATTATAGAGAGACAGATTTGTACTCACTTTAAGAGAACTTTGTAACGGAGCTGTGAGGATGGAGTGGGCAGTCTTAGAACACAGCAGCATCTCCTAGACACTGGCAGTGTTGAACAGGGAAAGACCTCTTACTGGTTGTCATAGATGGGATTTAATGAATTTAAGACTAGTAATTAGAACTAAGTGAACTAACTTTACACCCTTGCCTGTTCTGAGTTCAGGTGATTCTGTATATCCCAGTGCTGTTAGCCTTTGGATATAAAATGTAGCCTCTCAGTAAGGGATTTAACTTAACTCCATTGGTTGGTTGCCTGTTGTTTCTTGTTCCCACTTCAACAAACAAAAGGCTCAGAGAGAAGTCTTAAAAAGATCAATAGACTTAAGGATTTACTGCTGAGACAGTGACTTGCTTTTATAAGATAAAGTTTTTGTAGGTTCAGTCTTTTTATTTTCTTTTGTTTTGTTCGAGAAGGAGGGGAGAATCTCATGTTTTTCTTCCTCTCAGGTACTGGGATTATGTATCTGTACCATACCTGAGTATCCCCCCCCCTCATTTTTTCTTCCTTTCTTTCTCTCCCCCCTCCTTATATAGTTCTGTAGCCCAGGGTGTCCTGAAATTTATATCTCCCTGCCTCTGATTCTTTCCTGAGTAATAGGATTACAAGTATAGACTTTCATTCCTTGTTTACTTTAACATATTAAAAAAAATTCTCTTAGTTGAGGTGAAAAAAAGTAAGACTTTGAAAAAATAAAATAGATACAATTCTTAAAAGTTATCTGGAAAGGAGTTTAATTTTTAAAAATTTACTCTTTGAGAATTTGTACATACACACAATATATTTTGATCATGTTTACCTCCCACAGCCTTCCTCCAACTCCTCTGGGATCCCCTCCTACATCCCTTTCCCAAACTTATGTTTCTTTCTCTCTCTGTTTTAAAATAATCCTCAGAGTGCAGTCATTGGTGCACGGGAGTGGGCCCATCCACTAGAGCAAGGCTGACTTACCAGGGACCACACCCCTAAAGAAAACTGACTCTCACTTGCAGCTACTATTGTCAATGCCTCCCCATGGGAAGGAGTTTGCAAATCTTAATTTTAGCTTTCTAGAGAGAAGTTAATTTTTTTATTTTAATATACTGTTGTAATAACTGTAAATGAATTTATTCATTTATGTTAAATACTATGTTTCATTCCATAACCATTTCAATTGGGAAATCTCATTTTTAGTAGTTGTTTATTATCAAGTAGTACTGGAAGATCAATACTGAATCTCAGGAATCCAAGTCAAAAGTTTGCATATTGTTGAGGGGTTTTTAGGCTTCTGGGAGTCAATGAAGACATCATTGCTCCTGAAAAAGCTTACATGTTTTTAGTCTACCATAATGTATATATATTTTTTAAATTTTAAAAATTCTGTAGATTAAAACTGTTGAGAGGACTAATTTTTTTGGAGAAGTATTTTTGATGAAATAGAGCTAAACAGAACATTCTTTCTAGCTAGCTTGGCATACTGTAGCATCATGGCATTTATACCCTGCCACCAAACCAGCAACAGCAACAAGCAACACAAAACCAAAAACAATTGCATGTCATGTTTTCTATTAATATATGACTTTGGTAACAGTACACAAAAACTTCCATTGTTTCTCTGGCTTCCACCTTATATTTCACCCTGGATCTCCTCCCCCATTACATCGACATTACATTTTAAAAGACCCCAGAGACCTGGGTGCCTTCAACCCACCGTCAAGACACAAGACATCAGAGGCCAGCTGGATGCAAAATGCAAGAGGGTTCATTTTCTCAGACCTGAGGATACTCAGCATTCGAAAAACTGAGCATGCCTTTACAGACTAGAGTCAGTATTTATATTTTACACGAACAGATGATTATACACTTTCTATTAGCTACTTTGAGGCGAGGGAAAAATTGAGTTATGTCAGCTTGACCTTGTCTAGATACATCTTGTGTTCTCTATTCATCCTTTATCTCTTTGTTAGCTAGGCCCGACCTTCAGACTATAGGCCTACTGCTGCCATGGGTCCGAGTGGCCTTGCTTTGAAGATACCAAGGCACCTGGAATCCTGCTTCTGCTAGCAGGGAATCTTGGCTGATGTCCCTATTTTGGGTTAGGAGAAGGGGGTCGTGACATTACTGCTGCTGTTAACCCATTCCATTTCAATTTAACAGTGTAAAGAGATAATCTCATCTATCTGCTTGACCTTGAAATAAATAGTATTAGAAAGGGCAATAAGAAGTTGTTTTACATAACTCCCAGTTTTAAAGTGGCAAATGGTCTAATTTGGTGTAATAGAATTTTAAAAATGTAGACTCTAAATCATTTCCTAAAATTTAGGCATTAGAGACTTAAACCTTTGAAGCCACATAAAGTTTAGTGAATATACATTTTCTGAGATGAGGGTCTGTAAACTTTTATCATTTCTTTTATAAATCATCATTTAAAATATTTTGTGCCAAGTTTGTCATAAACACTATGCCCAACTTTCTCAATTTACAGTTCATTTTGTGTGTGTGTGTGTGTGTGTGTGTGTGTGTGTGTATGTTCATGTTCCCATGTGTATGTGTTTGCACTTGGATATGTGTGCATTGAGGTCAACCTCAAGTGGTGGTCCTCAGGGAACTCCCCCCCCCTTTTTGAGTCAGGGTTTTGCCTTTTCCTGGATCTCAGTTAGGCTAGGCTGGTTTGCTACCAATCCCCAGGGATTGTCCTGTCTCCCCTTACCTCTTTCCCCTCCTCAGGATTGGAATTACATGAGTGCACCACTGTCCCAGACATTTTTATGTAAGTTTTAGGAACAACCCAGGTTCATGTGCCTACAGCTGAACTCTTGCCAGCCTCTACCATATAATTCTTACATACTTTATTTTTTATCTGGAGCCTGTAGGAAGTAATCAATCTTAAAACAGAAAGGGAACTGTTTTACTGTTGAAAGATGGATGCCATTTACTGCTACTGTAATTAAATAGATCCACACAACATTCTCAATACTTTAGGGAGGATCTCAAGGTCAGTATCTGTATACAATAAATCACTGTTTGAAACTATGGCCTTGTAATTCTTTTTTTTTCTTTATTGATATTTATTGGGCTCTACATTTTTTTCCTGCTCCCCTCCCTGCCTCTTCCCTCCCCCCTTTAACCCTCCCTCAATGTCCCTATGCTCCCAATTTACTCAGGATTTATTCTTTCCCATGTATATTAGGTCTATGTAAGTCTCTCTTAGTGTCCTCATTGTTGTCTAATTTTTCTATGATTATGGTTTGTAGGCTGGCTTTCTTT
>JAQHUG010000317.1:1854174-1913287 GCA_028555095.1 Dicrostonyx torquatus
CTTGTGTTTTCTTTATTTTTTCCATCTTACTTTTCAAGTCCTGATGGGTTTCTGTTATATGTTTGAGTTCTTTTTTTTGGTCTTCTTTAAGTGATTTTCTGATAACTTCCAATTTTTCATTTGTTTTCTCCTCCATTTCTTTAAGGTGATTTCTAATTTCATCTTTAAAAATTTCAAACATTCTCTTGAGGTTATTATTTTGATCATTTTCTTCTGGTTCTTCCATATTTGGTTGTTCAGGTCTTAGTTTTGTATGGACTTTAGTTTTTACTGGTATTGTGTTCCTCCTTGTGGTGTAGCATGTGATCTTACCTTTTCTACTCATCTTTTCCTCTAATGGGTGTGGTTGGGGCTGTCTGAGATTCTGCTGGATAATCGGAATTCTGTTCTGTTCTGTTCTGCTCTGGTTCTGGTCGCTGGGTCAGTCCTGATCCGCTTGTGACTTGGGACTGGGATTGCTTCTGGGCTTCTGCTCCTGGTAGAGCTTTTTCTCTTTGTGTCTTAGGCAACTGGTTCTGTCCCACACCGGTTCTGGTGGAGGTCGCAGACTCTGGGTCAGGTCATTGGTTCAATCCTGGTCTTCAGTGTCTTCGGATTGGTTGGCTCCTAGGACTGGACCTGCGCCTGTCGTCTGCTCCAGGTGGAGCTTGTTTCCTCCAGCTTTCGCTGTGGTGTGCTAGGAGGCTCGTTCAACTTCACTCCTGTGGAATTTGTTGCCCAAGGTGGAGTTCCTTGCCTCGGGGCAACTTTGGTTTACGGTACCGCCTTTGACCTGTATCTGTAAATCCTAGTCTGGATTCCCTCCTGCAGAGGTCCCGGGGTTGTAGTTGGACCTGGAAAGGTTTCTGGCTCCGGTCTACTGCCTGGGAGGTTCTAGGCTCGGGTGCGGGAGAGGTCTCAGACTCGTACTGGGATCCGGAGGGGATCCAGGTTCCTGCTTATTCCCTTTGATGTTCCAATCTGATGCCTGAACCCACAGAGGACCCGGCTCAGATCTACTCTCTTTGAGGTCCCAGACTTGCGCCTGGCGTCTCTGCGATCTCTGGTTCCTATCTATTCCCTCAGAGGACCCAGGTTCATGAGCGCCCAGGCTGGCAGAGGTCCTGGCTCTGGTCTAGTTCCTGGGAGGTCCTAGAATTTTGCCAGACCCACTAGGCTTAGGTAGGCTTAGTTCTACTCCCTTGAAGGTCCCGGATCCACGTCCGGACCCCTCAGTCGTCTCTGGCTCAGGTTCACTCGTTCACCTGTTCTGGTGGAGATCGTTGGTTCTGGTTCTGGTCGCTGGGTCAGTCCTGATCTGCGTGTGACCCGGGACTGGGACCGCTTCTCGGCCTCTGCTCCTCTTTGTAATTCTTTATTTGCTCTAAGGTGTATTTCTAAGTACATTTTTGTCCTGTTCTCTAATTTATATTCTATTTTGCCTTAAAGAAAATCTGTATGTATTTAGATTTGATTTTCTTATTGGTTTATTTTGTATGATTTGACAACTTGGATTCAAGACTGATTTCCTCCTTAGAATGCATATTTGTTTTGTACCTTTTCCTTCTATCATTAGTGTAACTGAGTCTAATGGTGTGGTTAAAACATGCCCAGACTGAATCTCTCTTTGCCCTTTTATTGTTTGCAGAGGAGTGAACTCGATAGCAATTATTGCTTTTGTGTTTAATTTAAAATTTAAAGTTTTATTTCTATATCTGTTTGTAAGGTCAGTTATGTCCTTCCACCTGTGCATTGAAGTCAGGTGTGACAGAGGTACCTTTGCTTTCTGGGCCATTTTACCAGTCTTAGTTGAGTTTTTTTTTTTTTTTAATTGATAAAGCTATATACACATGTAGCTAGAAGAAGTAATAGAGATCACATGTACTTTAAATTTTTTTTTTGTAGTTTTCAACAATGGTAACTCCTTATAAAATATATTGCAGTATTACAGAAATCTGACCTTGATTGCAATAAGCAATATTATCAGATCTTCCTAGTTTTCCTTGTATATGTGTTTTTAGTAGGTTTGTTATTTGTGTAGGTTTGTATGCCTTCCACTGTTGTCAATGTTTGAAACAGTTCCATTACCAACAACAAAGGAAAAGTTCCTCCTATTGGTATTTTTTAGCCACAAAATCCTTTTTATCTCTTGTCATTTTTATTACTTTATAACTTAAACAATGTTATGTAAATGAAATCACATAATCTTTTGGGGTTTATTTTTACACATAGATATAAAAATGTATTTTATCATATTTATCTTCTGTTCTTTTCCAGCTCCCTCCCTCTTCTGACCCATACCCACCACTACTTTTGTGGGTTTGAAAAACTAATTAGGTAGTTAATTTTGATGACCCAGTTAGTTTAATTAAGATTGCTTACAGAGGACTGTGTGAGGAAGTATTTACTGGAACATTGTTTTTACTAGTGGCTATTGTAATGGTTTGTCCTGTTCCTTTAAGAGACAAGTCCCGGCCACTCCTCCTTCTGCCAAGGCTCTGCTCTCCTGAAAAGCTAGCTTCTCCTCTCCTCCCCACCTTCATTTCCCTTTCTCTCTTACTCTCTCTACTCATCCCCTTCTTCCTCTCTCTTTCTTTTCCCCTTCCCTTCCATAACCCCGTAATAAATATCCAACCTCACTCTGCATGATGTGCCTATCCGCCTCTGTCTCTCACCTGCAGCAGCTCAAGCAGGCTGACCCGCTGAGGTCTCTCATCTGCCACGTGGCTCCTTGCCTGGGACTTGCTGCCCCTTGTGGCCTGCTGCCAGCTGCCGCCCCTTGGAGAATGGCACCGGTTTATTTTTACCATTACAGCTGTAATGGTTTAAGTAAAATGCTGCAGGTCCCTGAGTGGCGTCAGTGGGCAGGGGGCCATGAGACCACACTACAAGTCCCCAGCAGCGGCAGGCAGTAGGCAGCTGGGTCCCAGGCAGGAAGCTGTGTGGCGTGTGAGAGACCACCAAGGTGGATAGGCATGCCATGCAGAGTGAAGTTGAATATTTATTTAGTGGGTTATGGAAGAGAAGGGGAGAAGGGGGAAGAGGAGAGAGAGAGAGAGAGAGAGAGAGAGAGAGAGAGAGAGAGAGAGAGAGAGAGAGAGAGAGAGAGAGAGAGAGAGAGAGAGAGAGAGAAACAGAGGGGGGAAGGCGAGAAGTCGGGAGAAGGGAGAGACAGAAGCTGCCTCTTTGTGAAAGAGAGAGAGAGAGACAGAGATAGAAAAGAAGGGACTCAGGCTGGAAGCTGAAGATCAGCTTGTCTTGGTGGATGAGGAGGGAGTGGGCATGGCTTGTCTCTTAAAGGAACAGGACAGACCATTATAACAGCTATACCACCGAAGAAGTGAAAATATCTCCCCTTGGGATAGCATTAACTGATCATAGTTTGTTGTAAAAGGTGTGGGCTGTGTTCCAGGCACCCGGCTCCCAGCCCCCAGCCGCCGGCCCGCTCAGCCACCGGTTGCTTGTACCCGAAATAACCACACGACAATTATATTCATTAAAATTCTGCCTGGCCCATTATCTCTAGTCTTTTCTTGGCTAACTCTCACATCTTATTTCACCCCATTTTAATAGTCTGTAAGTCACCACAAGGTAGTAGGCTTACCGGGAAGATACAGCATGTCTGACCCTGGCGGCTTCATGGCGGCTCTCACACTTCCTTTCTTCCCCAAACTCTGTTCTGTCTACTCCATCCACCTAAGGGCTTTGTCCTATCTTACAGGCCAGGCAGAGTCTTTATTTAACCAATGAAAGCAAAGAAATACAGAAGATCCCTCCTACATCAGTAGTTACTAAGGGAGGGGATGGGCTAATCAGGCCCTCTAGATACCATCATCTGCCTATAAGTTCTAGAGGTGGGTGTGGTCTCATGGACCCTGTTATGTAAGGATTTTGGCAGGCCCAGGCTTGCATAGGTCTTGTGTGGGTATCTCAACTGTTGTGATATCAAGAGTGCACAGCCATGCCATGTTCTAAAGACACTGTTTTACCTACCTCACTCCATTCTTACCCTTTTGTCTTTTACAGTGGTCAACAAGCTGTGAAGGGGATAATATTTAAGTCTCATTTGTGGCTGAGCACTCAACAATCACTGTTCTAAGTACTTTTACCAGTTACAAGTCTTTGCAGTTACTACTTACCACAGCAAAAAGGAACTTCTCTAACAATAGAAGATAAAAGTAGTAATCTATGAGTATAAACATAATTATTTAGATGGCAATATGAGTGTATAATATCCATTTATAGACTTCTTTTTCATTTAGCATAATTTAAGATCATGCTGAGTAGTTGCATGTGTTGATCATTTATTTCTTTTCTGCCTCTTCTAGAGAGAGAGAAAAAAGGAAGGGACTCAGACTGGAAGCTGAAGATTAGTTTGCCTTGATGGACAGGGGAGGGAGTGGGTGTGCTTGTCTCTTAAAGGGACAGAGCAGACCATTATAGTAGTTAATGCAAGTGGTAAGGAAAAAGTAAATAAGTGTGTTTCATTATTTCTTTTAATTTATCAGAGAATGGAGTCCTAAAAAGGATATAGAACCAGAGAGAAGGTTGGAGTAGCCTCTGGTTTTAGAGGTAACATTATTCTATATACTGCCTCTACTCTTTAATGCACAGATTGATGCACAGTAGGTGTTCATATATTTTGTTGCGATCCCATATTGGGGCAACATCTGTTGGGGTCCAGCCTCAATGGGTAGGAATGTGTGGATTGGAAATATTAGATAGGAGGAACAGAGATAATAGAGATGTTGAGTAGAACCGGGAGGGCAATTCAGTGAATACTGAATTTGCTTGCATTTATTTTCCATATGCTGATATACCCCAGTCCAAAAAGGGGGGGGGGAGGAGAAGGCCAAAGAGTGCTTTAACATGACACAAAGAACAAACAGAACAATTACCTGCTTCAATACCTGAAACATCAAGCAACTATATCCTGAGTTAAGCATTCTGTTGTTTATGGAGGAGTTGTAGTGACCACACCTTAGATCAAGCAGCCACTCCTTGGGTCAGACCTCCTGTCACATCCTTGAAGAACAGGGATGGGCTTAATTCTCTGACCTTTGGTCAAAGTAGAACAGGTCCACCTCTGTGGGCCATCTCAATACCCAAAACACCGAGTAACCACACCATAGGTCAAGATATCTTGTTTGTAAGCCACACCTTAAGTCAGACCTCTTGTCAGTAACTTTCAAAGGGCAAGAGTAGGCTTAAACTTTCTGGCCTTCAGTCAAGGTGGAGCGGACCTACTTCTGTGGGCCCCTACAATATTTGAATAAGTAAGTGGTATCATTATACTTAGCAGAACTCTTTGACTAGAAATGGAGCCACTTGTAGTTTACAAGCAGGCCTTCTATTACTATAAACCGAGACTTGGTAGAAATGACTGAGAAATATTTTATCAGGGAATGCTAGGAATTTAGGAATGGAGACATAATTACAGTAGTATTGCTGAGTATATTGGTGAAACTCGTGAGACATAACTTTAAAGTGAATCATTCAGATTGAAATAGTACACTAGTAAAGAACATCACCTCATGCTTTTTAAGTAGTTATCAAATTATATCCACACTAGAACAGTTAGCTGGTTATCTGTTCATGTTAGCATAAACATTTTGCATTTAATGTTTTGATTTCATTACCACCTAAGTGAAATGACATTACATTTTGTTCTGTAATTTCCCTCATGGTAATAGAATGTCTGTAATGGTAAAAATAAAATTGGTGCAGTTCCCTGAGCGGTAGACCACAGTGGACCATGAGGAGCTGTGGCGGGTGGGACATGGATACGGATAGGCACACCATGCAGAGAAAGTGGGTATTTATTTAGTGAATTAGGAGGGGAAAGAGAAAGGATGGAAGGGGAGAAGGGGGAAGAGCAGAGAGAGACAGAGAGAGAGAAAGAGATACGGGGGTGGGGGAGGAGAAGAGAATTCAGCTCTTTGGTAGAGAGATGGAAAGGAAAGGGCTCAGGCTGGAAGGGGAAGGAAGATTTGCTTGCCTTGGCAGAAAGGGAGTGGGAGTGGGTGGGGCTTGTCTCTTAAAGGGACAAAACAGACCATTATCTATAACAGTTTTTTTAAAGCTAGAAAATGTAAGTGAAAACAGACACAGAAACAAACTTAATATGACTTTATGGTATAAGGTGAACAGTCAAGAAAACATTAGTGTTTTTCTGTCAGTATGGCCAATTGAACCTTTTAGTTAAAAAATATTTAAAACATGCTTGATTTTAAAAAATATATGACAAGAAAAACTCATTTAAAATGAATGAAAGAGTATTAGAATGAACAGGGGGTTGGGAAAATAGCTCAGTTGGTAAAGTATTTGCTATAAAAGGTTGAGTACCTGAGTTCATTGCCCAGAACCAACATAAAAATTCTCCGTGTGGTGGTGGTGGTAGGGCAGGCAGAGGAGGATTCTTTTTGTTCCCTAGCCAGCCATTCTAGCCTACTTGGTGAGTTCCAGGCCTTTGGGAGTCCTTCTTCTCACCTGACGATGGCTTTGAAACTACTAAGTACCCTGGAGATTTAAATGGATTCAGATGAACTGGAGCTTTAGAGCACAGAGCTGTTAGAAATCACAGTACAAGTTTTTACAGATTGATTAGGAAAGGGACCGGATTGGAAATCTGTTAGGGAAAGGTCTACCGTGTATTAAAGTTCTGAAAAAAACTCAAACCTTATAGAAGGAGTCAAAGAATGCTCTTTTCTCTCTAGCCTTGGCTTTGAGTAGAAATTTAAAAATTTAGAACTTAGGGTCATGTATATGTTCATTTGGTGTTTCCATGATCAGTGTTTGCATGATCAAAGTAAAAATCTAAGCCAAGAATTATATCTTAGATTTGGATTTTAAATGCTTCTGATACTGTATTAGTCAGCTTATATAAAGGCACAGAATTTATAGACTGGATAAATTAGAGAGGCTTTCAGGATGTGGTTTGCTAATCCAACAGTGAGACTGGAAGTCTCAGCTGTCCAGTCTGGTGCTGGAGTCAAAGAGGATCTTAGAGAGCTTCTGGTCTTCAGTCTGTTGGAATCTTGAGGAAATAGGTTATAAAGCCAATGGAAGAATACCTCAGTAGGTATAGATAGATAGATCTGCTAGTGTGAGTGAGGGCATGCAGGCAAAAAGCAAAAGTTTCCTTCTTCTATGTCCTTTGATGTAGGCTGCCACCAGAAGGAATGACTCAGACTTAGGGTATACCTTCCCAGCTCAAATGATCCAATCAATAAAGTCCCTCCCTCACAGCCCAGCTGCTTGGATTTTAGTTGATTCCTGATGTAGTCAAGGTGACAACCAAGATCAGCCATAATAGGTACCTCGGAACCCAAACTGAATTGCTGCCGATAAGACAAGGTTTTCACATGGCCGGGAATAATCATTGTTATATAGAATAAAAACACACAAAAAAACTATGTCAAGACAGACCACACTGACTGAGAATAGGAACTTTGTAACAAGAAACCAAATTCAAAAGACACTTATTAGGACAGACATTCAGATTATGAGATACGTATTTTGATTTTATTAAAAGGAATAAATTGGAAACATGTTTCAACAGCCAAGTGGCTGTTGGATTGGTCAGGTGACTTTGAAAATAAACCAAGTAGAAACTGTAGAAATGCAAAATAAAAAAAAATCTTTAAACTTAGTGCCAGTGTAAAGAAAACTTTCTAGGTTGTTATTCTGAGTTTGCTAGAAAGAAAACATCCCAGAAGCAGAGACCTAGATAATTGTGCTAAGGATAAAACTCTGAAGGTACATTTCAGAAGGTGATGTGGGGGGACAATATTTTGAAGTGATTAATGACTTAAAATTTTAAAGAAAAGATTAGAATCTTCACATTCAGAAGCCCAACAAATAAATATGCGGAAATCTACTCCTGAAAACATGGGCTTATTCTTTTGAACTATGGCACAGCAGAAAGAGATTAAAATAGAAACCTGAAGATGGTGAAATAATCAAAATGTTCAGAGAATGACTGACCTAGAATTGTATCTCTAGTAAACACTTTTTGAATATGATAGCAGAATAAATATATTTTATAGTAAAAAAAAATCTTTACTACCACAAGGCCATTCTTCCTCCAAAATATTTTAGATTTATTTTTGATCTTGAAGTAAGAAGGGACATAGTGATTAAGTATGTAATGTAAGTAAATCTAAATGTATATTGATAATGTAAAAAAAATTCTAATTGGAAGAAATTTTAAAAATCACCATTTTTTAAAAATTCTTTCTTTAAATTATTTTATTTTATATGTGTGAGTGTTTTGCATGCATCTATACCTGTGTACCACTCAGTGTACATGTGTACTGCTCATGGAGACTAGGAGACTGTGTCAGATTCCCTGGTATTGGAGTTAAACAGAGTTGTAAGCCACCACTTGGGTACTAGGAAATAAAACCAAGTCCTCAGGGAGATCAGCCAGTGTTGTTAACCGCTGAGCTGTCTCTAGCTTCTGCTGTCTATGTTCTTAAATAGTGTGTTATGCTGCCTGTTTGTTTAAGTATCTAGAGCAATATTCTCAATTTTTTAGATCAGGAAATGTGTTTATGACTATAGGATAGAAAAGTAGCACTGTTTTTCTGTTTTGTCTTTAAAGGAAAGATTTTTATATATACCCAAAAGGGGAAATTGATAAATTTGGCTAACTTAAAATTAAGAAATTACTTTAATAGTTTTTAATGTTTTTATAAAGGTAGGTCAGAGTTGGGAGAATTTGTAAGAGATATGGTTATAACCAGAAAATAAAAAGAATTAAGCAGTAAGATAAGTTTCTGTTTCACATAATTGGTATTGTTAGACTTTTAAAATTCCTCTGGTTACGCACTCGGGAGGCAGAGGCAGACGGATCTTTGTGAGTTCGAGGCCAGCCTGGTCTACAAGAGCTAGTTCCAGGATAGGCTCCAAAGCTACAGAGAAACCCTGTCTTGAACCCCCCCCCCAAAAAAAAAATTAAAAATTCCTCTGGTTTCAAATGAGGCCTTTGAGCAAGGAAGGGAATCTGTATATATGTGTGCCATGCACACATGCAGGAGGACAAATTAGAACAAAATATAATGTAGTTATTGCTGTAGTGAAACCCATTGCTGCTGTGGGATAATGCTTTTTGTACACTGTAAAGATTTGTCACTTGTATTGATTTACTAAAACACTGATTGACCAATAGCCAGGTATGACAACCAGACTAGGAGAATTCTGGGAAGAGGAAAGGCAGACACAGTCACCAGCCAGCTAGATGCAGAGGAAGCAAGATGAGAATGCCTCACTGAGAAAAAGTACCAAGCCATGTAACTAAACATAGACAAGCATTAAGGGTTAATTTAAGTTGTAAGAGCTAGTTAATAATAGGCCTGAGCTAAATAGACCAAATAGTTTATAATTAATATAAGCCTCTCTGTGTTTCTGTGGGACTGGGCAGAATAGAAACTTCTGTTTGCACATTATCTTGTGTGATAATTTAGAAGTTTAATTAAAAAATTAAAAAATGAGCCTAATCAATATTTGGCATATTTTATTATTTAAAAATAGTTTTAATTTTATATATGTGTGTGGATATGTGCAGGTCAGTGTGGTTGCCTGTGAAGGCCAGAGGCATTGGATCCTCCTAAGCTGTAGATGTAAATAGTTAAGGCACTTTTAGCCTATGAGGCACTGTGTAACCCTATAATGATTTTCTAATGAGGAAAACCATCATTTCCATTTGTTACTTTTCTTCAGTGGGAAATCTGTAGGAGCTAATCAATTGGTGCTCTATGAAGCTTGTGAGTAGGCATGATAGGTTCTTTCTGCAAGTACTCCTGGGTCTGTGAATTTGACCAGGGAAGCAACCACGATCAAATCTGCTGCTTTGGCTGGTCTTTTCTTTCTAGGAGTTTTTAAAAAATTTTATCTTCATTTATAGCTGTACTCCTGAATCATTAAATAGAACACTATGCCTCTGCTGCTTCAGTGCATAATATTTGAAAGGATTAACACTTGGTTTATTCTCTCTAAATCCACAGCTATTAGTTTATCCTTAAACTTCAGGATTTACTTTGCAGAAATGGTTTTCTTCTAGTGTATGCTGTTTAAAAGGAATTTTAAAAAAATCATATTACATAAGAGGCTATACAGCATTAATTCCATGCATGGATACTTAGTATTCAGGTATACATCAGATTTTTAAAAAAGATATTCCTAATTTTAAGAGTAAAATACATTCATACATACATAAGAAAACTTGGAAAATATGAACATTTAGATGATGATAAACTTTTAGTAAAGTTCAGATTAATATTAGTAGTCAATTATTTTGAAATTTTTATGTTTGTATACATGGTTGAAAGTAAGCCTGAACTCTAAAATGGGTTTTAACTTGTGGTAAAGATTTTATAGACAATTGATCACATCAAAATTGCAAAGGGGCAAAAGAGACAATGAAGCTCACTACTAGTGAGTTTTGCAGCCTACTTCAAAATTCATTTGTCAATTCATCTGGCACCCTTCTTCCTCCAGTAGTAATGAATAAAAATGCCTTCAGGCTTTGTCAAATGTTCCTCAGACAACAGGCAACAGTGGTGATATTTTGTTTGTGTTTTAACAAATAAAGCTTGCCTGAAGATCAGAGTGCAGAGCCAAGCCAATAGAGACCAGGCAGTGGTGGCACACACCTTTAATCCCAGTATTTGGTAGTCACATGGCTTTAATTCCAGCACTAGGGAGGTGGAGACAGGAAGGGACATGGCTGAGCAGAGAGAGAAACATAAGCAGGAGGAGGCAGGAGCTCAATGCAGTTTCAAGTTTGGTGGAGACAGATGCAGTCTGAAGCAGTCAGTCTGAGGACAGGATCACCCCTTTGGTCTGAGCACTGGTAGAGTTAAGAACTCTAGTGGCTGGCCACTGTGCTTCCCTTACTTTCCAGCTTTCACCCCCTGATGGCTGACTCCTAGTTTTTATTATTAAGAGCAGTTAGAATTCAGGCTGCAGGCAACCCTAGTTGGTTGAGAACTGTGTAGAGCACCTTTTCCCTTCTGGTAAGGTTTCTTTCTCTTACTTTTGTTCATGTTTTTATTTTTGTTTTGTCTTACGGTTTCTATTGCTGTGATAAAACACCATGACGAAAAGCAAGTTGGAGAGCAACGAGTATATTTTATTTCTACTTCTATACCACAAGCCATTATCTAGGAAGTTAGGTCAGGAACCTGGAAGTGAGAACTAAAGCAAAGGACATGGGGAAGCACTGCTTACTGCTCCCCATGGTGTTCTCAGCCTGCTTTCTTAGCCACAACCAACTGTATGAGGATGTCACTGCCCTCGGTGGGCTGAGCCCTTTTACATCTATCTAGGAAATGCATCACAGGATTGCCAACAGACCAATCTTCTCAATTGTGATTCCCTTTTCTCAGATAGCTAAGTTTGTGTCAAGTGAGCAAAACCAAAACAGCCAAAACCAAAAACCTCCCTGGACAGTTTTAGAGATAATGCTTTCGTTATAGTCTTTATTTATTTTTTATGCTCCTTTTTACTTAACTCCCTCCTGAATGCCATTATATCATACCCAGATGATCATAGCCATTTTCACTCAATCATTATCAGTTCATAAACGATAAACTTGTATCTTCCCCTACTTACAGCTATCCTCATTTTGTTTGAGGTCAGTTGTGGTTTTCCAGACCACAGACCTGACTGTAATCCATGATCTGTTTATTTCAAGGATCACTAGCATTCTGTCAGTAAATCCTACTGGCTCTACCTTTGCAATTTACCATTCAGCCCTGTTGTCCAGGCACCATCATTTCTTGGTTAGTTTACTACAGAAGCTCTTGTGCATTTAATCTGTTCTTAATAGCATCTTGAGAGACTTTTTACAAATTTTATATCAAATCATGTCATTCTTCAGAGCTCTACAGTGACTCCTACATCTCACCCAGAATAAAATCCAATGTACCTAACATCTATAATATATTCTCAAAAAATTGTTGAATTATGAGGCACTAAACCAAATATATCCACATATATTCCCTCCATGTTTCAGCTTTATGCTGTTGATCACCTCTCTTTTTAATAATCTTTTGTCCTTCAGAGTTACTGGTCGATCTGTTTTCCTTGTGGCTCACTTTCTCAATGTCAAAGTCCTTGACTCTCTTCTTTTTATATTCCTCATCTGTCAGTTACTCCACTGGATAAACTGCTTTGATCATTTATAACTTGTGTTTTTGGTTGTTCTTGTAAATCTTTTATGCAGTATTTTTGATTTGTGTATTATATATACTTATATAGTTAAGTTAAACAGTTCATTTTTTATGAGGTCTACATACTAAATCTTCATGATGAAATTCACGTCCTGCTTTGCTCAGTAGCTTACTTCTTGATTACCACTTTCCCTTCGTATTCTGTCTTTAAAATATGGTCTACATATATTAAAATTCTGAAGTCCTAAATATTTTCCCTCAAGGGAAATTTAGTATTTAGTACAGTATTAAATATGTAGCGAGCATTTAAAAAGCATGTGCTCATAGTAATGACCCCTTTGTCTTTTCCATTGAATTTCACACAAAATGATTATTCTTGACTGACTTATTTTTATCACTAAATGCATTATTGACCCTCAGCATAATAAACATAACTTCTTTTCATTATAAACACAGCAATACCAGCTCTGGCTCCTCCCTCTTTGTCTTATCCTTAAAATTATGATATGTAAATGTAAAGTCTCTGTTTCACAATTACATTTTGAAATTTATAAATAGATGTCTTAATTTTTTAAAAATATTTATTCATTTATTATTTATACAATATTCTGTCTGTGTGTATGTCTTCAGGCCAGAAGAGGGCACCAGACCTCACTACAGATGGTTGTGAGCCACCATGTGGTTGCCAGGAATTGAACTCAGGACTGTTGGAAGAGCAGGCTCTTAACCACTGAGCCATCTCTCCAGCCCTAGATGTCTTAATTTTTAAGTTATAAATGAGACTGAGGGTAATTTAGAGGAGTAAGTTATTAACCTTAAAGAATGTTATCAAGGCTGGAGAGATGGCTCAGAGGTTAAGAGCACTGGCTCCTCTTTCAGAGAATCCGGGTTCAATTCCCAGCACCCACATGGCAGCTCACAACTGTCTGTAACTTAAGTCTCAGGGGATCTGACAACTTCACACCAGTGCACATGAAATAAAGTTAAATGAATTATTAAAAAAGGAATATTATCAATAATATCATCATTTCTT
This sequence comes from Dicrostonyx torquatus, assembly GCA_028555095.1. NCBI lineage: Eukaryota > Metazoa > Chordata > Mammalia > Rodentia > Cricetidae > Dicrostonyx > Dicrostonyx torquatus. The sequence goes on from JAQHUG010000317.1 coordinate 1,867,363, forward strand.
CATTAGTTCTTGACTCAGCAATTGATTTGGCAAATTTTTTTTGAGTGCTTATTGTATTGTATTGCTGTATGTGAAAGGAGCTGGCATTACAAAAAGGAATTAAACATAGCTAATGTGTTAACGTATTTTTTTTTTACACTTAAATTTGAAAAATGATTTGAAAAATGTAGAAAGTGGTCATTGACATTTGTCAAGTGGAGAAAGAGTGAACAAAGAATAATTTCACTGATTTTTGACCTTTTCTACTCTCCTTTTTGATCATTTTATAAATGTAGCAAGTAGGTATTTGAGATTGAAGACATGAGAATTTAGATTTTTAGTGAGTACAGATTAGTACTACTAATTGCATGTAGTTATTCAAAATCTTTAAGAGTTATTTGTAGCTGTGAGTTTGTGAGAATTGAAAGGCTGTTTGGAAATAATCATCATTGTAAAATATGCATGTAAATAAATGTCAACATTATGTTAGTGAACTATATAAAATCTAATGATAGATTTCTTCTTTTTTTTTTCCCGAGACAGGGTTTCTCTGTGGCTTTGGAGCCTGTCCTGGAACTAGCTCTTGTATACCAGGCTGGTCTCAAACTCACAGAGATCCGCCTGCCTCTGCCTCCCGAGTGCTGGTATTAAAGGCGTGTGCCACCACCGCCCGGCTAATGATAGATTTCTTATAGAATAAATTATTTTGGTTACAGAAAGTTATAAAGGAAAGTTATAGTGTAATAGCAAGGAAGAGCTGAAAGATAATAATTTTCTTATTAACCTCTTTATATTCCAGTATGTTATATAAGAAGTATATCCTTGCATAAGTGGGATCATATAATTGCCTTCTATATTATGCTTCTGGTATGCAGAAGGCCAGATTAAAATAACGAATACACCAGTGAAGTGAAAACAAAAGATTTCCCTAATGGCAAAATGGTTTGTAAGAATGATGAAGCAGCTCACATAATTATAAGCCTAAGTGATTTTTATTCATTATTTTTACTTAAACAAGACTAATAAATTAACCTATAGCTCAGTAGGTTAAAGTATTCAAAAATCAAAAGGTAGGCCACTTGAGGAGTCTAATTTCTTTACTTACTTAAAATTAAAATGCAAATGCATCAGATAGCAATTAAGCTAGGTTAGTAGTTAATAGGAGATGCTAAATGCTGTTTCTTCCCTTTATGATTTTTTAGTACACAGACTTTTTAAGGGGTATGGGTGAAATGGAATTGTAGCTGCACAACTTATAATGATGTTATTTTTAAAATTCTGAAAGTCTTTAAGCATTTTTTAAAATATATTTTTAAAGCATTTTAAAGTCGTTTAAAAGGTTCATTTTCATTTTACACCACAGGAGTGCCTGTACTCAAAATGATCCTTTGGAAAGGCAATAATTACATATTATTGCTTTGTTTGTTTATTTTGACTAGACTAATTAGATTCTTGTTTTACATGTACATTTAATGTACATTGTTAATACATGTGTCTGTGTCTATATTTAGTAGGGATGTGGAGACCTGAATGTGCACAGGACCTGTTTTCTTTCCCCCCTAAAATAGTTCAGCTTTAAAATATATACATATTCATTTATACAGTTAGTTATGTTTGGATGTGACAGTACTATAGAAAGTCTCAGTAAAATCAATTTTTGCAGACATTCTAAGAGTGTTATATGAAATCGATGGTGACAATCTTAGTATTATTGTTGTTATTATTATTATTATTACTACTACTACTACTTTGAGTGTGTCAGTGTGGAGGTTAGAGGTTGACATCAGTGCTCTTCTTGATTGCTTTTCACTTTATGTATTAAGACAAGTTTTTTAATTGAAATCAAAGTTTGATGCTGTTGCTAATCTTGATAGCTATCTCTGCTCCCCAAGTACTAGAATTACAGGCAGGCAGCCATCAGCCATTCCTGCCTGGCTTGGCATTTATGTTGGGTGCTGGAGTTTGAACTCAGATCCTCTTATTATACAATAAGGACTTTAAGCTGCGTGGTGGTGGCTCACACCTTTAATCCTAGCACTTGGGAGGCAGAGGCAGGTGGATCTCTGTGTTTGAGGCCAGCCTGGTCTATAGAACTAGTTCCAGAAGAGCCAGGGTACACAAAGAAACCGACTCAATAACCAGAAACAAACAAAAAACACATAAATGCAGCAAGTGCTTTAGACCCACAGAGCCATCTTCCCAGCCCCAGAATATGTATGTATTTTCTCATCTCCACTCTCATGCTTAGCCTGGATTTTACATACTGCTGTTTAACTTTTAACTTTTTTTTTTTTTTTGCAGTTTTTTCCTTTCACCTTTGGAACTAAATTTACCTACTAATATTTAATAATACAATTGGAAGTGAGACAAGTATATGCTACTTTTAAGCTGATGACTACTACTTCCATTATTCTTAACTAATTAAATTTTACTTTTTCTACATCCTTGTTTCCAATTTTTTATTTCTTGCTGTATCATTAGCTTGTGATTAATTTATGGGTTTTAGTCTTTTTCTTTCTAGATAATCAAGAAGGAAAGATGGTAGACCATAATAAAAGGACTATTTAATGATTTTTCATTCAGTTTCTACTTGACTATGTTTGCCACTGGCAAAAATAGACCTTTCTATATATTGAGTAATGTATTAAAAATTTAAACGATGTAATTACTCTTTCAGTCTACAAGAATATTGAATTACTTTTTTTTCCCCTATCTGTATGTTAGATACTATTGTTAATGGTTCAGAAACTAGAAAAGACTGTTCACAGTTCTTACTCAGTATTCACTAGCAATAATTAAATATTTTTTGTTTGTTTTGTATTTTGGAGACAGGGTTTCTCTGTAGCTTTGGAGCCTGTCCTGGAACTAGCTCTTGTAGATCAAGCTGGCCTCGAACTCACAGAGATACACCTGCATCTGCCTCCCGAGTGCTGGGATTAAAGGTGTGCGGGGGCGGTTTTTCGAGACAGGAAGGGTTTCCCTGTATATCTCTGGCTGTCCTGGAACTTTGTAGACCAGGCTAATTTCGAACTCACAGAGATTCACCTGCCTCTGCCTTCCTGAGTGCTGGAATTAAAGGCTTGAGCCAACGCCACCCAGCCGTAATTTATTTTTTTTTAAAAAGTTAGTCTATAAAGTAAAGGATTTCATTGTAGCAATTTTATACTTACATGTTGTTATACTGTATTTTAATTTAGAACTCTCCTCCACTGCTCTTCCTTGTACTCTTTGTCAGCCACCTTCACTGCTTCCCTTCTTCCTGAGCCAATGGTCCTACCATCTTCTTTCTTTCTTTCTTTTTTTTATTATTGATTTTTATTGAGCTCTACATTTTTCTTTGCTCCCCTCCCTGCTTCTCCCGTCTCCCCTTCAGCCCTCCCCCAAGGTCCCCATGCTCCCAATTTACTCAGGAGATCTTGTTTTTCTCTACTTCCCATGTTGGTTAGATCTATGTAAGTCTGTCTCTCTTAGGGTCCTCATTGTTGTCTAGGTTCTCTGGGATTGTGATTTGTGGGCTGATTTTCTTTGCTTTATGTTTAAAAACTACTTATGAGTGAGTACATGTGCTACCGTCTATTTTCATCACATTATTCCATTGACTTCTCTCCCCCCTCTCTTTTTATAATTTCCTTACACACACACACACACACACACACACACACACACACACACACACACACACACACACACCCATGACCATGGCAATTCTTATAAAGGAAAACATTTATTTGGGGTGGCTTGCTTACAGTTCAGAGGTTCAGTCCAATATCATCATGGCAGGGAGCATGGTGGTGTGCCGGCAGACATGGTGATGGCTACATCTTGATCAGAAGGCAACAGAAAGTGGATTGTAACACTGAAGGAAGCTTAAGGAAAAGAGACTTCAAAGCCTGCTCCAGAAGTGAGACACTTCCTCCAATAAGGCCGTATCTCCTAATACTGCCAGTCTCTCAGTCTTTCTCTCTCTTTCTCTACCCCCCCCCCAATTTCAAATATAATTTCTTTGTCTGAGGGAAAATATGGTAGTTTCTTTTGAGTCTGTCTTGTTCTCCGTAACATAATGACAGTCATTAGTTTTAAAATAAGGACTTTTATAATCTGTTACTTGTCTAACTTTCTGGTCCCTTCTCTTGTTACTTCCCATAGCTAGTGCCAGCTCTGCATATTGCAGTTCCTTAAACATAATCCACTTTTTCTTTCTTCTGTGCCTTTGCATGTACCATGTACTTCGACTGTTATTCTGCTCTTGGTTTTTGTCCTTTCTTGTTACCTGACAGCTCCCTCAAGTCTCTTTGAAGGTTATTGACAGGGGTCACTCATGATTCCTTCTCATTTCCTGTGCTCCCATATGCCCCATTGTTGCCTCTCAGACTGTAATACTGGACTGTTTGTCACCCTGTGTGACTGTAAGCTCTATGGGAATGCAATGGGATCCTTCATCACTCTCGTTCTCTGCTTTGGACATAACACTCAGTGTTAGACTGGGAAGACAAAAGGAGACTGTAGTTGAGTGTCTTTCACGTGCGAGAGAAGTTAATCTTAGTTTTCTAGACACAATTGAATACGATAAGTTGTCCCAATAACTTTCTAAACATAGGATTTTATCATATATTATTGTGTACTAGCAATCATATAGTCACAAATCTGAAGTTAAGTAGTTTGTCTAGAAATTAAGTGTTAGAACTGGGACATGAATAAAGACACATTTTGACTTCATAATTTTGGTTATTTCATTTTTATCACATTGCTTTCTTTTTTTAAAATTTATTTATTATGTATATAGTGTTCTGGGCAGCAGATCTCAGATCTCATTACAATGGGTGTGAGCCATCATGTGGTTGCTGGGAATTGAACTCAGGACCTCCAGAACAGCAGTCAGTTCTCTTACCCTCTGAGCCATCTCTCCAGCCCCACATTGCTTTCTTAACTGTATAAATGTATTTATGGGCAATACGATAGATATAGTTGTTAAAGACCATGGATATAGACATCATACAGATGTGGGTTTAAATTCTAGTTTTCCATTTAGCAATATTAATCTCCAAATCAGGTTTTCTCATTAAGTGTTATTGGTAGCATTATTTACTTCATAGGATTGCTATGAGAATTAATTGAAGAACTGTATGAGGAAGGTTTTATACTGTGTTGGGCATGTAACACATAATATATAAGTGAGTTCTACTGGCTAAGGATATTTATAAACATCAGACTTATTGACTAGCACTAACTTTAGGAAAGTAAGTAATGATAATAAAAAGTTGAGGTAGTCTTTAGTGGGTTACATTTTTTTTTTAAAAAAGAGAAACCTCATTCATATTATTGTTGAGTATCTGTGAAGTTGTGTTAGCCCACAGCTGGAGTAAGGGAGAAGGAAGAAATAGTAGGTATTTGGCCATGTCTATATGTCTTACTAGAAGGAAAGGAGAGATGTTCACCTTATCTCTCGCTGCTGAAATTGGTTGGTGTGGCATTGTAGTAATTTAACTGTTCTCTTGTTTATTTAAGCTTTCATGGAAAATATCAATAAAGTGGAGGATATAGTGTTTGAAATTAGATCATCATTCGTCTGGGGGAGAGTGCATAGTTCCATCATCTAAAGTTAGGAAACTGTCTTCCTGAGTGATGATGGTGGTAGTTTGTGATGGACCAGCCCTAAAAACTTATACAGTGTGCTTATTCATAATCTGAAGCAATAAAAGGGCATTAAGCATTGTTTTAATCCATATCAAGGAAAAACTAAAAGTAAATCAACCATGTTTCTATATAGTATTTAGATGCTAACATTTTTTGCAATAGATTTTCAAGTATTTCCTTATGCTATTGGCAATAAATATGCTTAAACATTTTATGTGTGCTGTTTCCTCCTTTTACCAGACAACAAAACCCTTTAATTTTCAACCACCACCAGACACAAGAACCTCATAACGTAACTAGAGTTGACTGTAGATTGTTAGTTAGGTGGTAAGCACCTTTACCTGCTAAGTCATCTCACAGGCCTCATGGTATTAAGACCACTTTTCTTCAAATAGCTCTTACTTACAACTTCCCTCAGTCTGTTTTCAAACACAGTGTCTTCCCCCTGCCACTCAGATTTCTGTTACCAGCATCCACAATTACTATACCCCCTCAACCTTCTCACCCTCTTGACTTTTGACCATTTGGAGAGAGAACTCTGGTAAACTAAATTGTGGAGTTCTTGCAGATTTACCACATAGTTGGGAGGATATATTATGCAGTTATTCACTTGCTTTTAAGACAATTCTGGAATGAATTTTGACATAGAAATGGTGGTATAGAAGATGTTTGGGTTGTGTGCTAGTATTACTCTTACAGTTGAATTACATTTTAGCTTTGAAGATTGTCCCAAGATCTAGAACTATCCTCATACATTTTTTCCCAAAGGGAAGTACTTTATGATTTCCTAACAATTTGAAAACAATCATTTGGCATAGTGAATGACTTAACTTTGGATTTCACCTTTCTGTGTCTTGGTAGGATTCTAGATTAGTAATCCAAAGCAGAAAAGTGAGGCAGTAAGGATAGGGATAATTCAGTAGTTAAGGACATGGATAATTATTGTTTGATTAATTCATCCCTGTATAATTAAAAGTTAAGGACACCAAAAATTCTTATATATAGAATGAAATATATTCTTTTCTGTGGGTACTCCATTTTTTAACATTAACATTTGAACATTTTATTTATTTTCTCATTATGTCTTTACTTAGAGCTTAAAGATACATAGGCATAGAATAACATCTGATTATTTCATGACTCTTGGTGTATTTCATACTTTGTCAACCAGATGGTTCTGCAAATTGTTGTAATGCCATATTTTCTAGATCCTTAGATACATTGGATAGCTTTTAGTCATTCAGAAACCACTGATAATTTATGCACCAATAATAAACATAATGTGTACAATCAAATTTAGCTCTCAAATATTGAGAAGACGTATATATGCTTTTACTGTGACAGCTTTTAGGAGCTGTTTTGAGACAGATGAAGAAAAGACAGAAGATATGCTAAGAAGCAGATGTTGTGTGTCTAAAGTACCCAGCTGTGTACTAACAAAATGAATCTTATGCCGGTTAGTTAACAATTCTTTGGCAGTCAGAGACATATGTAAAGTAGTAAACACAGCGTGAAAAAATAAAAAAATTAAAAATATTTTCTAAGCTCAAACATTGGCAATGTCTATTCTACCATCTGTGCTATTGGAAAGTTGGTTTTATCATAAGTAAGTCATACCAAGGACATGTAAGAAAAGACAAACCTGTTAATCTTCATTCTGAAATATTAGTTTTAAATATAGTTTCCACAACTTTGATTTAGCTAAAAAAATTTCAGCAAAATTAACTCTACTTGTGTAATTTAAAAAATTACGTTATCAGCTTTTTGGTAGGTTTTGGAACAATTTTGCTTTGCTCTAGTCTTGTTTGGATTCTTTCAGATCAAATATGTTTAACATTTTTTTCTATTGAAATGCTTCTTTGCTAGACTTAGATGAATGAGCACTTAACTGCAAAGTATATTATAGTCATGGTCTTCTGTTAGAAGGGGCAGAACGCTTTCATAGTGAAGGTTTTTCTCTTTTAAATGCATAGTAAAGGTTTTAGGGATGTCCTAAGTAGGCTAAAAGTTCAGTTTTTAATACTTGAAACAGTCTTCCATCATATTCTTAAAAATTAAGGCCCAAATGTAGCTATTTCTACACATAGATTGGTTCTATATTGGCTTCTATATTAGCTCTTTGCAATTGGTTTGTTTGCTCCAGAAGTTTCTCCTTGATTATTTACAAATGTTGCAAACTGAAGCATGGAGTTTTCTTAGAGACCTAATGAAAAACCTTAAAACTTTAAAGAGATGAGAGTCAACATTAATTTGTTAGAAAATGAAAATGAAGAACCGTAATTAAACCTTTGTGTGCTTTAGAGATTTCAACTCCTAGTTTGTTGGCCTTATGACTTAGGGCTTGTGGCAAGGCATTAGCATTCTGGTGGGAATCAGGCAGAAGAGTAAGACCACTCACCATATGGCTGAGGAGTGAGAGAGAGAAAAGGAGATCAGAATCCCACAATGCTCTATGGGAGCGCCTCCCTGGTGGTGTGAGCACTTCTTACTAGGACTTATCTCATAAAGGCTCAGCCATCTCCCAGTAGTGCCTTGGACTAGGGCCCAAGCCTCCAATATACAGACCTTTAGAGGATGTTTAATATTCAGATGAGAAGTAAGTTTCACTATTAGGATAGACCTTCCCTATTGAATAGTGTAATAGGGTTACTCTAGTAAAGTCGCTTCTTTCTATAAGTTAGCGCTTGGGAATTGAGTAGTTGGGAAATCTCAATCCACTCTTTCCCTTTAACCTCCGCATCACTAGTTTTTGTGAATCCATTAGAGAAAAATTGTCAGGTATCCTTTTAAATATAGAGCAGGAGGCCAGCAAAGTAGCTTAGCAGGTAAAGCCACTTTCTCTGCCAAGTCTGAGGACCTGACTTTGATTTCTGGGACCCACAAGGTAGAAGGAAATAGCTCACTCTTTGCATAATGGCAAGAGTTCACCCATATGTGTTTCTGTCTTGCTCTGTCCTCTCTCTCTTTCACATACACACATACACACATTAAAGTTACTGAGTAGGAAAGGTTGTTGTTGTAATTGACAGATTATATGTCAGTACGTGTGTGTGTATAAACACACACACTTCTTTGTATAAAAACTTCATTAGTGGGAATGATTTTCTATAAACTAGCATCATGGTTCTGCTGTGATATGATAGCTCAGGAAATCAAAATAATAGTGGTGTTTCTTTACTCATGTCATCCTAATATCATTTATAATATAATCAAAATTCAGCTTTAGAAATACTGCACTAATTATATAAATAATAAGACAGCATGTCAGGCATTAATAATGTGATATACTAGGTTGTAAAAAATAGATGTTCAACCCAATGTATGTTTTTATATACATAAATTTTTTGTGTTTCAGTGTATTTTGGTGTGTGTATGTGTGTTGTATAAGGTGCTTAATATTTAACTTATATTAAGAAAACACCAATACACTTAGAATATTGGGAATTCATTCTATGTTTTTCTCATTATTGTAACATTTATGTGGTTTAAATTTCTAAATCATTTTTAGAAAGGGTATCTATCCAGAGCATATCAGATCCTAGAACTTCTTGATTAATTGCAAATGAAAATGAGTTCAACATCAGTGTTTATTATGCCAGTACTCCTTTTTTAGAATTAAAAATATTATTTATTGGTGCTTTGCCTATATGTATGCCTGTATGAGGGTGTATGATCCACTGGAACTCGAGTTACAGACTTATGGGTGAGCTGCCTTATGGGTGCCTGGGAATTGAACCCAGATCCTCTGGAGAGCAGCCACTGCTCTTAATCGTTGAGCCATCCTGCCAGTACTTTTAAAACCAAAAAAGTAGGTTAAATTTCTGTATTCTTTCTATTAAAGAGACTTATCTTCACTCAGTCTTATTGTCAGGATTATGCTAGCTTGTAGAATTAATTGATATATTTTCTATATGGGTAAAATGTTGCCTTAATGTTTAGCCTCTAAAAATATCTTGTTCTGTACTTCAAAGTAATACTTCAGGGTAGATATAGCTTTGGGTTTCTTCAGATATTTTTTTCTCAGATTAGTTTTGGTAATTCTTATTTTTGTTAAAGAACATAGGTAAGTTTTTATGATTTTTAAAGTGCTTAAAATTATGCACTTTATATATTTTTTAAAAATATCTTCCATCTGCAGCTATATTACTTTTCCCATTTATGATGCCCTATAAAGTTAACGTTATAACTTTATAAACACTTCTGAGTGTTTCTGAAAAATGTCAGCAAAGTTCATTGCTAGACAATGGTATACTTTAGATTTTTTTTTGTTCCTCATAAAGAAAATAGATACCTATCAAGGAGTTGTTTTTGTTTTTTGTTTTATTGTAAGTGGGCAGTATAATCACATAGGTCTATAACTTTGGGGAATAAAGCATGAAGAGGAAAAAAAAATCCCAGTTATGCTGTTGATAATGGGTAATTTTTCTTCTTCAGCATTTTCTTCTCTGTTTTTGTACTTGACTTCACAGAGAAAATAAGCATTAGAAATAAATGTGATCCTAGTTGCCATGGCAGTATGTCTGCACACTTTCCTCTGTGTCCACCCACCTCCCATTGGTAATGTCCTAAGTGCTTAAACAAATGCGGCTGGACAGGTAAATACTTCTTTTTTTCTTTCTTGCTTCCATAGCTCTTGATAGGGATTCTGAACTATTCCATAACAGGTTTAAGTCACAGACATGATAGGACCAGTTTTGCTTATAAAGGCAGAGGGAGGAGCAGAGAGAAGAAAGGAAAAGGAGGAAGTGGAAGAGCAAAAAGAGGAAGAGCTAGAGAAAGAAGAAAGTAGCAACGCCTATTAGCCATCAAGATAGCAGCATTCTTTCCTGAGTAGTTTAAGTATAGGATGGTTGATTCCTCTTCTTTTTCTGCAAAAAGCAGATCTTACTTTCTTATTTCTTTCTTTCCTTTTCTGCAAAGAAGGAATGGGGAAACACAGGAAGGTAAGTGAAGTTGAGGTAGCACTAAGAGTGATGTTTTTGTCCTAGAGAGTTAGTGTGGTTTTTATAAACTCAAGGTGGAACATTCTATTTGTGAATAAGTTGTAGTTTATGCCTTTTGGCGTAGATTCATTTTTGGAGCTATAAGATACTTGTCTGTCTCCTTGACAATTTAAATCTGAAATCTGTTGTGATCTTTGTAACTACTCTACTAGGTCAAACTTAACCAAGTATTCATGTATTAATTGTATTGGATCAACTTCTGTGGAAACTGTGACACCCCATTATTGTTCTGTAAAGCTTTTTTATTACTTGACTTCTTGACATATGCTATTAAAGAAAGTTTAAAATATTCTTTTTTGTTTCCTTTCTCTTTTAGTTCTTAAGGGCTTTTTTTGGCAGTGACTTGTATAACAGTTCCTTAAAGAACAGGTTCATCTTGCAGTGAGAAAGCATGAGTAAAAACAGTGGTTTTTTGTGTATTTTTTCCCTGTTAACTCAAGTCATATTAATATCTCAGATGATCTGTCTATTGAGTGGAATACACAGGCATAAATAGTAAGAAGGTTTAAGTATGTTAAAGAGCAGCAAGTAAAATACAGTAGAGGAAACTCCAAGATTAGAAAGAGTCAATAAAGACATTTATTAAAGGGAAATGAAAGGACTTTTAGTTCTACATTTCTTTCATGTTGCTATGCCCAAAGCAATTATGGTAAGAATCATGACCTCATCATCCAGCTAATACAAGTGGAATCAGCACCAGCAAATTGAAACATTCTATAGCATGCAAAAGTTAGGTTATTTTAAGTAGGCTGTTTTGCTATATAAAAAAGCCTAAGCACATATAAAAATAAATTATAGGTTTTTATGGGAAGATAGACAAACCTAGACTACACAGAAAATCATCAGTGGTCTCTTACATATGCATAATAAATAAGTGAAGTTATTTGGTTATTTATTATTCAATAATTGGTTAGTTAATTGAAGTAAATAAGGAAGAGAATCACAACAAATGATGTACATACACATTCTGTCATGGTTAGCTTTAGCTGCCGTCAACCAGAGTCATCTGAGAGAAGTGCTTCACTTGAGGAATTGCCTAGGTCAAATTAGCCATTTGACATGTTTGGGGGTAATTATCTTGTTTGCTAATTAATGTAGGAGAGCCCACACTACTATGGACAGTACTGTTCTCTGGGCAGGTCCTGGATTATATAAGAAAGTTAGCTAAGCATGAACCTCTGTGAGTCAGTAACTGGCATCTTCTACCCTGCTATACTTCCTTGGCTGTGAAGTGAGTTTCTTGGTTGGAGGCGATGCTGTGTAGATTAATAAGCAGTCTGCCTCCAAGTTTCTTCCTTAATTTCCCTCAATGATAGACTGTAACCTGGAACTGTAAGCTGTATAAACCCTTTTCTCCTCTAAGCTGATTTTAGTGTTATATTACAACAACAGAAATGCAACCTGGAAACATACTATAAACAGTTTTTAATTTAAATCACGTAGATAGACTCTAAATTATCACAGTTTTCGCCTAAACAACCTACAGGTCTATTAATTGTTTTCAATTCCATTTTCCATAAAGAACTTTGACATTTTCAAAGTAAACTGAGGATTAAATTCTATTTGATTTTCAGATTTTGTAAAAAATAATTTTCTTTTTAAATACTTAGAGATTTACCTTTCCAGAGCTTTCAATGTTTTCTCAAAATATGTATCTTGGTTTTCATAGAAACACCCTTTCTTCAAAGAAAACCAGCCTACAAATCACAATCCCAGAGAACTTAGACAACAATGAGAACACTAAGAGAGACATACACAGATCTAACTTGATGGGAAGTAGAAAAAGACAAGATCTCCTGAGGAAATTGGGAGCATGGGGGTTGGAGGGGAGGGGAGAGGCAAGGAGGGGAGCAGAGAAAAATGTAGAGCTCAATAAAAATCAATAAAAAAAGAAACACCCTTTCTTGAACTCATACTTCATAATGTTTAATCAAGTACTAAGTTATGTAATCATAAGCTTGCATACAAATGGTAAGTGAAAATAAGAATATATTTTAATTTGAAAAAATGAAACCCATTGCCAATAAAGGTTATTAAACTTAAATTTATGGTTTATAGCATATGCCATTACTTAGCATAAAGGGTATGATTCACTGATACATGAGCAGTGTAAATACAAATCAAATCATTATGCAAAATGTAAGCTGTTGAGAACTACAAACTTCTTACTGTTGAGTTTCTATGTTGCATGGCTTATGAGGTGTACTTTAAGATTGTATCCAGGATTCAGTGACTTCTAATTTCCACTGACATTCCACCATCTAACTTGGCATTGTCTTTTGTTTGGATAGTTGTCTAAACTTGGATTTGGTCTTGTGATGCTGCTTTGTGTGCCTTCAGTTAATCAGTACAGTCTTTGGCTCAACTTCTTACTTGATGTCCAACTTAAAATAAAATAGCACTTAAAATGAACGGGCTGTCTGTACTTACAAGATCTGTCTAGTTGTGCCCTCCGATCCCAGTTTACTCCTGCTCTCCATTCCATCACCCACTGCAGCTGCATTACCTTCCTTGCCTTCCCTTAAACATGCCAGATAGGCTTTGTTGCTTTTCTGTAGTTGTCTACATGGCCCGCTTGTTCTGTTACCTTCTTCATGTATTTACTTACCTATTACCTTCTCAGAAGGCTGTTTGTAACACGAATTCTCATTGTTCTTAATTAAAAACCTAGGGTCAGATATTAGGGAATGAAAGCTGAGAGATCAGAGAAGCAGAACAGTTAGTCACTACTAGAGAGACCTTTTATATCACCTACCGATGCTTAGACCAAAGGGGTGATCCTGTCCTCAGACTGCCACTGTCTCCACCAAACCTCAGATTGCCACTGTCTTTCTTTTGGGAAAGGAATTTGAAGGAGGGTAAAGATACCATTCTCTCTTTTTAAAACATTGTCAATTTACTCTTTGATTGCTATAAATTAGACATAGCAATACTGATATTTAAATCTATTATTATATGATAGTTAAGTCACATGCAGACTTCTCTGTTGTTTATCGAGCAGCACTGAGATAACTGGGAATAGGGTTCATGTGCTACAAGTAACAGTTTTGGTTTTTGTCTTCAGTAAGGAATATATGGTAATTTTATGGATTTCCCCTATGTCAATTAAATGACAAATGTTGAGTACCTGTTTATTTCAAATTCTTGTTCTCAGTTGTAGAAATAATAGTGTTAAATAATATATTTTCTATTTTAAGATTACATTGTAGCCTGACCTGTTGTACAGGTCTGTAATCCCACCTGTATGGGAATTGAGGAAGGAAGATTGAAAGTTTAAGATCAGCCTTGAAATTAAAGTAGCTGGGGATATAGTATAATGATCAAGTGTGTGCCTAGCACATGTCAGATCTAGTTATGCTCAGTACTTAGGTTAGTAGTGGTCATTGTATTACAGAGGGCTCTGAAAGGTAGTAAACTATATGTAATATATACATAGGTCATTTATTGATAAGATAGCATTGATGAATATGGAGAAGGAAAAATAGGATATTCTATAAATATGGTGGCATGAGGAATAGCAAGAGCTGTTTAGACAGAGTCAAAAAGCTCTTACTGAAGAAGTCATATTTACATTGAATCCAAAGTGATAATGAAGAGGACATTTTAAGAGACCTGTTATTTTGACTTTTCTAGCAGAAAGAGCTACAAGGTTGTAATAATAAACTTATATTTAAGGATGCAGAGGAGACTGATATACCAAAAGCTATGAGGAAAGGGGAGAATAATAAGTGACAGCATTGGAGAATTAGCCATAGGCTAGATCAGTGAGGAACTTGTAGGCCATAAGGAGGAATATGGATTTTCAAAATGTGAGAAAAAGCTTTCAGAGAGTGTCTTAGTTAGGGTTTCTATTGCTGTGAAGAGCTCTCATGACCGCATCACTTTTTATAAAGAAAAACATTTAATTGGAGTGACTCACAGTTTCAAAGGTTCATCCCATCATCATCATGGTGGGGAGCATGGTAATGTGCAGGCAGACTTGGTGCTGGAGAAATAGCTGACAGTCCTACATTTTTCAGGCAACAGGAAATGGTCTGAGTGTCACATTCAGGGAAGCTTGAGCAAAAGACACCTTAAAAACCATCCTCACAGTGACACACTTCCTCCAACAAGGTTACACCTACTTCAAGAAGGCCCCATCTTTAATAATACCACTCCCTTTGGGGGCCATTTCCTTTCAAACCACCACACAGCATTATTTTCTTGATTTTGTTTTCCAAAATAAGATGTTTATGATCTATATAGAAAATTGATAGGAACAAGGCAAAAATGGAACTAGAAACACTAGGGGGGGCCCTATTGCCTTTGGTGACGACTTGTGTCTGGGTGGTAACTGTGAGACTTAGGGTATATGTTGGTGGTAAAGCAGTATAACTTGGAAGAGTGTGAAATAATCAGAAGTGGTCTTAAATTATTTGCATATATAATAAAGTGTATAGTGGTGCTATTTGCTATAGTCATTCTGTCCTGAGTCTGGAATTGGAAATATAAGTTGAGAATATTGTTTTATCTATATTAACCTTCAGTATACCAAGGAATATAGACATCATCATTTGTCATCTCAATCTATTGTCTTTTTTCTTTTAGATAACAGCATTTAAAAGTTATTTTAAAATAATTTATAGATGTAGGAATAATTTTAAACCTTTATTTAAAATTTCATTAATTTCAACATAGCTATTTATCTGAGATAGGAGTTATTTTGGTTTACTGTTTCAGAGGTTTCAGTCAGTGGTCAGCTGACACCATTGAATATATGCTGGTGGCAAAGCATCATGACAGAAAGGTATGGTTGAGTAAGCCTGCTCATCACATTCAAGCAGCAAGACACTAGGAAGGGTCTGGGAATAAGGCATACCCTTTAAGGTTGACTTACTTCCTCTAACTAGGTCCTACTGTTACTGGTAGTCCCAATCTAGGCCAGGTTCTTGGTCTCCTATTCAAAGAACTGGAATAAGAGTTCACATAGGTCTGCAAGAGTAGCAAGGTAACATCATTCAAAGTGAAACAATAATACAGACTGGAGAGATTTATATTGTCAAGACTAACAGCATGCCCCATGAGTAAGACCTCAGGTTAGTGCCAACATTCCTTTTATAAAATCTAAGGGAAGCCGGGCGGTGGTGGCGCACACCTTTAATCCCAGCACTCGGGAGGCAGAGGTAGGTGGATCTTTGTGAGTTCGAGACCAGCTTGGTCTACAAGAGCTTGTTCTGGGATAGGCTCCAAAGCTACAGAGAAACCCTGTCTCGGAAAAAAAAAATCTAAGGGAAGAGGGCTTTAATATTTTCTACGTTGCTAAAAGGCATAATTTGGATTTATGGGTGAAATCATATAATCATTGTTCCTACTGCATATGTTCCTTTCTACAATCCATCTGATTGTAAGCGAATGGATACTCAATTATGCATAGGCATAAAATGATAAATAGGGAATTTTCTCTGAAACTTCTCTGTGGGGGCACAGTTTTCTTTGCTGCAAATGCCCTGTAATCATTTCAGGATAAATTTGGCCTTTTTGGTCTCTGACCTGAATACATTGGAATATATCTGAATAGAAACTGTCTAGTTTGGTTCTTACTGAGGAAACAGAAACTTGTATTATTAGAGCAGGGTGTATGTGTGGTGAGAGATGCAGGTGGGGGCCCAAGGTTGTTAGGTATGTTGTTTGAGAGGAGTGTATATGTATAGTGTCTACCTTGCTACCTCTTAGTTTCTGACAGCTTTAGTAATACCATTAAATTATTATTTCAGGGCCTTCATAATTCAGTCACTTCCCTAAAGCCCCACATCTGAATATTACATTAAGAAAAAGGCCTTCAGCACTTGAGTTTTGGGGATTCTTCATATCTAGGTTATAATAGTAGTAAACCTGGGACTGGAGACATGGCTCAGAGGTTAAAAGCACTTACTGCTCTTGCAGAAAACCTGTATTCTGTTTCCATCATCCAAATGGTGGCTTACAACTGCCTAAATCTACAGTTTCAGTGAACCTGAGGCCTTCTTTTGGCATCCGCTAGTACTGTACACACAGTACGCAGACATGCACTCAGATACACATACACGTATACATATATACTGTGGATAACCCTTCTGTATGCTGGGAATATATGTTACTCTCATTGGTTGATAATAAAAGGTACTTTGGTCTATACCAACGCAAAATTTAGGTAGGTGAAAAGCCAAACTGAATACAGGGAGGAAGAAGGGTGAAGAGAGACACAAGCCAGCTGCCCAAGAAACAAGATGCCAGCAGACCATTAAAAGCCATGGCCATGTGGCAAAACATAAATTAATAGAAACGGGTTAATTTAAATGTAAGAACTATTTAGTAATAAGCCTGAACTATAGGCCATACATCCTGTAATTAATATTAAGCCTCTGAGTGATTATTTAGAAGTGGCTGTGGTACAGGGCAGGACAGAGAAACCTCCATTTACACATATAGAAATAAAATAATTTAAAACAGTAGTAAACCTTAATTTTAATTTTGTATCATCTTGGTTTTGAAAACAAATAATTATACTTTTTTTTTTTTAAAAAAAAAGTCCATTGAGTCTAATTACCCACCAACTAATATAATCCTGGAATATATACATTCTATAAATACTGTTTCCAGATATTAAAACTATTTTTCTAATAGGTTCTGCCTTATCATTACTTCTGATTTTTGAATTTTCATTGTCAAAGGAAAGTGCTTTTGAGAACTTTGTTGTCTAATTTTGTTGAAGAAAAGGTAGCCACTTAGAAAAGCACTTTTTTTATTTATGAACTTCAAGTTGAATAATCAACTCAATTAAATAGTTCATTTCACCATCACCTGTTCTCTTTCGTCTATCTTTGTATGCCTTCCACTTTTACCCTCAAAGGAACTTTATTGAGTGATTTACAGCATCATAAAAAAGATGAGATAATGGTATAAACATAACCATATTGCTAAATGGCATGATCCGAATTTTCATAACAATTATATGATAATGTTTTTGTTGAATGGCCACCTGGCTAAGACGTACCATATTTTCTTCCAAAATTTTTTAACATTTTGTGTGTGTGTGTGTGTGTGTGTGTGTGTACACCATAGGATGCTTGTGGGAGAAGATAGCTCAAGGTAGCTGATTCTTTCTTTTCACCATATGGGTCCCAGGGATCAAAATCAGGGTGAATGCTCAGTGACAAGAGATTTCTACCTATTGAGCCATCTTGATGGCCCATACTATCATTTTGTCTTAAAAATCTTTGAGAAAATTTATCTATAATATCTTCATCTAAAAATTTTGTCTCTTCCAGTCCCTCTTTTCTCCATTGTTTTGCAATAGGGTATCAGTTACATACCCAAGTTGTTCTTTAATTTAGGGACCCCCCCCCGCCTGCTGGGAAAATGGGTCATCACTCCTGGATTGCACTGATGCTTGCTCCCTCTCTCTCTCATCTCTCTCTCATTTTAGTTCTCTCTTACTTGCTTTTTCATGTTAAATTCTGCTAAGAGTTTTGTGTTTTGCTTATCAAAAACATAAACACTGGTCTGTTTGTAATTTTATGATGAAAATTTGAAAGTCTTCCAATTTTGTTCCCAATTGTCAGGGATATATTTAGTGCTTCTTGTGAATCAAGCCCGCTACATAGATTTCTTTATCTTTGGAGGCTTTTATGAGTTGTCAAAATTGTTTATCTCAAGTATAAGAAGAATAGAAGTATCTTTTAATTTAGAATAATTTAAAACTTAAGTTTAGTATATCTTTTTACAGACAGTTGTTAGCTGCCATGTGGTGCTAGGATTGAACCCCGGTCCTCTGGAAGAGCAGTACCACTGAACCTTCTCTATCCCCCCAAAATATTTTTCTAAGTTTTGAGGAACAGATGATTAAAACAGAAAGTCTTGAAACTATTTATCTATATAGGTGTCTGTCTTTCCGTCCGTCCATCCATCCATCCATCCATCCATCCATCCATCCATCCATCCATCCATCCATCCATCCATCCATCCATCCATGACTAGTTTGGAGCAATGCGATCTTATGCTTAAACTACTGTTTTGAATCTTTTTCTGTTTCCTTAAAAATAATATTTTGCTAAAAAGTATAAGGGTTATATTCAGTGAGGCTTGCTTTTATCATTTCTAATAGTTTTCATACTACCTTAAATTTAAGAGATTTAATGGTCTGAAATTTTTTACTTGTCCTAGGATCATCATTTTATAATTCAAGTTTAGAAAAATATCTTCTATACAGCTTTCATCTTTTGGATTTTTTTAATCGAGTTTTCTTTTTTATTTTTTTAAATGAAAACAATCGTTTTTCATTTTACATACCATTCCCAGTTCCCACTCCCTCCCCTCCTCCCATCCCCTCTTCTGCCCCCACCCCCACCCCTCATCCTCAGAGAGTACCACATTGCTCTGGGAAAGGTCTAAGGCCCTCCCTACTATATCTAGGCAGAGCAAGGTATCCATCCAAAGAGAATGAGTTCCCAAAATGCCAGTAAAAACAGTAGGGATAAATCCTGGTGCTGCTGCCAGTGGCCCCGCAGTCTGACCCAGCCTTACAACTGTCACCCATGAGGGCCCAGTTTAATCCTATGCTGGTTCCTTCCCTGTCCAGCCAGAGTTGGTAAGCTCCCATTAGCTCAGGTAAACTGTTTCAGTGGTTGTTCCCATCATGGTCTTGAACTCTTTGCTAATATTCTCAATCCTCCCACTCTTCAACTGGACTTTGGGAGCTCAGCCCAGTGCTCTGCTGCGGGTCTCTGCCTCTGTTTCCATCAGTTGCTGGATGAAGGTTCTATGGTGACATTTATGATATTCATCAATGTGACTACAGAGCAAGGCCAGTTCAGGTACCCTCTCCTCTATTGCTTAGGGTCTTAGTTGGGGAAATCTTTGTGGATTCTTGGGAATTTCTCTTGTCAGGTTTCTTGCTAGCCTCATAATGGTTCCCTCAATCAAAATATCTCTTTCCTTGCTTTTTTCTCTGTCCTTCCTCCATCTTGACTATCCTGTTCACTCAAGTTCTCCTTCCTCCTCCCCTTCCACCCTCCCTTTTCTCCCCACCCCCATGCTCCCAATTTTGTCAGATGCTCTTTTTCTTTTCTATTTTCCCTTTCCAGATGGATCTGTATATGTCTTTCTTAGGGTTCACCTTAGCAGGATTATTTATAATATCCAGAACTTGGAAACAACCTAGATGCTCCTCAACTAAAAACTGGATAAAGAAAATGTGGTACATTTACACAATGGAGTATTACTTGGTGGTAAAAACAACAACAACAAAACAAACAAACAAACAAAAAACCAAAACAACAACAAAAAAAATGACACCTTGAAATTTGCATGCAAATGGATGGAACTAGAAAAAACCATTCTGAGTGAGGTAACCCAGACCCAGAAAGATGAACATGGTATGTACTCACTATGTACTCACTCATACGTGGATACCAGCTGTACAAGCAAAGGATATTGAATCCTGTATATAGTCTATGACCCTAGAGAAGCTAAGTAACAAGGTGAACCCTAAGAAATACAACTTTCATCTTTATTCTTAGTTTTGTGTAAAACCTCAGTCTCCCAGTGTTGTATGTGGTAGTTAGTCCTACAAGCCTGCTTAGGTAAGAAGTCTTTCTGGTACAATTCTAAGGATTATTGTTGGAACTTAGTGGCAGCTAAACAATATTAGATGTCTTTTGCTTAGAATTTTTTGTGATTTGCTTTTATTAAATGAGATCATTGGATGCAGAATTTCGTTTTCTTGTCAAGTCCCTCCAGAGAAATTTACAAAACTAATTTAAAAAATTAAGAAGTAAAAATCACAAAATTGATGCTCAAGGCAAGCTCTCTTAGCTTTTTCAATGTTTATGGTGCTAAAATTCTCAGTTGAACTTAACGTGAAGTGATGTTTGCCCCATCTGTTGTTTTACATTTTTGTATTCATAAATGGTTTTTTTTTTTTAAAAAATATTTAGCCACTTGAACTGAAAATGTTGTTTCTTTGTTTTTCTCTTTCCCTTTTTTTAACACTAACTTCTAATTCTGCCACAGGTTTAGGGAGGAGAGGCTTCCTCTCTGGTCAGTTGTAGCATCATATTATCAGCTGTAACACATTTTAGGATTTAGTCTTTGTCCAAGGTTTGGATAATTACATGTCTAAAGCACTCTTTATAATTTACTAGTAAAAGAGGAAGATTCTGGATCTTTTCCATTTTTCAATGAAAACTGTCCCCTAATTTTATTGTCTGGCAAATTTCTATCTTATATTTCTGCTAAAAGATCACCTTTTCAAGGTTGTACATTTGTCTTCCCCCTTGACTTAAAATGACCAATAAAGTCAGTGACTGCCGAGCAACATTTGTATTTGATTGATACAACCAAAGAACTAAGACTTTAATCATATAAATTAAATATGAGTAATCATATATTAGTGGACTCCTGGGTTCAGCAGCGTAGTTCATAGTTTCTTAGTATGCTAATAAATAAAGGAAGAAGAGGATTCAGATCAGATTTATAATGAAAATGTGGCATCTGCAGTAGTATCTAAGGGTACAATTTTGCTGAATTTGGTGATACACACTACTAAGAAAATAAATTTATTGTCAATAATTTAAAAATTATTACTTAATACCTTGGTATAGTTAAAATATATTTGGTTAAATAGAGCATATTATTAAATATAGTTTTTACTTTCTTGAAATGCAGCCGCCACAATTACACACATGATTCCTATTAGTGGCTTTTCCATTTTTATAGAATAGTACCACTGTGATCTCTAGTAGGGCAAGAACCTTAAGTTTCTACTTAAATTCAACTATTACTATGTCTTAGCTGTACTACATAACCATTTGCATGCATGAAATAACATCTAGTAATTTTAATCCCAGCATTGTTGTAGAACTGAAATTTTTAATTAAACTAAGTAATAGTACAGTACTTCAGGTGTATATCTGCTTCATTTTGTATCTTGAGGTATGATTGGAATATACATGGACATACACATTTATACAAAGAAGAAAGAAAAAATATGTTTCAGATACTTTTCTGAGTGAAATTCTTCTTCATAATGACATCTAGAATTTAATTTTGTCAATCCCATATATAAGAAATTGGGGCAAAGATTGAGTAATTTGGTTTAAGAAAAATACTTGAATTCAGGCAGCAATTCATACATTGGTAAGGATATTTTAGAAAACTATTTTGAAAAGATGCCATTAAAAGATTCAGAGGAATTCATAGTTTATATTTGTAACCATCATGCAGAGGAGATAAAAAGTATATAATTTTGTGTCCATAGTTATTTAGTCATGTTCAAGTTATGAAGGGATCTCTGTGAGTGAAACTGGAGGAGCCTCAGGCAGTGTTTCTGTTGTTTGCTGAGAGCAGTGTTTACTCAGAAATAGTACTCTGCTTTTTAAAAAAGATTTATTACTGTTCAGTTTTGTTCATTCAGTACTATGTTTATAATTTTAGCAATACTTATCAAAAAGTATTAAGAACATGTTGCCACTGGTAGGACCCCAGTGACGTCCTCATTTTATTTCTGCTGTTGCTTATGTAGCAGTGTTGGAACCAACTTCTCTTTTATGTTAATGGAGGAGGTTCCTGCTCTGTAACAGACCTAAAATGCTTCTGCGGAGAAAGCAAATCATCAAGAATGTATGTTTATTTCTCCTCAACTCTCTGTTAACATCTCCCAGGGGACTGGGGACATTTTATTCACTCTAGTTGTAAATCTGGTGTTTTATTACTCTGAATAAATCTTATCACATGAATAGTCTTGAAGCTGTGGGGTATAATTCCCAAGGGATAAGCACTATTCTTTTTAGTTTTTAACCTGCTGCCACAAATTATCATATATGTTAAATTTATTATTTTTCCTGTTCATAAGATTCTTTTAAAAAATGACATGCATTTTGATAATTCATTCATTGGTTAGAACATTTCAAAAAAAAATGCCATCCAAAGATTCAGATAAATTCGTTAGGTAGGGAAATGAGATACCTCTAGGCATTATTATTTTACATGTAGATAGAAAGCATATTTAACTCATGCTTGCATGGGTCTGGGCTGGCAGGCCACTTGGAATATCCGGCAGCACTGTTCCTTCCCTACAGCTTTCAGGGCCCTCATATCGTCTATTTTACCACTCTGCCATTTCTAGTGGAGGTGTTCTTGTCTGAGATGAATTTGGATCATCACACTATGTTACATTCACATCCTATTTTGTGGGGAAAAGGGAAACAAACAAATGAAATTAAGCAGCTTTTTAAAAAGTGTTTCACTTCCAATGAGACACCACCCCATGTTTTTACCCTGTTGGCCAGGACTTAATCTCGTGGACACAGCTATCTAACAAAAAGGGCCTGGAAATCTAAGTGTTGTATTTTTAAAAGAAAGAAGAATATTTATTGTTTTTATGTCATGTTAATAAAAGCAGCTTTTTAAAAAGTGTTTCACTTCCAATGAGACACCACCCCATGTTTTTACCCTGTTGGCCAGGACTTAATCTCGTGGACACAGCTATCTAACAAAAAGGGCCTGGAAATCTAAGTGTTGTATTTTTAAAAGAAAGAAGAATATTTATTGTTTTTATGTCATGTTAATAAATCTCATTCACCCACCCACCATCCCTGTACCTGCTGTAGGTGTCACTTTGTACTAGGAGTTTTTCCTATGTCATCTTACTTAGTCTTAATTACTGAGATACAGGTTAAGTCATTCAGAGGTTAGGCATCAGAGGATTTGATTCCCAAGTACTGTGGCATTGCAATATACATGCCTGGGAGATTAAGTACATATCCAGAAAATTCTGGCGCAAGCTTGAATGATGGTGTTGTCATCAATAAAGATTGGACCATTGAAGTTTGAATGATATGATCAGAAATTCATCTTGCGGTCTTTAAATTTTAAATCCAAATTTAAATCCAGATTTCTGCTGTTGCTTATGTAGCAGTGTTGGAACTTCTCTTTTATGTTAATGGAGGAGGTTCCTGCTCTGTAACAGACCTAAAATGCTTCTGCATTTGCCCCAAATTCTGAATTTGTGGCAAGTATTTGGGATTAAAATTTTAGTTTGAGAATCTGGAGAGATGGTTTATAGAAGTTATAGCTGCTCTTACAGAGGTCTTGGGTTCAATTTCTAGCACCCACAAAGCAGCTCACAACTGTCCATAGCTCCATTTCCAGGGGATTTATTGTCCAGTTCTGGCCTCTGTGAGTACCAGATATACATATGGTACATAGACATTTATAGGTAAAATAATCATACATGTTAAAATAATAAAACAACAAAATAAAAGATTTTAATTTGATTACCTTTTATGTATAGATGTCATTTAAAGCAATGCTTTCAGTGAGGTCATTGAAGCTTAGAAGGTAGCTAAAGAGAATAGGTTCAAAGACTGTACCCTAGGATATTCTGTCATTTTCAAAGATCTGGGAGATGAAGTAGAAATAAATACTTTTATATATGACTTTTTGTAAATTTATGAATAAATTTTTGTAAATTAACTTTTCCAACCTATTTCTGACTTTGGTATACAGAATGCCCACATTCTTTTTTTTGTTTGTTTGTTTTTTGTTTTGTTTTGTTTTTGAGACAGAGTTTCTCTGTGGCTTTGGAGCCTGTCCTGGAACTAGCTCTTGTAGACCAGGCTGGTCTCGAACTCACAGAGATCCACCTGCCTCTGCCTCCCGAGTGCTGGGATTAAAGGCGTGTGTCACCACTGCCCGGCACCTACATTCTTTTATTTGACATAATTTTTACTTGGCAGTTGATAGAAATTTTATTTACTTTGTGAAATGATTACCATTATAAGCTAATTGGCATACTCATAACCTCTGTAAGTTAATTGGAATATTTCTCATCTCATATATTAATGTTTTTAAAGAATATTTAAGAGTTTTAGCAGGATTCAAGCATACAATAATAGTGTTTTAAGATATAATCAAGGTGATATAGTTTAGTCCTAGTATTTGTATTTCATAATTGAAACTTCATTTCTAGTGACCTCATTTTCTTACCTCCTAGTGGACAAACACTAATCTACTCTTTGTTTGAAGGAATTTGAAAAGATTTCACTTGGCATAATGTCCTAGGTTCATTCTTGTTGCTGTCAATTACAGGAATTCCTTTTATTTAAGGCTAAGCTTTCATTATGTATTAGTTTTGTATGTCATTTGTGTATTTTCGCTTTTCCCACCTGGGATTTGGGAGTTATAGTCAACAGTTGTTTCCCACATCCATGTTTAAAGGCTTTCATCCCCTTATTTATAAGTATGTTGCAGCTACAAGTCATGTTTAAGCCTTTAAACCAAAGCTTCTCAACCTTCCTAACACTGTCACCCTTTAATACAGTTCCTCATGTTGTAGTGACCCCCAACCATAAAATTATTTCTGTTGCTACTTCATAACTATAATTTTGGTACTGTTATGAATCATAATGTAAATATTTTTGGAGATAGAAGTTTGCCAAAGGGGTCACCACCCACAGGATTACACCCACTGTAATCCATTTGGATTGAGTTTTGTATATTGTGTGTGGTAAGGATCTGGCTTCATCCTTCTGCACCAGTATATCTAGTTTTTTTTTTTTTTCTTCAATACCATTTGATGAAAAAACTCTTTCTCTTTTACATGTCATTGATATCTTGTGGAAAATTGAATGTCTGTAAAGAAATGCTAGGACTTTTTTCTGGGCTTTATTCTATTTTATTGGTGTGCTCGAAATATGCCAGTTATTTATAGTGTTATGATTGCTGTAGACTATAGCATATTTTAAAGTCTAGTAGTAGTATGTCTCCCAAATTGTTTTTGTGCAGGGTTTCTAATGCTGTTCTGGATCTTTGGTGGTCCCATGTAACTTTTAGGATTTTTTCTCTAATTCTGTTTTGTTTATTTTAAACCCAGAGCCTTGCAATGCTAGAAAAGTAATCTACCACTGAGCATTTCCAATTTTCCCTCCTTTCTTAACACCACCCCTTTAAAAAATGCTATTTAAAAATTCTTCAAAAGTTTTATACATTTATACAGTGTTTTGATCATATCCATCCACTGCTACTCCCCTCAAACTCTCCCTAGTCCTCCAATCCCACCTCTCTCTCACATTCTTGCTTTTCTGTTTTGCTGCCATTATTTAATTCCCCCTCACTTTCCACCCTCACGGTCCTGAGTTCAATTAGTGCTGCCCTGTATCCTCATCAGTGTCCATCCACCAGCGCGGGAACATCCTACCAGCAGCTACACTCCCAAAGGAGCGGGCCTGCCTCTCTTTTAGCAACCATTAACTGGTAATATCTCTTCCACCAAGGGTGGGGCTTTGGTGGCCCTTTCACCATTTGTTTTGGAAGTTTGACTGGTTTGATTTTGTGTAGGTAAACACAGGTACTAGGAGTAGATAGGTGCAACAGCCATGTCAAGCCTGTATTTTATAGTTCTTTCACCCATCAACACTTAACTTTATGTTCACCTTTCCACAATGTTATATGAGCCTTGGATGGGTGACTGCTTCCCCTTTTGAGACAGGTCTAGTTCAGGTTAGCCTAAAAGTTCCAGTTATCCAGCATTAGCCACCCAAATAGTGGAATTACAGAGCATCATCGCATCTGGCTGGAATTACTTTTCTTTTCCATTTCTGTAAAGACTATTACTAGAAATTTGAGATAAATAGCATTACATATGCAAACTGCTTTTAGTAACATGATCAATTTGAATTATTTCAAACCACAAAAATGACATTTTGTTGTGTGTATTTGTGTCATTTTCAATTTCATCAGTTTTTTAGTTTTCAGTGTATAGGTATTTTTTCACTTTCATTAATTTATTCCAAAGTGTAAGTATTTTTAAAAATGTTATTGTAAGTAAGAGTATTTTGATTTCTGAGATCGTTTGTTGTTAGCATATAGAAATATGACTGATTTAAGTGATTTTATATCTTGTGACTTGATGTTGTTTTTGTGGTGCTGGGAATCAAACAAGGATATACTATATAAGTAATAATTGTCAACTAGATAATTTAATGTAAATATGCTTTATATAATGTTAAATACATATTCAAAATTTCTTAGATGTTTTATTAACATTCTTTATTGTTTATCTACCTTTAAATAAGAATAACACATTACACCTAGCCATCATGCTATTTGGTCTCTTTTAAATTAAGAATTTCTAAGTCTTTTCTGAGGCAGAAAGTCTTCCATGTCAGTATATGGTATTTTTCAGTCCTAGGCAAATTGTTTTGTAAGATGTCCCTCAATTTATATTTCTCTTTCCTCATGATTAATCTAGTTTTGGCAAGAACACACCAAGATGTCATGAAATTAGTTGGTTTGACTGTTGATGATACAGAATTTTATGGTTTAAGGTCAAAATGGTTATTAAAAATCACAATTTTAATGAATTAGTACCTTCATGTTGAAGGTATATTGGAGTATAACTTTCTTTAAAATATAATATGGAGGGGATGGAGAGATGATTCATTTGTTAAGAGCACTGGCTACTTTTCCAGAAGACCTGTGTTCAATTCCTGGCACCCACGTGGCAGCTTATAATATAAAATGTATACACATGTATGAGATAAACTTTAATAATCTTCTAGATTTATACTTTTCTAAGTTCTGTGTCCATGTTATACAAGGTTGCTTAACATCTCAGCATAGCCATTTACAACTTTAGTTAGGAGCTTTTTCCCTTTGAATTTTGATTGATTACCCGAGTTCTTAATGAAAACCACTGTGAATATCTTCATATACTTTATTCAAATTAATGAGGTTTTGGTAATAATACTTCAAACTAGCTAGATTTTATTTACTTATTTTCAGTATGTTTAAATATATTGTTAATATTTTGAGAATTCCATGCAATCAATTTTGATCATAATCAATCCCCATTCTTTCCAGATCCACTCTCATCTCTACCCCCAATGTTATATCCTCTTTTTTAAAAAAATAACTAATCAACTCCGATTATTTTTAAGATCACTGGTTCCACATATCTGCTATTACAGCTTAAATATATCCTCAAAAGGACTGCACATCAACAAACAGAAACTACCAAAATAGATATGGAAAGATATAGTAGAAAAATCTTCAGATTTTTGCTATTGCTCTAATTTTTCTGTTTTTGTAGGGATTATTGCTAGAAAATTATTTCATACTGTCTCCTTTTGCTTTAAGAGATAGTAGTTGGAGCCAATATAACTGCTGAGTAATTAGAAACAATGCAAGGTATGTGGACTAAGAAAACCATGGAGGATCTAAAGTGCTTTTTGATTTGGTAGGATCTGATATAACACTTAGTAGAAGCCCACATATACATTATAGAATTCAAGATGTTATCTAGCTTGCAGATTTCTAAAGACTGTAGTATTTGTTTTTCTATTTTTAAAAACTTTTGTAATAGTTTTAATTTTTTTATTAGCATTTATTAATTATATATTATCTTGACATTTTCATATATGTATATAGTGTATTTTGATCATCTTCATCTGTTACCCTCTCTTATTATCCTCTAATGTTTTTGTTTTTTATTTTGAGACGCATTAGTTTTGTAGCCCAAGGCTGGTCTAGAAACCATAGTTGTCCTTCTGTTTTTGTCTTTCAAGTGCTGGGAATACAGGCATTTAAATAATATTCTGTGCTTAGCTTGTGCCTTTCTTCTTTAATGCCAGTTTCTGAAGCATATTTGAACTTCATTAAGTTTATAAATGTAAGTTATAAAAATAGCAAGTTAATCTGATTAAAATCATCTTGTTTATGCAACATCATTGATTTAACAAATAAGCTGAATAATGCATTTAAGATTGAAGTATGCATTTGTTATTAGGGATATAAAGTCAGTAATCTCCAGGAGTTTACAAGCTAATAAGAGAAGGAGATGTAAACAAATATTTATAGCAAACTCTTTAAGAAAACATTACAGAAAATATAGAAGTAGACATGGAGTTTGGCCAACTCTTCTATGTTAAAATTAGTCTATGTATCTATATATACCCCACATATCTAAGTAGATGACATCATTAGAACTTCTCTGATTTATAGAAGTATTTGCCTTTGGCAATTGCCTGTGCTGTGCATAGAATTCTTAGGTTTTTCTTTAACATGATAAATAAGTACAACTAGTGGTTTTGAAGCTTTTAGTGATTGATGTCTTTCTGTAAACATTTTAGCCTAAGAGTCTAAAAGAGGAATCATGCTTTAATTTGTTACTTTTGGAAATGCATCTTAGGATTTCCAAATATTCTCATGTTACAAAATAAACACAATAAAAATTTGAAAAATCAGGTAGCTATTCTACTTTAATTGACAATTGCTTAGATTTAAATTTTGCTGAACTCTGTCTTTGCCAAGGGTAAGTTTCTAGTCAATATAAATGAGACTTATATCTGTGTCTTTGTCCCAGAAAAATCATTGACTTATTGCTCTTTTGAGGTTTCAATTTAGATTTGAGTTGGAGACATGGCTCAGCAGCTCAGAGTGTCTATTGCTTTTACAGAGGACCAGAATTTGATTCCCAGCACCCATGACAGGCAGCTCTCAACTACCCCAGCTCTAGGATATTCTACACCTCTGGCCTCTTTGGGCATCTACTCACGTGTGGCATATATACACATACAGGCACACTCTTATACATATGACTAAAAATGAAATAAACCTGAAGAAAAAAATTGAGTATACCGACAGATAGGTCAATCAATGTTTCAGTAGCAAACAACTTGTGAAGTCCAACATGCATTTGTCATATTATCAGTGTGAATTAATTAGCAAGTAAGAATTTGCAAAGTCTTAGAATTTTGTTGAGGAAGTAAACCTTGTTTTGATGGAAGGAACATTGATGATTAGTGAGTTTCTCATTTTTGTAGTGCTGTTTACCTGTGAATTTACTTAATTTATTAGTATAATCATGATTATATTTTATGTTCAGAATTTTTATTATTTATTTTCTTACATCAAACCAATTTCCAATTGGTTAAATTGTAAAAATGTTTAGTGATGTTTATGGTTTTCTTAATTTTTGCCACTTTGGGATAGCACTGAATACCATAGAAAATCCAGTTCTTAATGAGCAAGTACCTTTGTAGGATAAGAACTTTTTTTAAATTGACATTTCTTTTCTTTTATTTTACATACTGACCATATTTTCCCTCTCCCTCTTCTCCTCCCATTTCCTACCCAGATTCCTATCTGCTCCCTTCCCATCCACCCACTCCTCCTTGTCTCCATTCAGAAAGGGGCAGGCCTCTCATGGGCTTGAATATAGCATAGCACATCAAGTTGAGGTAGGACAAAGGCCCCCCCCCCCTTTATATAAAGGCTGGGTAAGGTAATCCATATGGGGAACAGGTTTCTAAAAGCCAGCTAAGTGCAAGGGATAAGTCCTGATCTCACTGCTAGAAACCTTACAAAAACAGACCAAGCTACACAACTGTCACACACATGCAGAGGACCTGGATTAGCCCCATGCAAGCTCTGGTCAGCTGTTTCTGTGGGTTCCTCTGTCATGACTTTGACCTCCCCTGGCTCCACACAGTCCTTACCCCCTTTCTTCAGGAGGACTCCCAGCGTTCAGACCAGTGGATTTCTGTATATGCTTTTATTAGTTCCTGGGTAAAGGCTCTGTAATGACAATTAGAGTAGTCACCAATCCAATTACAGTAGATGGCCAGTTCAGACACTCTATCCATTATTGCTAGGTGTCTTAACTGGGTTTTTTTGAGGCTAGGCTTCTCTGTGTAACCCTGGCTGTCCTGGAACTTGCTTTGTAGACTA
Organism: Dicrostonyx torquatus; assembly: GCA_028555095.1. Classification (NCBI taxonomy): domain Eukaryota; kingdom Metazoa; phylum Chordata; class Mammalia; order Rodentia; family Cricetidae; genus Dicrostonyx; species Dicrostonyx torquatus. The sequence continues at coordinate 1,897,725 of JAQHUG010000317.1, forward strand.
GACTGGCCTCGAAATCAGAGATCTGCCTGCCTATGCCTCCTGTGTGCTGGGATTAAAGGTGTGCGCCACTACTGCCCAGCAAAGATTTATTTTATTTTATGTATCTGAATGTTTTGTCTGCACGTATGTATACCACATGTTTGCCTGTTACCCATAGAGGTCATAACAGGGAATCAGATCCCTTGGAACTGGAGAGTTATATTTGTGAGCCACCATGTGAGTTCTGGGACTTGAAACTAGGCACTCTGCAAAGAGCAATCAGTGCTCTTAACCTTGGAGTTACTTTTCAGCCTAGATAAGAACATTTTTAAAAAGTAATTTTTATGTTTGTCGAATTACTCTTCCAAATGCACGATGTTTTATTTGAGTCTTCTTAGAGCTCTTGTAAGATGCATTATGTTTTCTAGATTAAAAAATATAATTAGAGTTTAATTGATTGCACCAGATTTGGGAAACAATGGTAAATTTTAATTTTCTAAATACTGTGAATATGTCTTTTGTTGTTGTTCGTTTCTTTTTTTGAGACAGGGCCTCCTTGTGTAGCCTTGCCTGGCCTGGAGCTTTCTGTGTAGACAAGACTGGTCTCAAACTCATAGAGGTCCTTCTGCCTCAACCTCAATCCCAGTGCTGGGATTAAAAGCATATGCAGCTGTTATTTCCAGCTATAAATGTGTCTTTCTATCTTCAACTTTTTAAATTTCTATAATTTCCAAATACTGCTATTATTATCTAATATATATACCACATTTCCTCAAAATATATCTTGGGTAGCATTTTAACTATACAGCAGTTTTCACTCTATATCTGTTGTAATTGTATGTTCATATATGTGCACAGTATTGGAGCTACTTTAGAGGTACTTTTTGAGACCCATTGAATAGGGAAAGAAATCAACACAGAACTTATCAGTATGTATGCCAGTCTTCTGCAGAAAAATGGCCAAAAAAATCTTGTGTGGGTTTATTCTTACACATTTACATGATTATAGAATATTTTTTAGTATGTAACAACACAGATGATAGATAGTACATGGTTAACCTAAAATGTCACTTCAGAAAATGAAACACTAGAATAATACTTAAGGACGACATCAGGACCCAGGATATCAACTACAGAGGTAATTTAAGCACCTTGAAACCAGACTTAATTATTCCACTATTGTAGAACATATTAATCTGTGCATGATAAAGCTTTTATTTGTTCAGTAACACATCTTTATGGCAAGTGTTACTATAGACCTTATCATAACAAATAAGATGTACAGGTTCTCTGCATTATAAACCCAAGTATTGTGTTGATCATGTGAAGAAAATTGAGCATTTTAATGAGGTAAAAAAGGACAAAAATGGGAACAAGAGAAGATGTGATTGTGACAGAGTAGGACATAAAGGTTTTCCTATTAGAAGGTGAATTTGAATAAAGAGCTGAAGGAAGTGAAGACTTAGATCCTATGGAGAACAAGTAGGATCCTGTAGAATAAGTTAAAAGTTTGTGAGCATTGGTTTATTCTAGAAATTTGAAGAAGACCAGAGTAATTTAGGCATAGGGGTGAAAAATATGAATAGCTGAATTTGAAGAGGTGGGTAGGGCCCCACCTTGTAGAGTCTCGATGGGATTAACTTTGTTCTGGTTTTCATGGGAAGCCCTGAAGCACTATGAACAGGGGAATGTTGTATGCACTGAAAGCTCTACTAATTTGGACTTAAGAAAGCTCAGTCTGGCTGCTGTGTGAAAAGCTGACTTTAGACGATAGAGAAAAGCTAATAATTTTTTGGCTCTCACAAAAATTTCTTAGCCATATATGTTATTGTTTTAAGTATTTTAATATATTAAACATTTTCATCTTCAAACTAACTGTAAGATAACTCATATCGTCTCAGTTTTGCTCATAAGCAGACTACTAGCACCTATACAACTTGAGGTAAAGAACCTAATCTACCACAGTATAACGTACTATATATTATTCTCTCCTTTACTTTTGAGGAAGTAGATTTCCCCCTTATTTCTTTTTGGTTATGTTTTACACTGTTGAAAAATGATAAAGGAAGATTTTTGAGGAACTAGAATGATGAATTGTGACTATAGTGTATCCTTTCTCTGTACTTTCTACTTTGAATATTATCTTGGTTTTCTTCTTACAGACCACAAAAATATCCTTAGAATTATATATTCTGAATAAAAGGAGTTGCTCTCAAATGATGTTTCACATCTAGAAAAAACTCTAAAAGTCTTTGAACAGTCTTGATTTTTTTTTTTTATTCACAAGACTGCTTTTGTATACTAAGTGATCAGAGTAGCACTTAACACATAGCAGATATTAAGTGTTCACTGAATGGGTAAATGAATGAGTTACACATTTCTCTGTAATGCGTTCTTAGTTTTTAACCTAATAAGAACTGTTTGGCTCTATGAGAAAGAATATTGTGATTAACTGTTCTAATTAAGGCATCACAATGAATAAAGAGAAGGCTATCTCTCAGTATTCCCATGTCGACTGTATTAGAGAAATCTGGTACTTTGGAATTAGGGACCCTACCTTGATACCAATAATTACCATCCAAAATAAGATATTATGGCTGGCCAATGTCAAGTTTTCCTTAAATGCCCATGGAGGAAGATTTCATTACTAAAAGAAGTATGAGGAGCATGGGTATCTTTAATTGTCTATAAAATATTAGTAAATATTTAAACTTCAAAAACTCTTTAAAAAATTTAAGATTCCATTTGTGTGTATGTGTGTGTGCGTGCACACACATGTGTGTATTTGTTGTTTATGTAGGTCAGAGGACAACTTGTGGGAGCCTGTGTTCTCCTCCTGTGTGGGTTCCAAGGATCAAACTCAGTTATCAGGCTTGGCAGCAAGTACCTTTACTGGCTGAGCCATTTTGCTAGCATCAGTTCTCTCTCTTAATTCTAGTAAATTTGTGAAAAGATATAAGTTAAAAAGAAAGAAATAATGTCACATAAATATGGACAATGTACCTTGTAATATTTTTGTTAAAAGAGAAAAATTTCCTTATCAATGTGTCTTAATCCCTTTGGTCAAAAAGTTGCTATCCAGGTTGTTTGGCAAGTCGGGCTGTTCCCCACCCCCCCAGGCTCGAAAGTCCATTGATAAGTAAATATACCTTGAAGCTATGACAACTCACCTCATTTAACTGAGCTTGAGAGGGTTTTTATAGTTCCTAGTCATCCACACTTATTTCTGATGACTTGTGGGGTTGTGAGGAAAATAAAAGTAACTCTACAACTAGTTAGAAAGTCGGAAGTAGGAGCAGCATGAGTAATGATACACCGGTACTCCTTCATCATGGATAAACTTGTATTGTTTTCTGCCTTTTCTTTAAATCGACCTGTGTCATATTTTACTGAATGTAGAAAGCACATTCTCAAGGGAAAGAATGGAGTCACAACTAGAACCAAACAAAGCAAAAGGAAATAAGTAAGCTGTATTGATCTGTGCTTATCCTACAGTGCTCCTTCCAGCTGAGAAAATGATTGTTTTTTTTTTTTTTTTTTTTGAGAAAACAGCCCTCAGGATCCTTTGTTGGATGTTGTCACTGCTATTTCAAAACAGGAAAACAATTATGCATAAGTTATGTGGAGAAAATAGTTTTCTTGAGTTTTTTTTGTCTTAAGAATGAGTAGGAGGAAATGATAGAAAATGAGTAAATAGTGGTATTATTTAGAAATTATTCCATTTTCACATAGGCAACCCTAAGATTAAGCAAGGGTGTCTTTGTGAGGAAGGTTTTTTTAAAAAAATTATATTGTTTGCATATTTACCAAAATTCTCTGACAAAAGGGTTTTTATCCCAAATTACTATTTTGAGGTCTAGATATTTTTTCCTAGCCCCCAAACATCAAAATCACATACAAATTTAAAACTATTTAAGAATATCCATTAGAACTCTAAAATGAGTAACTCCATAGTTATTTTTATCTTCTTATAAATTCATTTTACTGAAATTAGGGTTAAGTTTTCATTTCTCATTACCAGTGAATACTATTAAGTTATCTTTTTATATGAATTGTATAATTTTACTTTTGCTGTTTCTATGGCATCAGAATGAAGATTCTATCGTAAAATTAATTTGTAGAAATTGTCTATCATGGTTTCTTTGTTATTATGACTTATTAGAACTACAGTCCATCTCTTGGTCTCCCTTCTCCTCTCTTCTCTCATGGTTGGATTTAGTCTGCTAGCCATATCCAGCCGGGACTCTTCGCTCTATCTGCTTTCTCCCTTGTGTCTACAATAAAAATCTCCATGCTTAAAAACAAACAAGCAAATTATAGTTTCTTATTTTTTAGTATGTGATAAATGCAAATATATATATATATGTGTGTGTGTGTGTGTGTGTGTGTGTGTGTGTGTGTGTGTGTGTGTGTGTGTGTATTTAAAATCAGGGCTTGGGGGTTAGCTCCATGGGTAAAGTGCTTGCTGCAAAAGCAGTGGAGCCTGAGTTGGGGTCTCCAGCACTCACATAAAAAGACTAGCGTAGTGGCATGTCTATAACTCCAGCCCTGGAGGGTGGAGACAGGTAGCATATCAGAGTTTGCTGTTCATCCAGTCTAGCTAAATTGGTGAGTTCCAGGTTCAGTGAGAGACTCTATCTTGAAACAGAATGTGACGAGCAATAGGGCCAGACACCTGACTTTGATCTCTGGCCCCCACAAGTTCGTAGACACACATACTACACAGATCTGCAAACCATAATCTCTTACAAACTGTTAGATCTTTGTGTTTGTTGAGGTGCTTCTGCTAAATCTACGTACCTGCTTTTTACTTATTTATTTAGCTACCTTCTGTTATACTTAAGAACAATGGTTTCCTAAGAGAGAAATTCTTGTAGATTTAAACCTGGACACATAGCCAACTTGTTTCCTTTTACATTTGAGATATTACATTCATGATATTTTAAATGGATTTGCTTGGGTAAATGTAACACATATGGTCGATATGTGTTTGGTCTATTGTTTGGTCTTTTCACTATTCTTTTTTTTTTTTTTTTTTTTAAAGATTTATTTATTATGTATACAACGTTCTGTCTGTATATATGCTTGCTGGCCAGAAGAGGGCACCAGATCTTATTACAGATGGCTGTGAGCCACCATGTGGTTGCTGGGAATTGAACTCAGGACCTTTGGAAGAGCAGTCCGTGCTCTTAACCTCTGAGCCATCTCTCCAGCCCTCTTTTCACTATTCTTAAGTCTATTCCTTCTGCTAACAAATTCACATTTCATCATAACTAAAAATGAGCTTTTGAATTGACTCTTGAAGTTTTCCCAAACCTGTATGTACTCTGTTTCTCTTATACACTGTTGCCAAATAGTCATTTTAAAAATTGTGCTGTAAAATCTATGCTTATTGGATTTGTTTGTATGGTGCGCTTTTTGCTTGAATAGAAGATAGTGGTTATTTTACTAATTTGTTGATTACTTCAAAGTTTGACATTTGAAGCAATTTAATGACTTTCTATGCTTAGAACAAATAAAAATTACCAGCTTTTACCTGAGAACAACTGATTTGTTGTTTCTCTTTTAGTCAGCAGCCAAGTATATATGTTTTCACATTTCTATGTAAGTATGAAATATGAATAAATTCCAGCATTTACTATGTGTCATATGAATATACCTTTCATTTTTATGTCCCTAAGTGATTTTTTTAAGAAGATTTTGATATATGAATTGGCAGATGTCTCCTTTGCCTTCACAGGATAATTACAGGTTGGTTCTTTTTCTTTCTACCATCTGCATAAAAAGTTGCCAATCACTGTATGAACATTTGTCATATCATTGCACAAAAAAATTATATTCATAAGGCGTATATTTCTAACACCCAAAGAAAAGTAGCAACTGAGTGAGTGTGGTTGTCACATACCTGCAATCACAGCATTTGGGAGGCTCCAATCGGAGGGTTATGAGTTCAAAGCTTTGTCTAGGCAGCATACCAGTTAAGGTAAATCTAGGCTACATTAAAGAAACTTTATCTAAGAAAATAAATAAAGCCAGACTAAGTTAGTTTTATTATTTGTTCTCCAAATGTTTTAGATCAGCTTTAGGCCTCTAAAACTTAGGATTAATGCTGATAATTGGGTATAGGTAAATATCCAATGTAGATATAGATTGGCGATAAAGTAAAAATAAGTTTATAAGAGCTTATAAAGTTTAATTTATAAGAAAGCATAGAGCCAGGTGGTGGTGGCACATACCTTTAATCCCAGCACTCAGGAGGCAGAGACAGACAGATCTCAGCTCTCAGACTGGTCTACAAAGTAATTTCTAGGATAGGCTCCAAAACTGCAGAGAAACCCTGTCTTGAAAAACCAGGGTGAAAAAAAAGGAGAAGAAAAATCACACCACAGCTAACAGTGGGTGAATATTTAAATAGTTTAGACTTGAATTGAGGGAAAGTTACCTTTCAGGACATTATTCTCAGATGAGCAGCAAATTAGAATTAAGTGCAGTATGAATTTAGTGACATTTTAACTATTTCCTTACATCTGCAACTAATCAATTATTAATGTATTTGGGAAGTGGGAAATTATGCCTTGTAGCACAATTAATAAAAACCCAGAGGCAGATACTGAGGTTTGACCTGAAGGTCAGAAAAGCAAAACAGCTAGCCACTTGTTCTTACCTCTACATTAGTCCAAAATGGCAACCCTGACTCCAGGAATCTCAGAAAGAGACTGTGTGTGAGAACTGTCTCCTCCTGTTTTATATTTTTCTCTCATGTTGGAGTTAAAGGCATGCACCACTACCACTTGGTTTCTTTGGCAAACTAGTATGGCTACTGGGATTAAAGGTGTGTGTCACCACTGCCTAGTCTGTAAGGCTGATCAGTGCATCTGTTTTACTCTCTGAACTTCAGGCAAGCTTTCTTTATTAAATGCAAATTAACTATCATGACAATGACTTAAAGTTATTAGCATCATTGTCAGGAGCAATCATGTCTCATGTCAGCAGAACCCTAAGTGATTAAATGCCATGTTCTATAGATCCTTGAAGTGGTTGAAGATTACCGATCCAGGTAGAATACAATCTCTATGTATCTAAAGAACCTAATTAATCTAATATATGTATAACAAATATGAACAACTATTGACCTATAATATTTAATACCTCTATATCTTAAGGACTAAGACTTCATGTCAGAATATTAAATAATCTGTAAACAAATGTGCTGCAATGACCTCAAAATGTAAACAATGTATACCGTATCAGAGGTAAGGATAATATATAATGCAATACAAAAATATATCCTAAAAGTTGTACCAATATATAAAATGTCCTAAACAGAAGTAGAAACATGCATGTATACAATCTGACAGAATAACTTTGCATGGGTGTACAAATATTGTAAACAGAAATAGCAAATATACTTTGAGTTTGTATCAATATACAAAACTGTACCAATGTAAATTATCCATAAATAACGGCTCACAAGTATTCACTCTATTACCCATTATTATTATCCCCCTTTTTTTTGAACTTACATAGTTTCCACCCCAACCCTCTACCTTATACAAATAATCAACAGCCCCTAAATGGTATTTCCAACCCTGAGGACAAACTTTTTTGGGAGAGGGGATTTCGTCCTTTAGAATTGCTTCCCGCTGTCATGGGAGTGATATTCTCTTCATGGGATCCTGCAAAACTAAAGTGATGGTTAAGTTTCAAGATTACTGTCTAGTATAGTTGCAAATGATTTTCGAGCAGTCAATAGGGTTTTTGTTTTTGCTTTTTTTAAAAAGTTCTTATTTGGAGTTCTGGCCAGAATATCATGAGAAGATCTACCATTTCAGCAGCTGGTACCCCAAAAACCGGACTTACAGTAGTGCTATCAGTATCATGATGTCATCTAAACCAGGTGGAGTTGTTGCTGTGTGGCTCCAGTAGCACCTCCAAAGCAACTGTGGTCAATTTTCTAGGACTGCTGAGATGAACTGAATCCAATTTGTGGGGTTGCTTTGTTGCTTGAAGCCTACATTTTGACCATTTCCCTAATGAAGGACGAATGTATTCCATAAGATACAATTGCTTGTTTAATTTTTTTTTTTTTTAGATCAGTCATACATGTGTGCTCCTATGTATATTCTTTTGACTACCTTAGGGTATTTGGTGCTAGATACTCTTTCTGGTGATATCACTGGAAAAGCAAATATAACTCTGGGTAAACCACTGCATTTTGTAAAGTCTAGATCTTCTGTCCAGTGTTCTATTCTAATGCCCTCATTGAGGATTTCAAGGTGTGAAGTCTATCCAGTAGAGATAATGTCTCATCCTTGGACATAAATTTTATAGCATGCACATTACCTTTCTGGAGAGACATTCTATCAGTTAATCTATCATAACCCTTCTACAGAGTCCAGTTAATACATTCAACAGTATGAATTCTCTCAGACAGTGTCTCAGTACCCTCTGTCATTGACTGGGTTTTGTTTGTCAAATTGGTTGTATCCTTCTCCAGAATGCTGAATTTTCCTTTTAACCGATCATTATCAGTCTGTAAATACTGTATCATTTTTAAAAGTACCTCATTTGACTGGGTTTTGTTTGTCAAATTGGTTGTATCTTTCTCCAGAGCACTGAATTTCCCTTATAATTCATCATTGCCAGTTTGTAAAGACTGTATCATTTCTAAAAGTGCCTCATTCTTGGCCCTATTATCAAACCATGTTTTAAAGTATAAAATATGAAGGACAAAGCTAATCCCCAGAATCAAGTAGAGGGGTATAGGAGGGAAATCATATAAACCTTGCATAACATTGTACATGGTCAATTAAAATGGCTATTGAATTCCTGGATGGTTAAATTGTCCATAATTTTTCCTTATAAATTATAAATTTATGATTTATATTTCAAATTATAAATCTTACCTGTGGTTGAATTTGAGCTGGAGTAGGTGCAATAACTGTTACCTGCCAGTAGATGTTGCGGCGCACTTGGAGCCGCATGGCTGGTTTGAATCTGATTTTAGTGTTAAATGCTAAAAGATATGTTCAGATTAAAATCAGTTATTTAGTGTAAATCACAGACAAGGTCCCTGACTGGTTGGCTTTGCTGCACAAGCAGTAGAATAGCAAAGTAGCAATGCCAAACAGAGGCATCTGGGGAACCCGCGTCTTGCCTGAGTTTCTTGCTTGAGTTTCCGTGGTGCAGAAAAAGTGGATCCAGAGTGGCTTCAAGTTCTCAGGCACATTGGCCCTCTGCGACTGCATGGCTCTGAGGCATTTAATGAGGAAATATGAAGGACCTCAGCTAGTAGCTACTTAGGGCCGCTCCGTGTTATTCTATACCCAGAATGAATGGTGGTATGGAGCCTGACTGTGGCTGGTCAGAGCCGCTGGAGACTCTAGCCCCATGTTGGGCACCAACTGTAGAAATTAGCTCGATTCGGGAAATAACCAGGCTAGCTAGAGAATAAAACAATTATATTTTTATTTATTACGAGGGGAAAACTCACAAAACAGGAATGAGAAGTTCAAGCTTAGCTGTGCTCTTTGGGAATCACAGAGAGAGAATTTGGGCCGTGTACATGTTTTACTCTGGTCCCAGAAAGCCATGCTTTAACTTGGATCCACCTCTTAAAGATAATTGGCAAACAAGGTTTCCCCATCAACCAAGCATAGCTAGCTGTTCATATTTGTAATCCCAGGATTTGAGAGACTGAGCAGGAGGATCACCATGGGTTCAAGACCAGCTGGGAATACAAAGTGAGATCCTGTTTTAAGTATAAAAAACCTCAGTAACAACAAACTCCACAATCTCCAAACATCACCAGATATTTCTTGGAGAATATAGTTGACTTCAAGTGAGTGAATATTTAGTTAATCCATATAGGTGAAAAATATGTATTTTGTATGTATCTGTTGTGTGGATCCCCAATAAAGAAATAACATTAGTGAAAATGCCAAGGACACATAGTTGAGTACAAACTAATTATTTTCTTATTTTTATAGTTTGTTTCTGCCTTAAAATTTTGTGTCCTTTTGTGTTCTTTTTAATTTGTTATTTAGCAGCTGCCTAGAATTACTTCATTCATGTCTATGGCTTTTCTGACCACTTAAACATTGGCACTACCAATGCAGAGCCTTTAGGGTGGTGTGAGTAAGCATGAGGCTTTTATGTCAGTAGAGTGGGCATCTTTCTGTAGTAGTCAAACAGAGTAGGTGAAATAATTTAGTTGCAAAATCTCATCTTCCCTGAATTTTTTGTTTTGTTCCTCCTAGTTTTTGCTAGGTTCTTGTATTGGAGTCATTCTAGATTACCTCTACCATAATATGTGGACTTTTGTCCCCATATCTTCTCCTCATTGTGTCTTCCATTTTGCTTCAAGTGCTGGATCAAAAACAGAAAATTGATCCTAATGTGTTTTCTTATTGGACCGTATAGTAACCATTTTCCTCATTGCTCATAGCAAAACTTTTTTTCTACTGTCAAATGTCTCACCGTCTGTAAAACTGACCATGTCCATCTCTTTGCTCCTAAGTTTATCTGGTGGTCTTCTGTAATAGCACCCATAGTATACTGCTTGCTTTGTTGACTAATTTTGCCCTCTGTACTACCATGAGCTCCTGGAGTGCAAAGACCTTATCTTTGTGTCCCTAGCTATGATCTATTTATGTTGATGAAATAAATGAATTAGTGAAATATGTTGTGGTTATAATTTTTATTCATTGTGCTTAACTTTTATTTTCTGTTCTTAAATATTCTTAGAGTATGGTTTTCTAAATTCAGTAATGGTAGCCAGATGTTTTGCATTTTTACAAGCAATTGCCTTCCTAACAGCATACTCATTACTAGTCTGGAAAGATTGTGTAATTAAAATTATATCAGAAAGAAACTGCTGTTACATGTCCGGACAGGGACAATCATTTAAATCCCAAACATGTTGACAGTATGATTGGATGAAAAACACTTTAATCAAAGTTAGAAAAACAGTTCTATTTTTATTCTCATTTTATTATTGCCCCATTAACATTGTGAGGGAACATTTTTTTTTTTTCCAAGCTCACAGATTTATTGCTATGAAGTTGGGTCAAGTACATTTTCCTGTGATAGGTAAAATAGGTTTTGTATGCTGTATTTCTAAAGGGATGTCAGCTTTAACTAGTTTAACTTAAAAACTAATTAAGCTAAATGTTATTTAATGTTTTAGATAAAACATGCTTATTGTGAGACAGTGAATATCTAAAATCTTATTTATAAGCAGGGATGTACAAATCAGTAGGCAGCTAAGTAACTTTGAGATGCATACTATCTCCCAAGTTTTATCTCTTTAGAGAAATGTGTAAGAGTTGTTTTCCCCATTACTGTGAGCTGTCTTTTCCCAGGGAAGGGAGATAGGCAACAGTGCTTTCTGAATTACCCTCATCCTGTCTGTGCAAAGAGAAACAAAACCTCAAGAATTTTGGTTTTACAATGTAATCTTTGAGTTCCTGTTCTAAAGGTGTGTCTTTTGTATGAATAGGTGTGTGTGTGTGTGCGCTCGCAAATGTAATTTATTAAGGTAATTCTATTCATTTTGAGGCCTAGACCTGGTTCATAGCTTAAGGTTATATAACCTTAAGGTTAAGGTTAGCATGAATCCTTTTGCTTCTTTGTTATGTGAAGGAAGTATACAATAACCAATTCATTGGATTGTAATTATACCAAAACAGTCCAAAGTAAAAACAAGCGAACAAGCAAAACCTCCTAAAAACCTTAATGATGCCTATTAAATTTCCTTTTTATATAATTTTTCATAAAAAAGATAATTTAAAAGTAATTTTAATTATCCTAGGATCATGAGTCTATCTTTATATGTAGTATACTGTTTTCAGAGGTCAAGACTACTTCCAAGTTTAATGTTTTGTTGCAACAACTCCCAGAGGGCTCATCTTAGTCCCTCTCAGAGCCCAGTTTACTATGGTGAAAGGAAACAATGTGAAGTGTGAAGACACCAGGCAGTGCTCACTCTGGAATCACACAGGATGCCCTCAGCTCCTCCCACGTGGAATTGTGGCAGCACATGTGAAATACCAGGAAAGTTCATCAGAGACTAAGTGGCTGGGTTTTTATGGAGACTGGTTACATACATATCCTCGGCCTCACAAAATTTCAGCCTCCCAGAGGTATAACAAACAGACCACGTAGTTTGCTCAGTTCTGATATAGTAAGAATTTTCAAAACTACCTTTGCCCATCATTTGAGTAACCTCCAAAACTCTCTGACTATCAGACATGGTGGAAATGAACCCACATTTCTCAGCCTTCACAGGCAGTGGTGGCACATGCCATTAATCCCAGCACTCAGGAGGCAGAGGCAGGAGGATCTCTGTGAGTTCAAGGCCATCCTGGTCTACAAAGTGAGTTCCAGGACAGCAAGAGCTGTTATACAGAGAAACCCTACATAAGAAACAAACAAACAAACAAAATCCAATTTTATGCTGCCAACTTTATATATGGTTTTCTTTTCTTTTCTTTATTTATTCATCTCTTATGTATTACATCCTAACTCCTCCCGCCTTCTTCCCAGTCCCCCACTCTTCTCTTCCCCAGATCCACTCCTCCTCTGTTTCCTTTGAGAAAAGAGCAGGCCTCCTAAGGATATTTACCAGCTTAACAAGATACAATAAGGCTAGGCACAAACCTTCATATAGAGGCTGTATGAGGCAACCCAGTAGGATGAAAAGGTCCCAAAAGAAGGCACAAGAGTCAGAGACAACTCCTGCTCCCACTGTTAGGAGTCCCACAAGAACACCAAACGACACAACCATAACATATTTGCCAAGGACCTAGGTCAGACCCATAGCAATCAATCTGATTGTTGCTTCAGACTCTGTGAGCCCCTATGAGCCTTGGCTAGTTGATTCAATAAGAGTTATTTTTAATTTACTCCAAATTTCTTTTTATCTTCTCTGTATGTGTGTGTGTCATTTGAAAATATTTGAAAATAAACTACACATACTATTAATACTTGCATAAGTACCAAGAACTTTTACCTACATAATTGCAACATGAAGAAATGTAAGCTTTTGTTCCTATTCAGATTTTCCCAGTTTCAAAAAAAAGTCCTTTATAACTTTTCTTTTTTTCCCTTCTACCTGTCTTTAAAATTCCAAGATCCATTGAAGATTCACTTTTATTTTAGTTGTCTTAACTTATCTGTTAGTCTTCCTGCCCCCTTCTTTTGGGCGGGTGTGTGCCTTTTTATGACATTGACTCTTAAAGTCTAGGATGATTGCTTTGTAAAATGTTCATTTTGAAAGCTCCAAGTAGAGATTAGAGGGTAGCAAACTTTTAAAAATCTGAATTTTCCCTCTGTTGTTTTCATTTAACTATTGCAACTCAAAATTTTGAGAAAAATAAATGAGTAATATGGATAATTTGGATAATGCAGAAAAATTATTAAAAATAAGTGTTCTTATAGGATATTCAGGAAGATAAGGCTTTTAAAGGAGAAAATATGATTAGAAAAAAAGGCTATTCCATTTGACTAAAGCTTTTAAAATTTGTTTTGTTGCATTTTATTAATAATTCCATATTTAGTACACATCCTGTTCTGATGTGTACACTCTAGGATAGAGACTAAAGTAGACAAGTAATCAGGCAGAGAAAGTAAGAATGGCAAGGCATGTGGATATATATGATAAAGGGAATATGGAGTTCTAAGGAATAAAACAAGAACAAGAACTGGGAGGTCAGAAAGACTTCCTCAAAGAAAGTAATCTGTGTACAGATGAATGTGGGTGTGAAGAGTAGTGTGTGAGGCAGCCAGACTTAGTGTTGGGGGAAGAGTGTTCCAGAGGGAGGGAAAATGAGTTCAAGACCCTCGGAACAGTATGCCTCTAACCGGTGAGCTTAGACAATAAAGACTACAGTGTATCAGAAGAGGATGTTGAAGAAGAAAGCCAGAGGCCTTAAAAAAGAAGGGACTTTAGTGCTTCTGAATTCATCTGGAAGCCAATGGAGATTCTGTTAAGGAGAAGAGGTATAGTAAAGTTACACTGACTACACTAGAAAATAAGGCTGGTGGCAGGAAGTTCTATTAGGTTAGTGATTGTTGAAATGGTGAAATTGAGTGAGTTTGAGAATTATTTAGGGGTTGTAGCAGCAGTCTTTGTTATTTGAGGAAAATATTTATAGTTTGATTACACTGAGTATGGTGGTATATACTTGTAGTCTCACCTTGTCAGGAAGCTGAAGATGGAGGATTGCTTGAACTCACGAATTCCAGATAGCCTAGGCAACATACTGAGAGCCTCCCTCTGCCTCAAATAAATTTACTGACAATAAATCATAAAGAAATTCATTTAAGATAATTTTTAGTATACTTACATTTTTACCATTTTTTAAAAAAATAAACTTTAAAGTTACACTTTCTCCCTTTATCCCAGGCCCCCAAGCTTCCCCACCACCCTTCCTTCCTCCCTCCCCCTGCTCTGTGGGAAGCCCAAGGCCCTCCCCCCTTCATCCCAGCCTAAGAAGGTGTGTATCCATATGGACTAGTTTCCCAAAAAGCCAATACATGCAGAAGAGATATGTCCCTGTGCCATTGTCATTGGTTTCTCAGTCAGGCCCCATTGGCAGCCACATTCAGAAATTCCGGTTTGGTCATATGCTCCTTCGGTCCATGTCCAGCTGGATTTGATGAGCTCCCAATAGATCAGGCACACTGTCTCATTTGATGGGCCAGTCCCTCACGGTCCTGACTTCCTTGCTCATCTTCTCCCTCCTCCTGCTCTTCAAGTGGACCTTGGGAGCTCAATCCATTGTTCTTATGTGAATGTGGGTCTCTGTCTCTATCTCCATCCATCGGACAAAATTTCTATGGTGATGATCAAGATATTCATCAATGTGACTATGACAAGACTAGTTCAGGCACCCTCTCCTCTGCTGCCCAAATACCCAGCAGGGGACATCCCTGTGCACACCTGGGGTCCCCTCTAGAGACAAGTCTCTTGCCAATCCTAAAATGACTCCCTTAATGTAAATATCTTATTCCCTTCTCCAAAATCCACCCTTTCTCTATCACCACCCTCCTACTCCCCCACACTCTCCTCAGTTCTTCCCTTCTCCCTCCCCCTCTCCCTTTTGCCCACCCCCACCCCACCCCTTCATCCCCCCTATCCCCACTCCCGTTCTTCCAGCTTTTGCCTGGCAATCTTGTTTGCTTCCGATATCAAGGAGGATCTATATATGTTTTTGTTTGGCTTCTCTAGGCTTGTGAGCTATAAGCTTAATGTCCTTTGTTGATAGCTCAGGTCCACTAATGAGTGAGTACATACCATACTCATCTTTTTGGTTTGGGATATCTCACCTAAGGATAGTGCTTTCTATTTCCATCCATTTGCATGGAAAATTCAAGATGTCATTGTTTTTACTGCTGAGTAGTATTCTAATGTGTATATATTTCACACTTTCTTGATCCATTCTTCTATTGAGGGGCATCTAGGTTGTTTCCAGGTTCTGGCTATTACAAATAATGCTGCTATGAACATAGTAGCACAAATGCTTTTGTAGTACAGTTGGGCCTCTCTTGGGTATATTCCCAAGAGTGGTATTGCTGGATCC
>JAQHUG010000317.1:1917328-1958208 GCA_028555095.1 Dicrostonyx torquatus
ATCAATGAGTTTATTTTCTCTATTGTATCTTCAGCATCTGAGATTCTTTCTTCCATCTCTTGAATTCTGTTGGTTAAACTTGTCTCTGTATTTCCCGTTCATTTATCAAGCTTTTCCATATCCAGCCATCTCTCGGTTTGTGTTTTCTTCATTGCCTCCATTTCAGTTTTCAAGTCTTGAATTTTTTTTACGTTACTTGTTTGATTGCTTTTCCTTGGTTTTCTAGGGTATCTTTGAGAAATTTATTCATTTCTTCTAACTCTTTTTAGTCTTCTCATCTCTTTCTTTAAAGGAGGTTTTTTTTTTTAATCTCCTCTTTAATGGCCTCTATCATTTTCATAATATAACGTTTAAGGTCAATTTCTTCTATTTCTTCTGGATTAGGTTGCTCAGATCCTCCTGTTGCATAATTGCTGCGCTCTGGTGTTATCATGTTGCCTTTCAGGTTGTTGGAAGAATTTTTGGATTGGCACCTGCCCATCTCTTTCCCCTTCGGAAGAATCAGCTGGTACTTGATAGGGTCACTTGTAGTCTGGATGGCTCTCCAGGCACTGGCTCAGGGCCGCTTGCAGTCTGGATGGATCAGCAGGCACTGGATAAGTTGGTTTGCAGGTGGTCTGGATGGATCAGCAGGCGCTGGATAAGTCTGCTTGCAGGCTGAGTCAAAAGGGCGGGCTTGGAGGAGGAAGCCCGCTCTGCACAAAGGCACTTCTGCAGCCTAGCACTCTCCACCAGTTTTCTCCCCAGAACCCAGCCTGCTGAAGGAAGGGGATGCTTGGGCGGAAGCTAAGTTGAATAAGGAAAAGGGCCAGTAGGGTGGGAGAGCCCTCTGCAGGGCCAGAAAGTTTCAGGATTGGAGGGTGTCTCTAGTGCCCTCCCCGGGCACCTGGATGGCCTGGCTGGAATGGACTTACTGGTCTGGATGGTTCAGCAGGTGCTGGCTAAATCTGCTTGAAGGCTGAGTCAGTAGGGCGGACTTGGAAGAGGAAATTGGCTCTGCACAAAGGCACTCCTGCAGCCTAGCACTCTCCACCAGTTTTTCCCCCAGAACCCAGCCCGCTGAAGGAAGAGGGTGCTTGGGGGGGGGAAGCTAAGTTGAATAAGGAAAGGGCCAGTATAGTGGGAGAGCCCTCTATGGGGCCAGGAAGTTTCAGGGATTGGAGGGTGTCTCTAGTGCCCTCCCCGGGCACCTGGATGGTCTAATTTTACCATGTTTTAAAGGCAAAAGCAAAAATATATACTGAAAGACCCCCGGAGTGGGGAGACTCCCACTCTAGTCTCGGGATAACACCCCCAGCCCCGGAACTCACGAGATCACACGAGGTTTATTGACAGTACAGGAACCGG
The DNA here is from genome assembly GCA_028555095.1 of Dicrostonyx torquatus. Lineage (NCBI taxonomy): Eukaryota > Metazoa > Chordata > Mammalia > Rodentia > Cricetidae > Dicrostonyx > Dicrostonyx torquatus. Next base: position 1,918,676 of record JAQHUG010000317.1, read on the forward strand.
TGTGCTGGGGCTGAGACTCATATCCCACACAGGGATAGAGTTCGACCCCGAGTAGCTGGGAGCGTGGGTATTTAAGAGAAGAAACGAAACCACAACCCAAAGAGGGTAGGGAGGGTGTCATTGGAAAATTCCAAAAATACCAGTGATAATCACAAGGGGGTAACTCCCTGTTTCTCAAGATTGTTCTCAAGATTATAATCTAACTTTATGGCCAACCAGTTCCTGGAACAGAGTTATGGTACCGGCTAACCTAGAGTTTTGGCTCTACTCTTCCTGCTATAGGGGTTCTGGATTTATCCTGGTCTTTTAATACCAATGTATTTTTTATTTAGTGTGTAATACAAGTTGTTAAATATTGGCTACATGTTTGATACTACAGGGCATGGAGCATTTTTAGTGATTTTCAGAGTTGACCTATATTAATTTACTCTTAGAAACTGTTTCTTTTCTACCCACCTTCTTTCCATTTTGTTTAAGTGATTTCAGAATAGCTTATGACCAACCACTCAGTGGTGGTATCAGCCATTTCAGTGGGAGTAGTGGAAAGTACAACCAGTCTTCAGTGTCTGGGTTGGGTAGGGCACTCCAACCTTCATTAGAGAACAGGCAAGGAAGGCACCTGCACATCCTCAGACAAGTCAGCCACGTCACTGAGCAGCAGGGAACTCGGGGGCTAGTGTAGCCCATTTGTCCTGAAATTCCTACTTTGTCACCATCTCTTCAGCAGCGTATTGCTCTTCTCAATCTTTTCAAGTTCTCTGTTGAAGTAGAGCTCAGGCATGCCTTCCCATAGATGGTCATGGGAGTGAACTCCCTGGGCCAGTATCCACCACATCAGAATCCTTGCATGAACTTTTATGTTGCCTGGGATCACAATGTCCACATAGCACAGAGGAGAATCTGTTATACAGAGTGATGGTAGACAGGTTGCTTAAGAAGACTCTGTGAGTGGCTTTTGGTAGCACTGGGGTCACTTATCACCAGAAAATGTGGTTCTCTGAAGACTGCTTGGTTCTGGTTAGTGAAGATCCCAGGAATGAAGCAGCCAACAGTTGGGAGTGGCTGCAGTGGCAGCAGCAAATTTAAGTATAGCAGTTGACCAGTGTTCCTAGAGGAGATGGTGCTGACATCAGCAGGGTTCTCAATGATAACAATAGCTCTAGCTACTAGCAGCAGCTTCTTCCAGGACCTCTTTTTTGATGTTGAAACGGTGACTTTTCCTTTTGTAGATCCATCCTTTTTCTGTTCCATCTAGAAGTCAAGGTTGGTGACACCTAAGTAGGTTCCTGCTACAAGAAATTTGAGGATGATATCATCCTTCATTTGTAGGACATTAAGGGCTCCAGAGACTGTGTGAGACTTTTAAGTTATGATGACAGTGCCATTTGAATGGAACCTTCCCTGGGCAGTGCTGAAAGGCTGTTTTGATTTTATAATTGCTAATGTTGAGAATATTTTTCATAGATATGTGGTACAAAGCAACAAATTCATTTTTGTGACCCACAGATTAAGAAGCTGGGATGTAGACTGGAGATGGCCAGACACCTAAGTGTAGAACCTGGATTCCCAATTTTGGTAAATAACAAAACAATCTGAAATGGTTCTGCAAAGGCCCATGTGTAGAAGACTTAGCCCCAGCTTAGACCATTAGGAGATGCAGGGACTTTTAAGAGGCTTTAACGTAGTGAGAGGTCTTCCCTGATCTCTTCATTTTCCTTACTTTTGCTTTATAGCAATGAAATAAACAGTTTTCCTTTATCTATATCTTGCTTTTCTTATTGTAGTAGGGGGCCACTTGTTCATTTCCTGGCCGCCCAAACTCCTGAAATAATCACACAGAAATTCTATTATTTAAATCACTGCTTTGCTAACTACTTAAGCGTATTGCTAGCTTGCTCCTATGTCTAGAATTAGCCCATTTCCATTATTTTATATTTTACCACGAGGCTCATTGCCTACCAGCAAGGTTCCAGCATCTGTCTCTGGTGGTGGCTCCATGGCTTCTCTCTGACTCTGCCTTCTTTCTCCCAGGATTCAGTTTAGTTTTCTCTGTCTACCTCTATTCTGCCTTGCACAGGCCTAAAATAGTTTCTTTATTAGCCAATGCTATTTACAGCATACAGAGGGAAATCCCACATCACCTCATGATATGCTTCTGCATGCCCAAAGTACTGGCACCTGAATGTGGAACTTTTCTAAAACTGAGCCAAAATAGACTTCCTTTCTTTATAATTTGATAGTATCTATTTGTTGTAGCAGTGGAAAGCCCACTGACATATGCCTCATTCTCTTTATCTATAAAGTGGGCAGAAAATAATACTAATCTCACAATTTTAATGCAGAGTAAGTTAATTAATATATGAACAGCATGTAGAACAGTGCCTAGTACATAATGAATACCAATGGTATTGGTTACTACAATAATTAAATTGTATTTGGCTAATTTTGCTATTACTAGTTTGATATATTGGTGAGAAGAAAAGTATCACGGTTGACTGAGATTTATAGTTTGGCAACTAAGATAAATAGACAAATACCATATGGTCCTCTTTAAAAATAAAGTTGATATAAAAACGTGAGAATCAGGGCCAGCAAGATGGTTCAGTGGGTAAAGGTGCTTACTGACAGTTCTGATGATGTAAGTTAATCTCTAAGACCTATGCGGTAGGAAAAAAACCAGTAGAATAGCAGTTAACAGTACATTATATATTTTAAAATAGCTGGAAGACAGGATTTTTAATATTCCCACCACAAGGAATGGTTAATGTTTAAGACCATGGATGTACTGATTAACGTTACTTGACATTTATACATTATCAATTAATGAGAGCATTACATAGTGCTCATAAATATATACAATTATTACAAATTAGTAAGAAATAAAAATGAGCAAAAGAAACAGTGAAGACATAAAACTTAATGCTAAGTGGAGAGTTTAGATAACCTGATATTCTTTAGCACAAATTTATTTACATTTAGTCTGGGCTAAAGTCAAATGCACAGTCTCATGAAAGACAATCATTTTACCTAATTAGAAAACCTGGAACTCTGGAGGAAACACTTTACTATCATAAGGAGACATTGCTCACTACTTTTATGCTTCTGGCTGAAATAAGTAAAAATATGTATAATTGATTCTAATTGGCATAATGGCAGAGTGGCAGAGAATAACGGTATAGTGTTTGAAGTATTTCTATATAATATGTAACCTATTAGATATATATTGCTAGAATTTGTTACTATTAACTAAAGATTTCTAGATCTTCAATTTTTTTCTTTAAAAATTCAAATAGGCTCACTTAGATTCTATATTTACACATGAATGTGTTTCACCAAGTAATTTCAAAGTAAATGGCAAATATAATGACAATTCATCCCTAAAATTTTAGCATTTCCTATTATACCACTGTTAGACCTCCAGAAAATTGACTGTAATTCATAATATCACCTACTGCTCAAAGTCCATATTCAATTTCCATATTTATCTGAAAGGTGTGTGTGCATGCGCGCGCGCGCGTGTGTGTGTATATTTATACATGAATGCTCATTATTTATTATGAATGTTAGGCCTTAGCTTAGGGTCACCCCACTAACTCTTTTAACTTAATTTAACCTGCTTCTATTCATCTATGCTCTTTTTACCTTTTTTTTCATTGTGTATGTCCTTTCCTGCTTCTTCCATGGCTGGCTGACTGGCTGGCCCCTGTCATCTCCTTTTCTTTCTTCCCCAAGCCTAAATTCCTCCTTGTACTTACTCTCCCTGCCTTGAAGTTCTGCCTATACCTCCTGCCTTGCTATTAGCCATTCAGCTTTTTATCATTAGGCTGGTAAGGGAAAATGGCAACACATCTTTACATCGTTAAACAAATGCAGCACATCTTTACATAGTTATACAAATATTCTATAACAAACAAATACAGCACATATTTAAATAGTCAAACATTCTGCAACAACCACCTCTTTATCCTCTTATTCTAGAATATCTTCACATATGAAGAACACACCCTTTTTTATTTTGAGGGAATTACTGATTTCTTAACAGCTGTTTTCTAAATTCTGTTTGGTTGTTTTTCCTTAGTAACATTTATCTTGTTCATTTATCCTTTATAATTTATATACTCTGCAACATGTATTTAAAGGCTTAGTGCTATATTAGGATTAGACATTTTTGTCAAGAATATATCATGGGGGATGGAGCGATGGCTCAGTAGTTAAGAGCACTGGCTGCTCTTCCAGAGAACCTGAGTTCCATTTTTAGTACCTACGTAGTGGTTCAAAACTGCCTGTAGCTCCAGTTTTAGGAAGTCTGACGCCCTCTTCTAGCCTCTAGCAGGAGAACATCCTTATGTATGAAATAAACTAACTTAAAAAAATAGCACACCATGGCAATATTGTAAACTTTATATTGTATCAGATCAAGAGGCTGTCTGGTTGTCATACTGTAAACCTTACATGTTTGATCTTTAGTAATGTATAATATCTTTTCCCTTTGAATTTAAAAATTAATCTCTGGGGAATAATTTGATACAATGATGCTGTTTTGTATTGATACAGGGCCATTCTGAAGCCCAAGATAGCCAGGAACTCTATATAGCTTAGGTAATTTCCTTGTTGAGGACAGCAAAGGAAGGCTTCTCCTCCCTCTTCCTGCTGGATTACATGTATATGCCACCAACTTGAACAGTTGTTTGTAGTGCTGGGGCTTGGACCAAGGACTTTGCATGTGCTTTACCACTGAGCTGTAGTTCCAGTTCTTCTCTTTATGGCTTTAGGTTATTTCATTGAAGGTTCTAATTCTGTTCTTTTTCCCATATTGCGTGTATATGATGTGTGAGTGCAGATGCTAGTGTGCCATGCTGTGCATGTAAAGGTCGGAGGACAACTTTGTGGAGTTGGGTTTCTCCTTCCTCCTTTGTATGGGTTCTGTAGGTTGAACTAACGTTGTCAGACTTTCATGGCAAGCACTTTACCTATTGAGCCATTATATGTAGCTTTATTTTCTTTAAAATAGAAAACGTGTGCTGTATGGTTATAGATACTTTGCTTCTGTTTTCTGTTTTAATCCTCTACCGCACTCTTTTATGATTTTCATTCTTAGTAACTATTTTTATTAATTTCTTGTTTAATCTTCAATGTTTCTGTATATTGTTATTACCTAATTTTAACTAGATACTGTTAAAATAAAGGAATAAGTAAATAAATAAACTGAATAAGTCCCGCCACATGCAGTTCTTAGAGTTCTAGTGTCTGAGAAGTCCAAGGTCAAGCAGTAGAAAGTTTGATGCCTGAAGAGTTTTTTTTGTGGGGGGGCCTGGGGCTATGTCCTTACAGATGTAAGGCCAAGGAGCTTTCTGAGGTCTTGCATAAGGATGCTAATCTCATTTATGGGGTACACATCACCTCTTACTACTGTTACCCTGGTAGTTAGATTGCACTTTATAAATTTGGAGGTAAGAAGTGGCATGTGCTAACATTTACTCTCCAGCAGTAACTACAACTCTCCATGCTTTCTCTGCTGTTTTTTTGGCACTCTGATAGCATGCCCATATATATAAGGCCTGCAGCAGACAATGCAATACATTTTTTTGTATGACATTTATTTTCAGCAGTAACTATGAAATGATAGAAACAAGATGAACTAAAATATAGATTAAGTGAACTAAGCAATAAAATATTGTGTTACAAAAATATTGGCTGAAATATTTCAGGAAATTAAAGTTAGGTTTTTAATATACTTGGTTTAAAAATTTAAAAATTTTTTAAATTATGTAATATTCAGAAAACAATTGTCTAGTGATGAGCATCAGTGCTCTTTGATCTGCCAGTTTGTACTTAGGCATCAAATAAACCTGCTGTTCAAGTTTCTTCTAGAAAAATCTGCATCTTTTGTTAGCTCTCTTGGCTCTTTTCAAATTTTTATTCATTTTTCAATGTAAGATCCATTTCCTTACATTTTTGTTTGTTAATGACCTTCTCCAGTTTTATTTCCTGTTCTTTATAGCAATTTTAATGCCTTTTGTTTTATTGTTCATTATTGAAAGGTGATTCTAGCTGCCTGCAAATATTTTGTTTGATTCACTCTTTAAAAACTCCTACTAGAAAAGAATAACAAAAAAGAGAACTAAACTGTAACTACCTTCTTTCTTTTCATTTTGAATCTTTTTATTTGAAGGAATTTGTGGCAGCACAGGGGCTTAAAAATGGACTATGCTCAAAGAGCATTTGGATGATTTAAAAACATTATAACATTAACTTCTGAAATGAATACTTAGCTGAGTCAAAAAGCCAAACTGGAAGTTCTCCAAATGAACTCCTATATAATTCAGTGTTCAGTAAGAATTGGCAAATTAATAAAATATGATAATGTAAAGCTTACCTATAATATTAAAACTCAAAAGTCACTCATTTTTTTTAGTCTCTTTTAAAGGGAAGCAAAAAGTGGACTTGATTTTAGTTTTGAATTTAAAATTTAGCAAGAATAGTAATGTTTACTGGGTAAGGTCCAAATGAGTCACAATATATAAACACTTTTGAGGTAAACCCACTATAAGTTTGAATTATAAGTAGATAATTCATTTAATCCTTTAACTATCATAACATCATAGTTTAATATTACTGAATATCAAATTTCTCCCCTTGTAATCATGTGACTCACTGAGAATCCCACACTGCTCTACTTCTGCCCAGCATCAAGAGTATACAGCCTATCACTAGCCTGCGAAAGAAATAAAATTCAAAGTGTGGTTTCTAATATTACTTTTGTACTGTAGAAAAAAATTAGTTTGAGTCATTTTAATCCAGATCAGTCCGTATTTATTTTTATAACATTTAGAAAAAGTAATTCTAAGGTGTGAACTATGAATGTGCTCCATAATAACAGTAACAAGATGATACAACCATCTAATGTATGGGTATTTTGAGGAGCTAGGAAAAAGAATCAGTTGACACTCATATTTACTTGAACTCAGTAAAGACCTTTTCAATCAAGATGTGGTCAGTTCATGTCACTATATAAAACAGTAACTTTTGATTTCCAGCACAGCACTTAGTACACATACACATACGTATATATTCACACACACACACACACACACCCCTATCTCATCCTTGTATCCTTTGGGTTTTATTTACTTTAAGGGAGACAGTGACTTATGTGATGTGTCTGTATTATTTTCTTTTTTAATGGACTATATTTTCATTGGTGTTTGGCTATTGTTTTTTTTCTAAGTTTTCTTGTACATAACTGACTAACCCTTATGATGTGGACTTAGAGTGACTTATTCTAAATTGTCACATAGTTCTTGATGTTCAGGATGAACCAGTTCTGTAAGTGACCTGTTGGCCAATATTCCTTTCAGTAACCAAATTACAGGCTTAAGACAGTCGATCATGACTACTCTAGCCTGGAAGCATGCTCAGCTTTAACAGTGTGTTCCTAGTTACACAGGCCTAAAATTTGAAAGCCAGATACACTCAGTTAAGTTAGTAGTCTTGTTTTTATTATTTACCTTAAAGATTATATTGTTTTTCAGTTTTAAACAGTTAAGAAAAAGAGAGAAAACACACTATTGATTTATTTTGTGTGTGAGTACAAGTATGTACATACGTGCATGTGAACATGTATGTATATCTGCATGAGTGTACAGGCCAGAAGTCAACCTTGGCTGTCATTCTTCAGGTACTGCTGTTTTCTCTCTATCTCTCTCTGTGTGTGTGTGTGTGTGTGTGTGTGTGTGTGTGTGTGTGTGTGTGTGTTTGTTTAGAAGGGAATTGTCCTCCATAGGTTTTTTTTGAACACCAGGTCCCTTGTTGGTGTGCTTTGGGAAGGTTATGGGACTTTTAGGACTTTTACATCACTGAGGGTGGGCCTTGAGGTTTTATAGCTCAGCCCCATAGCCTCTTCTTGCCCACTGTTTCCCAAGTGCTGTTTCAATGTGATCAGTTAACTTTCTGTTCCTCCTATTTTGACAGTGTTGTGCATAGGTCATCAAAGATATGTTTCATTGTCATTTAATCAGTTTTCTGTTGCTGGACATCTAAATTCCTTATAAATAGTGGTAGGGTAGGATAAGCATCATATTATATTTGTGTGAATATTACTTTTGAGGAGCTTTTTCAGAGGGTTTATAATATGCTTTTGCTACCAATATTGCCATCCTTTCAGAAAGATGTACCAACTTGTATCTCCATCAGCAGTATGTGAGACTATCTCCCTTCACTCCGTATCTGTGACTTAGCGATTCCTAGTGCACAGCTCTTGTTTTATATCTCTTCTCCTAACTTCTTACTGTACCTAACTACTGGTCTGATATTTGCACATGGCGCCTATTTTACCAGTATTTTAAAACAACATGCCCCAAGTTAGCACCTGATGTCTAACTGCTTTCCAAACCTCCCTCTTCTCCTTGAATAATACTTAATATTCTCATAATTGTTCAAATTAATCATCTGGATTGATTTTTTTTGTATTTGGGGAGGTTTTCTTTTTCAAATCTTCTCAATAGATATATTTCTAATTTATTGAGTTATATGTATAATGCTATTTTTATCCAAATGAGAAACTGTGTTTTCAGCTGTAGCATAGTTTCCAGAAGATGTTTTAAAAGAACTTCTTGTTGTTACATAATATGAATATAAACTTTTAGGAATGTGAGTAGATTTATGTATCTAGTGAAATGGATTAATAAAAAATGCTGCAGGATCCCTGAGTAGCTGCAGTGGTAGAAATGCTACAGGTCCCCGCATGGTGGCAGGCAGTAGGCCATGTGGTGGCAGGCAGGTCCTGAGAGCAGCCAGTCCCAGGCAGGGACAGTGCAGTTCTCCAAAGGTGGCTGGTCCTAGGCATTACTGGCTGTGGGTGAGGGACAGATGAATAGGCATGCCATTTAGAGTGAGGTTGGATATTTATTAAGTAGGTTATGGAGGGGAAGGGAAAAGGGGAGAAGAGCAGAGAGGAGAAGGGAGAGACAGAAATTACCTCTCTAAGGGAGAGACAGAAAAGGAAGAGACTTAGGCTGCAAGCAGGAAGGAAGATCTGCCTGCAACAGCAGATGAGGTGGGGGGAAGGGAAGGGAGTGGACGTGGCTTGTCTCGTAAAGAGACAGAACAGGTCATTACATTCTCTCTCTCTCTCTCTCTCTCTCTCTCTCTCTCTCTCTCTCTCTCTCTCTCTCTCTCTCTCTCTCTCTCTCTCTCTCTCTCTCGTACCTGAACTGGGTGCTGGTCACATCCTGGCGTAGCTGGTCTGTTTGTTCCTGTCTGGTGTTTGTGGTATGGAAATGTCTGGCGTCTCTTATACCTGTTTAAGGTATTGACAGAACAGAGAACAAAATTAAGTTAAGGAAAAAAAAATTTTCGGACCAGGGAATTGAGAGGGGTGTATCTGACCTGTTTAAGGTGGATCCTTAAATTTGGTTCACTGGAACTCACAAGAATTCTTTGGGTTTGTGCAAACAGGAATTTTAGACATATATATTGTATAAACATAGCATATTTATGTCAGAATAACAATGACAGATATTTTTGCACAATGTAAAGTATTTTTAAGAGTATGGAAGGCAGTGAGAGAGAAATTTGATAGTGTGCACTTGTACTTACACCTTTATAACTTGAAGGTACACACCTTAATAACTTGTATTTGTAATTTAATGAAATTTATTTTGTGAGGTTGTCCTTTTAAACTGACAAAACGTCTCGGTTCTCAAACTGCATCAGAGATCTTTGAGAAGGATGAAATTGTACTTGAGTTACCGATTAAAAAACAGCATCTAGTACTTAATTATATGTGTTTAAAACAATTTAGAAATACTACTTTCCTCACTATTCCTTACAAAAAGTCATTTAGCAGTTCTCAGATCATTCCCCATCTGAGGTATTTACATTTGTGGTTGTAAAATTAAATTAACAATATTATCTCAGTGGGAAGAAATTGAAATACTTTTACTTATCTCTGTAATTATCAATATTGAGGATATAAAAAGACTCTAATTTTTATAGATCAGCCTCTTCCCTTGCCCTTTTGTCACTTTGAGTCAGTAAATTGTTGTCCCAACCAAAAGTACAATTAGGACAGAATTTTTTTTTATTCCTAATTTTCTGTTGGTACATAATCATAGTCCCACAACCTAATTGTGGGCTGAATTACATTTTCAAGTGGTTATTAAACACTTGTGACAGCAGCAGCTAACATAAGCTATTTGAAGTAATATCCCAAGGAATAATGGTGGCATCTTTTCACTTCTCTGCTAACTTTTCCCAGCAATTACATCAGCTATCTTTTTAAACAATTGCTGTGTATTGAGACTAGCATGGGTAGTCTGTATAATATATTGTATTTTTTCAAAATAAAGTATTATAGGTCATTCTGTAATCTGAGATCTTAGATTTAAATATAAGATGATCTCAATAGTTTTTCAGGATTTATTTTTGTCTGTATGTGTCTATGTGAGAATGTGCCACTTGTTTGCAGATGCCAGAAGAGGGTGTAGGATCACCTAGAGCTAGAGTTAAAATAGATTGTGAGCTGCCTGACAAGGGTGCTGGGAATTGAACTTAGGTCCGGAGAGTAGCAAGTGTTTGTTCTTTGTTGTTCTGTGCCTTATAAATGTTTGTAGCTCCCTCTATCTTCTCCAATAGTTATCCTTTGAATGTACAGGGCTGATCTTGATATTTCTTTTATTTAAGGCTTGTCTGTGCTATTATTTTTTATTTCTCTCTTTACTAGTTGTTTGCCATCAACATATGGATTCTCCAGCTTGATAAAGATGACATATAGCCCCTATTTACTTAGTCATGTATCAGTGGAAGTAGAGTGGGAGCCAGAGTCAAGGGCAGATAACTCTCATTAGAATGGGAGTTTCTCTGAACTTTTCTGTCCTTCTGTTGTGGTGAATGGGAGTGATTGATGGTTGATGTACATTTGATTCTCTCTTCCACCGATGAGTTAATTCTAAGTAGCAGGTTATCTCATAGCAGTAGTAAACTTCTTTTGATTTGTAGATCAACGTGTACTATTCCTTTCAGTTGCTGATCTGCACTTTTGAAGCAGCTTTGCCTACATGGTTCACACTTGGGCAGAAGAAAAAGACTTGTCCATTGTCTTCCTCCTTGGTCTCCCTCTCCCTCCACAAGTCATGTAAACTGTGAGCATCAGTAGGATCTTCTGTTTTTTTGCTCAGATCCAGAAGAATGTGCTGGGTTTATAGACTAGAGAGTTGTATGTGACTTCTTGTGTTGTCTTGAGGTGATGTAAATTTTATTTTGGGGATCTGATCAAATTAGCTTTCTAAAAAGTCTGTTTTTCATTATTTTACCTCATGTTGAAGAGGTTTTTTGTCAGAGTGACACATATTACCATGTTGACTAGAAGACTCTCTTCTAGTTCTTGAACTGATGATTTTACACAATCGTATTTGTAAGCATCATTTAAAAATCTTTATATGTGTTAATTAAGCAGAGATTAGAAATAGAAATGGGAGATACTTAACATTTTATTTACTGAACAAGTTGATTCTTCCTGGAGTCTGATTACTTTTGATCTGTGATTTTATTTATTATATTTATTGTTGTTATTATTATTGGGTTTTTGAGACAGTTTTTTTTTATGTTTGTGTGTGTGTGGGTAGCTCTAGCTGTCCTGGAACTTGTTGTGTAGGCCAGGCTGGCCTTGAACTCTGGGATCCATCTGCCGCAGGAGTATTGGGATTAAAGGTGTATGTAAACACACCCAGCTTGTATGCAAATTCCCCCCCCCCCACAGGGTTTCTCTGTGGCTTTGGAGCCTGCGCTGGAACTAGCTCTTGTAGACCAGGCTGGTCTCGAACTCACAAAGATCCACCTGCCTCTGCCTCCCGAGTGCTGGGATTAAAGGCATGTGCCACCACCGCCTGGCTTATACAATTTTTATAACCTTTAGATACCACTTTAGAAAATTTGTAAGGATTAACATAAATTGCTGTTTTTAAAAGGTACCAGAGGGAAGGATATTGTTGAATTTTCCCGTGTTGTGGTTAATTAACAACAGCTTACTACTGCTTGAACCACAGTTTACCTTTTCACTTCTCATCTATTTGTGTTAAGGCTTAAAATGCATCTGTATTCTACCTCTTTGATCCATGGTGGTAATGATATATCAGTAGTAGATCTTTTACCTCAAGTCTTTGACATTTTGTTGAGGCAGATAACTTTGATTTGCAAAGATAAGACAGAAAGTTTTAACAAAAAAAGTTTCTGTTTTCATGAAAGTGACAGGGCACAATAGATGGCCTTATACTTTCCCATATAAAGGATGAAGCATTAATATGATTTAGTTTTTGGTGTGTCAACCAGGCATCAGTTATCTGGCATTATGACAGGTTTGTTAATAGTTTCCAGTGTGATTGTCAAAGAAAAAATTGTAAGTAGCCTCAGGTTATCACTTTTAAAATGCTAATTTGAAAAGAATTTAATCTATATAAGTCCATCCAGTTTAAAAGGGATAGTCAGTCTTTATTTTTTTTCTGCCGTGTTCTAGTAGAAAGGTTCTCTTTTACTTCGATCTTTCTGGAATACACTTTTAAAGCAAAATTTGTGATCATTTTGTTTTGTCTTATCCAAAATGATTTTAATTTTGTTTTACAAGTAGAGATTTTATTTCGATAGCTTATCAATAGACTGATGTTTCAGATTAAAAAAAAGGGTTGTAACTTAACTTAAGTATGATGAAAATAATATGTATTTTGGAAATAAGTAACCAAAGGGAAACCTATAAAACTAGTGCTTAACTTCCTATAAATTTTGTAGGTTTTGTGACGATGGTCCACTAATCTAGGCTTCTTTTTATACTAAGGATCTTTGAAGGGCACAGTTAAACACATACTCTTAAAAAAATAGAAACATGTATTACAGTTTACAAAGGTTTTTTTCTTGTTATTATCTTTTCACTATTGGAAATGTACAAGTGGGGGTTGCAGAGATGCCTCAGTGGTTAAGAGCACTTATTGCTCTTGCAGATGACCCTCATTTGGTTCCCAGCACCTCAAGTCCAGAGTGGCTTCCATCTGGTCTGTACCTCCAGTTCCAGGAGATATGAGAGTTTCTTTCTATCCCCTCAGTCACCACACACACAAATGGTGCACATAAATGCATCAAAACACTCATACATATAAAATAAACCTCTTTTTAAAAGAGAGAAAATACAAAAGCTATGGAAAGAAGTGTTTTGTTTTGTTCATTTGTTTTGTTTTGTTTTGATTTGTTTTTGGTTTTTCGAGACAGGGTTTCTCTGTAGCTTTTGAGCCTGTCCTGGAACTCGCTTTGTAGACCAGGCTGGTCTCGAACTCACAGAGATCCGCCTGTTTCTGCCTGGAATTAAAGGTATGTGCCACCACCACCTGGCAAAGAAAAATTTTAAAGTAGAGCTTTTTTAATTTTTGTTTTGCTTTGTTTTAAAAAAGATGTGGTGACACATATGTTTAGTCCCTGAACTCTGGAATTGAGACAGGAGAATTGCTGTGAGTTTGAGTCATTATGGTGTATATAGTAAGGTTCTGGGGGTGACCTTGTCTCAAAAATAAGATGAAGGAAGAAAGGGGCTTTAAAATTTTTTTTTAAGTAACAAGTACCTGTAATATGTTTTTGAAATATTATTAAATGTTCCAGTATGCATTTGTTTTAATGTGTCTCTCCTGGCACCGCCTTTTGAGACAGGGCCTAAAACTTGCTGTGTAGACTAGGCTGGTCTCAGACTCACAGAGATTCCCCTGTCTGTCCCTCCCTAGTTCTGGGATTAATTAAGAGCATCCACCACCACACCTGCTTCCCCTTAGATTTTTTCATTACTCTTCAGATATATTTTAGTTTGAGTTCATGCTGAATATTCTATTTTATAACCTGTTTTTCTCATTAAATATATAATGAGCCTTTGACTACATCATCATATCAAAACTTTGCTTTGAGTGATGCTTCTTAGAAGTGATTTCTGTCTTTTAGTGCTATACTAAAAGTATTTTTCAGAGATGAATTCAATTTAAAATTATCAGTATAACAGCCATATTCTTAATAATGTTTGTGTTTGTGGGAGATAATATGACTGTTTATTCAACTCCATGGCAAATATTTTTCAGTGACAAAATACATGACTAAAACAACCTAAGGCAAGAAGGTTTGTTTTAAATCATAGTTTGAGAGTTACAGTTCAGCATGGCAGGGAAATCTTGGCAGTAATAGTGTGAGGCACTGGGTTTGTTGGATTTTCAGAGAGGAGCAGAAAGAGAGGGAGGAAGGGAAAGAAATGCTGGTTCTTGGCTTGCTTTCTTTGTTCCCCCTTTTAGTCAGTCTAGGACCCCAACCCATGGAGTGGTGCTGCCCACATTCTCTGTTAAAACATTGACAAGGCTCACACAGATATATCTAGAAACAGGTTTTGAAGTCTAATCAAGTTGACAGTGAAGATCAGCCATCACAGTTCCTGATTTAACATGCTTAAGATCTAGTAAAGGAGGCAGAACCGTACTCCAGTGTTCCGTGACTAGCACATAGGAAAGGATGAAAACCAGGCCCTCTTAATGTGGGCTGCAGTGGGTCTTGGTTTCAAAGAGTAGATAGACCAGTGGTTAGTTTGCAGGGTTTTTGCTCTAAGCGTATTTTTGTGCACATAGCACTGTAAAGTGTCAGGTAGAGTAGGTACAGAACAAACACTAAGAAAAGTGGTTGGCTGTGGACTTTAGACGGGAAGGGAGGAGTGTTAGCTGGTCTCAGAGTAAGAGTGCTCCTAACACGCAGCAGCATTGTTTCTGGGGCACGGCCTCTTTTCCTCTGTAACTCTACCTGGCATGTGTGAAACTCTTCAGAGAGAGATTATTTGTAAATATGTCAGCAAATAAAACTGAAAAGGTATACAGTACAATGATGGGTTTTATTTATGCATTATCTAAAATGAAGGAATTTCAAAGCTACATTAATATGAAATTGTACAAATAATTAACAGTGTCAGACTTTTAGAAATAAATATTTTCACTTTGTTAAGTTTAGTTGGTTTTTTTTTTTTTCAGATGCTACTTAAGCCAAAGAGTTTTCTCTAGCTTTAATCTCAGTTGTTCTGAGTGCATGTTTATTTCAGAACAACAAGCAAGAGCTGGTGGGATAGTTCATTTGGTAAAGTGCTAGTCATGAAGATCCTCGTTCAGTTCCCAGTACACGTGTAAAAGGCTAGGTTTGGTGCTACATACTTATAATCCCAGTGATTGAGAAGAGGAGACAAACAGATCCCTGGGGGCTCACGGACCAGCCAGTGTAGCCTACTAGGTAAGTTTGAAGCCAGTAAGAAACCTTGGGTGAAAAAACAAAGTGGATAGCTCCTGAGGACTTAACCCAAGCTTGATCTCTTGCCTGTCCATACATGCACACACATGTACACATGTACCTGGGACAGGAAAGAAAGGGAGATGAAAGAACTTTTCTAGAAATGTTCACGGTATACAGTGGCCCTGATCCAGGATGTAGGAAACACAGGAAATGGAGCTGCTGTGCAACTGTTGGGTGCTCCAGTTTTGACATCTATTGTTGCTGTACTTTGTGTCATAAATGGAGAGTGTGACCCTGTGGGCAGAAGACTTCCCTGGACTGGTAGTGTTTGGTATTGTGCAGAAGATGGCAATGTTGCTTCAGCTTGTGCTTGTGTGGTTTGGTTTTTTTGGTTTCTTTTTTCTCAAACTATAAATTGGAGCAGTACTAAAAACCAATGTGTCTAAAACTGAAATAATATCTCAAGAGATTCCAGAGTATTTAATACTTTTCACACATGGGACTTGACAAGAATTTAATTAATTATTTTAAAAGTTCATTATTTTCCTACTTGCCTGTAATGAGAGTGGCCTACTTAGTTATAGAGATTACAACATTCTAAATTTATAATTTTAGATACACTCTTACAGATTGAAGATAGAAACACAAATGAGATGGCCTTTGAGCAAAAATAAGGAATGTGGAGGTAGCTAGAAAAGGTATGCCTGCAGTTGTTATGCGAAAGACTTTTTAGTGTTAGACTTGAGTTTGTTAGATGTTCTTTTAAGAAATTGTGACAAGTTTAATGCTCAGCCTATCAGATCCTGGAACTCTTGTATCCGCTTGAGTGAACTCTTCCTCCTATTTCTAGAGTGGGCTAGTTGAGGTTTTCTCACTTCCTGTAACCTACTGTTCTTTCCTACTTCAAATATGTAGTTGGAGGCTGCTTGCTCATTTCCTGATGCTGAGAACCAAAATAATCACACAGAAACTATATTATATGTGATATTGTTTGGCCAATAGCTTAAGTGTCTTTCTAGCTAGCTCTTATATCTTAACTAACCTATTTCTATTAATCTGTGTATCTCCATGTGACTGTGGCTTACCGGGCAAAGTTCTGGCATCTGTCTGCTCTGGCAGCTACCTGGCTCCTCCCTGAATCCTCCTTCTTTCTCCTCTATCTGCTTGGAATTCCTGCCTTGCTCTATTCTGCTAAGCCATTGGCTGAAACAGCTTTATTCATTAACCAATAAAAACAGCACATGTACAGAAGGACTTCCCATACCATTTCTCCTTTTCTGTCTAGATCAAAAAGAAGATTTTAACTTTAACATATTAAAATTACATATATAAAACAGGTATCAAGCAAGAATTACAGTTACAATATTTATATCTACTTTATCTTTTATTATAACTAAGGAAAACTATAACTATTCTTCAACCCCATCAAAGACTTCAGAAGGATATAATATTACCTAAGTAAACAGAAAGTGCTTTGTAAGCAATTTCCAAAACTCTAAAATTGACAGAGGCGTCTCGCTGCTTGGACAGTCACCCAATGTTCTTCTGTAACATTGGGGCATACAGGCCCATAGTATCTGGCAGACTTTTCCATGAAGTAGGAAATTTTAAAGACAGTTCCATCTATGTTGGCATTTTGTCGGTCACTTTCTTCTGTGTCCTGCAGAATGTCTGGCAGACTCTTTCATGAATCAGGAACCTCGAAAGACTGTCTCACCTTTAGGCAAGTTCAGCATTCATTTTTCTGTGGGTCCTGCATGTCCAGTTCGTATAGCATAATATCAAGCAGTACAGGCAAAAGCAGTTTCTTGCCAAAATGGCTAATCAACTCCATAAGGAACCTCTTCAATGCCCATCTTCCTCTTGAAGTAGATTGGTGCTGCCAGGAGCAGATGTGTCTCATTGTCATGAAAATTCCTAAGTTCTTAAAACATTTAAATGCAATATTCTGTAGTCTTTAAAAGGTTTGAACAATAACTATCCATCTGAAATATATCTCGGTACATCTAGAAAACCTAACTAACATGACTACAAGTTTGACTATTAGAGATGACTACCTATTAACCTGTGATGGTGATGCACACTTGCAAATTTCATCCTGGGGCAGAGGACAGAAACAGATCCCTGGATCTTGCTGGCCAGCCAACCTGGCCTAATCACTGAGCCTCTACTTCCAGTCAGAGAGTCTATTTAAAAACAAAACAATAAAAATAAAAATAAAAACCATGGTGGATCGCTCCCAAAAAAGACCAGAGATTTATCTCATGCATTTGTTTACCCACATACATGTACACCATGCACAATAAATACATGAGTCACAAAAGTCTTAAAAGTTCAAAAGTCTAGCATCTCTTCTGAGACTCAAGAGCTAAGGAACTGTAGCATGAATAATAAAAACCCAGAGACAGATATTGGGGTTTAAGATGAAGATCAGAAGAGCAAAGAAGCCAAGCCACTACAGAGTTCTTACTTTTACCAAGGCTCAGACAAAGGGGCTATCTTGTCCTCAACGTGACAGATGACTGCAATACTCTCCACCAAACCTCAGACTGCAGTTGTCTCCTTCTGCCTTATTTTCCTCTCTGCACTCAGCCATATTCTTCCTTTCTCCACCTCCCTAGTGCTGGTATTAAAGGTGTGTGATCCCAAGTGCTGGAATCACCTCTGTGTGAACTGTTTCTGTTTTAGACATATTCAATCTTGTGTAGCCCAGGGTGGCCTTGAGTCCTGGGATTAAAATTGCGTGCCACACCTCTTTCACCTCTAGTGGCTTAGCTCTACACTCTGATCTTCAGGCAAACTTTATTTACTAAAACACAAATGAAATATTACTATAATGAACCTCTAAAATAAAAACAGTTACGTCCTTTCAATATATAGCAGCCCAGATAAAACATTCCCATCTTAATGGAAGAATGAAAGTAGAGCAAAGAAATATTGAATCATATAAAGACTAAGGCCCAGCAAGATGTAAATTCTATAACTTCATTTCTGGGGTGGGGGCATGTGGAAATACCAGTCAAGCTCCAGCAAGCTTGGGCAACTTCTTCTGGTCTATTGGCCTGCAGTGCATATGACCTGCCTCTTGTGTGGACTCCATTTGGTAACTGCTGCTTTCATTAGAAGACATCCAACGTTCATAGTGTCTGTAACATCCTGAGCGGTATCTTATAACTTGGACTTCACCCTGGTAGTTTCGTGCGTAATCTTCTTAGAGGCTCATTACATGGGATCTGACCTAGATACACACATTTCCTGGTCTTCCAGGCTTATCTTAAAAACCTTGATGGTAGTTTTCTTGATTTTCTAGCTGTTATGTTCTGCATGCCTGCAAAACCTAACATCATATGAACAATGCCAAGTTCTGCTGCCAACTTACGAAGTAGCTGGGTCATTTAGACCAAGTCTGCCGCAGCCTCTGTCTAGGTGGCTGAACCTGGTAAAATATTTCCCTAGAGAGCTCTAGAGGATCCCAGCAACATTCTCTTTTCAACTGAAAGACTTTCAAATACACTTTCAGCTTTATATCCTGGAGCCTGCAATGGGTGGAATATCTTTTTTCTTTCCTAATGTCCAATCACAAAGTGTGAGTTTTTTTTTTTTTAAATTTTTTTAAACACTAAGCCACTTTGACTGTACTTGCCTTCTTCAAATTTTTATTAATCTGTTTGTTTGTTTTTCAAGACAGGGTTTCTCTTTGTAGCTCTGGCTGTCTTGGAATTTGCTCTGTAGATCAGACTGCCCTTAAACTCCTAGAGATCTACCTGCCTCCGCCTTCAGAGTGCTGGGATTAAAAGTGTGCACTATCACTGCCTGGACTTTTTGTTTTAAACAAACAAACAACAACAAACTGTAAACACATTCATGCTCTTTTTCTAGCCATACTTCAGTTTTACACATTTTTGTTCTGCTGTTTGCTTTAGAGTTTCATTGTAAACCTGGCCAAAGGCAACCTCAATACTTACACTGTAGTATAAATGTTATTTTGTTTTGAAATTTTTTCTACTAAGTAAGTCTGTTTAGTTTTGAATTCAACTTCACTCAAGTTTTAAGGATGTGGTCATAATGTAGGCAGATTCTTTGGCAAAATATAGCAAGAGTGGTTTCTAGTTCCCAATAGAATTCTTATTCCTTCCTCATAAGCCTGGCCTTCCTTGTTGGCATTTTAAATTTGTTTTCTGTTCTTCAAATCTCTCAGCAGAATTGTCCTTTAAGCTTCTCCCATAGCATTTTAGAACTTCTCTGGCCCTCAGCTCCAGAGACTTTCATGGTCTTTTCCCAAACCAGTTCCAAAGACTTGCCAACCAAATAGATTGATTGTAGCAATGGTCCCAGTTTTGATAGTAATTCTCTATAATTAGTTACATTTGTATCATTGTGGCTAAAATGTTTGACAAAATCAGGGAAGAAAAGATTTGGTTTGATTTGTGGTTTCAAGGGATTTTCAGTCTTATCATGCCAGGAAAGGCATTTCAAAGATCATCACAGTGAATGGGGTAGAGGTATCTCAGATCGTGATAAACTAGGAAACAGCGACTAGAACTATGACCTCCATAGACTCTTCCCCTAGAGGCCTGCTTCTACCAGCCATATCCTTTCGTTGAGGTTCCATGGTCTCCTAAGCTATCTGGGAACAAGCACAAAGCATGAGCCTTGGAGGGACATTAAAAATGTATGATTTTTGTAAAAAAACATGTAACTTTTATATCACAGTATATTTTACCATGAAATGTCTACATGCTAATTATCTAGAAAATGATATATTTTCCAGTTTTTACAAACAAGTACACTACGCTTTGCTTTATGTTCTTGGTCCTCATTGTCTTGATCTGAAGAGCCAGTTAAGCTAATTGTAAGCATGTATATATATTTTTTACAACTTTCCTGAGGCCTTCCCTAATTGTATTAGAACACACAATATAGGAGATTAAATAAGCTACACTGATATTATGAAGCCAGGCCTAATGGGAAATAATCAATTATTGTTAGTAGTGTTGACTTAGCTATATTGAATAGTTTATTAGGGGAAGTTTTAGCACTCAGAGGGAAGAGGATCAAAGTTGCCTTTTGGACATTGCTACACGAAAGAACTGAAAATGGTCATGTCCATCCCTTGCTTGTAAGGAAAACAAGATTATATTTTAAAGGTTTCTAGCATCTATACGTACAATTTCAAGGGTAGAGATTTATAAAAGAAAAATGTATGAAGTTTTAAAAGACGTATACAGAATGCTGTCAGCATCAGCACTTTCTGAAAAGATGCATGTGATCAATAGATGAAAAAGAACTAATAATTATCACACAGTCATAACAGACTTCAAAAATAAACACATGCTCTGCCTATGATGATGCACATCGATAATCTTAGTATTGGGGAGGCCAGCAAGGGAAGAACAGGAGTTTAAACACAGCCTTGATTATATAATGAGATCCTGTCTCCAGCTAGTAGTATAAGTTAAACTTTTTTCTTTTAAAGACCAGAGTTCAAAAGGAGCAGACACTCTTTAAGAAGAACACAAATGAAGAAAATGACCCATTTTGGAGTTGGGGATTATTAAACCCAGAGCCTGGATCCTACTGCCAAGTTCTTTCCCACTGAACTACCTTATACCATTCTTCTTTTGCTTCTACTATAATGTTGAAGGAAGTTAGGCGTGATGACACATGCCTAGCACTGGAGAGGCAGAGGAAGACAGATCTCTGTGAGTTTGAGGCCAGGCTAGTATACATAGTGAGTTTCAGGACAGCCAAGGCTATGTAGAGAGACCCTGTATCAAAACAAAAACACAAAAACCAATAAATAAATAAATTTTAAAAACCTTAAAAAACCAAGTTACTTTTCCAACAGTAACTTTAGTAAGCTAAAATAATATGTAAGAGGAGAGCTGGGTATTATGTTATACACCTGGTTTGGGGGTAGGGGTGAATAAGAACATAATATAATTTAGAGGCGGCTCACAGCCACCTGTAACTCAAATTTGAAGGAATCTAAGTTCAGGGCATCTGCACTTAAGTGGTTCATGTAGACTCACATAGGTTCATATATACAGGTGCACATACATAAATCTGTTTTAAAACAATATGATTTACTTTAAATGAATTTATATTTTTAAAACTTTAAAGAGAAATGGGGAAGTAGCTCAGTTGGTAGGGTACTTGTCTGGGATACATTCCATCCCCAGCACTAAATAAATCCAGTATAGTGGTACACACCTGTAATCTTAGCACTAGAGGCAAGAGGATCAGAAGTTCAGAAATCACCCTCTACTTCATATTAAGTTGAGGCCAGCCTGAACTATTAAAAAGACTTAAATGAATTGATTTCTGGAGTTAAAGAGCCCCGGACATGACCTAAGAGTTATTGTAATTTGTTTCCCACCCCCAAATCATGGAGGAGAATGTAAGAAGTGCTCATGTAAGAAGTTGGAGAGAGAGAAATGTTTCATAGACTGTGAAAACACAAGCCTATTGCTCTATTGTAGTTTAAACTGCAGCAAAACCTAAATAAAAATTTAAAAAACAAATTCTAAGCATTTAGACAAGAACAACTTATCACTATGAATATATATATATTTCTAAGAAACAAGAAATGCCAAATGACTTTATTTTGCATTTTCCTCCAGTCTTATAATCGCTTTTAGACTAAAACATAGTAAAGATATGTTGTATCTTGACTTTAGCAAGAAGTTGACAAAGTCTCCTTACTGTCCTTGTTCAAAAGATGGTGAAGTATAGGTAGATTGAGTTCCAGTTGTTTGCATGCAGGTCTCAGGGTTGATCAGACAATAGCCAGTTGCTTTATCCACTGCTTTCTCAATGACAGTTGGTGGTGAATAATAATTTGCATATTCAGTAAAGATGGATTTGTAATTGTGAATTCCTGACTAAGGAGTTGTACATTGAAATTGGAGTTCCAGAATTTTTTTTCATACATGAAATTTCAGTTACAGTCGTCTACCCAAACTCTTTGTCTGTTATGTATATTTTTAAATTTCATACACCAGTTTCATTAAACATAAAATAAAATAAAAAAATAAAAGTCAAAGAGTAACAATTATTCTTTTAAAGATTTATTCTTTATACAGTGTTCTGCCTGACTGCCAGAAGAGGGCAGCAGATTTCGTTATAGATGGTTATGAGCCACCATGTGGTTGCTATGAATTGTATTCAGGACTCTGGAAATGCAGCCAGTACTCTTAATCTCTGAGTCGTCTCTCCAGCCCCAGTAATAATTTTTTTTTTTTTTAGCTTTTTGGAAATCAGACCTTCCATTCTTTTTTTTAAAATAGTTATTTATTTAATATGTATACAATATTCTGTGTGTATGTATGCAGGCCAGAAGAGGGCACCAGATCTCATTACAGATGGTTATGAGCCACCATGTGGTTGCCGGGAATTGAACACAGGACCTTTGGAAGAGCAATGCTCTTAACCACTGAACCATCTCTCTAGCCCCCCACTAATAATTCTTAAAGCTTCGGCTGGTTAGATAAGAATGTTTACATTATAAAGAACCTCAATGCCTGAGGCAGGTGGAAGAGCTTATAAGAGGTTATAAGAGCTAGCGTTGACTCTGTGTTCCCCTCATCAGCTGCGGCTTCTACACCTTACCTGGACAGCACAGTAGAGCTGGCCCTGTAGGTGTGGGTGTGGGAGAACCAGCCCTGAGGAGGTGAAGACCCGCCCGTCCCTTACTCATTCTCTGAATTATCCAGGGCAATACTGGCCAGCTTACCCTAATGGTGAAGACAGAGGAGAGCTGGTAGACTAGCCAACCCCACAACTACCAAGGCCCAGAACCAGGGTTCTGTGTTGGCCATCCTGACATCTACCCCATCTGTGGTCTGCTGGAGCCTGGGGTGAGGGTGGTAGTTGTGGTCGGGGAGTATGTTAGTCCTTCAGACCCAGGGCTGCAGGATCTCTGCGACACAGGACAACAACCAAGGCAACAACAGGAAGCCCAGGAAGAATCCCAGTGAGGGCCCAGCATTGATGGTGTATCAGAGATCAGGGCCTTGAACCAATGATTCTTTGCAATGAATGCCTGCATGTAAAAATATATGGATAAAAAGGGATTTACTGTGTGACTTACTGCTTTACTGCTTCACACTGCAGCTTCCATGACAAGATTTTCCCTTTCTTCCTTTTTAATCTTAAATTTTATTTTGTTTTATTTTGGGAGGAGAGGAAGATGGGTGGAATCAGAAGATATGATGTGAAAGACACAAAGAATAAATAAAAAAAATTTTTAAAAGAAAAGGATGAGTTATAAAGTGTTGACTCATTTTTAGTTATACCTGTATTACATTTTATCAAGATGAAACCGTTTCCTGAAGATTTGTTGGAGAGCCAAGTTTTGAATATTGGAACCTATGTTATTCTTTTAAATGAAAAAGAAATAGACATGTTCTCTGTTCATCCCAAAAATATACCTATCCAAATATCTCAAACACTTTCGTCCATGTATTTGGAATCCACCAAAGCTTTTGTTTAATATTTACAAATAACTTGAGATACCTGTTACCAATTTTTAAAAGAATTTAATGAACTCATTATCTGGTTGATTTTTGTAAAATGAATATTGTGTAGTATTGATTATGTGTTAGGTTTTATCATCTACTCAGCAATGAATACATGTTGGAGTATACATAAAAAGTAAGAAAATACGATTCTGTTTGAATTGGGGTGGGACCCTAAATACCTAGGATGAGCATCCTGTAAGATAGGGGTTGTTTTGTATTCATCACTGTAAATATCTTTGTTTTAATCCCAGTGTTCCCCTTACCCCCTTCTGCAGTGCCTATTTTTGTTAGGACATTGAATGGAGTTGTTTGGTTTGTGTTTATTACTAGGCCCTATGTTATCTCTAAACTTTAGAAAAATAGTGATTCCTGGTTATATTACCATCTTTCCATGTAGGTTCTGTGTATTTATATGTAGTAAAAAGGAACAAAAATGATTATAGAGATGCACTATTATAGAACAGTAGATGAAATGGTGAACTGATCTGTAGTAATCTTTTGATATGAAACCTTGATATAAGTATGTTATTCTAAATAAAACAGTGTAGTCAGCTAGTCATTTTTTATGCAGTGAGATAATATGTTTTGTCTGAGCATTGGTCTTTTCTAATTATCTACAGTCTTGTCTAATAAGCAATGTTTGCACTGCCTTTTCATTTAAACCAGTCTTTGTTACAAATTTATAGCTTTGAGATTTCTTCACCTTCTGTTTACTGTTCCTGTTCCCCATTTCCGCAAAAATAATAGAAGACATTTGACTGTCTTACTTCTTCACTCTATTTAGAAATCAACAAGTAGACTGGCTGTTCTGCCTAGTGACAGGTGGAAGGTCCTGGTCTAGGGCCCAGATGTTTTTTCAAAGAGCAGGAGTGCACAATGAATCAGCTAGGGTTAGAGATTACCAAAGCTGGAACATGTGGGACCT
The DNA here is from genome assembly GCA_028555095.1 of Dicrostonyx torquatus. NCBI lineage: Eukaryota > Metazoa > Chordata > Mammalia > Rodentia > Cricetidae > Dicrostonyx > Dicrostonyx torquatus. Next base: position 1,943,405 of record JAQHUG010000317.1, read on the forward strand.
ACTGTATCTTGAGCAAGAGTATGGAATTTTTTTTTCTTTCCTTGAGGGACAAAAGCTTGGGATGGATTTTTTTTTCAAGTGCAACAGAAAGTCATGAGGATGGGGGCACTAACACTGACCTAATCTGTTTTCCATCTCACTGTGTTGACTGTGTGGGGGCAGGGAATAAAGGAGACAAAAGTGGATGCCGGCTGCTGGTAGAATTCCCGATGGGAAATGATGGTGGTAGATTAGATTACAATGGCACCCAGGAAAATGGAGAGCAGTGGCATAGGATTTGGAAGTGTAATCGTCAAAAACTGCTAATAGACCTAGAAGACAAAGGTGAAAAGAGAAATCAAAGATGACTTTGAGTTAGGGATTGTTCTTCCAGCTGGTGGTGCTGTTATTTTCTAAGAGAGAAAACTGGGAGATAGTGGAAGAGTCTTGTTTTGCCTGTTTGAAAGTTGAGATGCATGTGTCATCTGCATGCAGTGTATGTGAGTGAGGTGCAAGTTAAGTAGAGATAACGTAAGAATCTGAATTTGGAGCTTTTAAAATATGGTGGTATTTAAAGCCATGAAACTGAATGAAATTACTGTGAATGCTCATCATATTCTCCACACTATATGTTCTCCTGTCATATAAAATTATGCCTGCATTATATTGCAGTCATTTATTTTAATAACAGTACCTATAGAATTCTTATCTTCTTGTAAATCAAATACAGATTTACTTGTCCTGTTATTAGCTAAATGATTTAAAGCTATTTGATCATTATTTTATATACTTAGGTGAGTTATCTAATAATTACTTTTTTTTTAAAGGTAAAGTCATAAATAAAGATTTACGGCACTACCTGAGTCTTCAGTTTCAGAAAGGTTCAATTGACCACAAACTTCAGCAAGTCATCAGAGACAATCTCTACTTAAGAACCATCCCATGTAAGTACATACTGGCATAAGAGAATGAGTCTGAAATGTCTTTACTTAATTAAATAGCTAGAAATGCTTTAGTTTTATATATATATATATTAAAGGTTTGAGCAATGGGTAAAAGGACTTGCTGCCAAGCCTGGGTATGATTTCCCAAACCCAGCTGGTGGAAGAAGAGAGCCAACTCCCACACGTTGTCATCTGACCTGCACACATGGTGTGCACGCACGCACACACACACACACACACACACACACACACATAAAAAATGTATTTGCATGAAATTGTGAAGACTAAGTTAAAGACAGAGGGTGAAATAGAAGTTGAATGAGAAAATTCTCCTGAAGACTGTATGTGGTCAGTTTAAGTAGAAAAAATTGAGATTCCATATTGTGACTTGTAACAAAGTAATGACCACAATTTTAAAATATGTACTTACCTGTTCTTTTAAAAAAAAAAAAGTTTATAGTTTTCCTGGGTGTTGGTGGTACACACCTTTAGGCGGTTCTCTCTGAGTTCAAGGTCAACCTGGCCCACATAGTGAGTTCCAGTACAACCAAGGTTATACAGAGAAACCCTGTCTCGAAAAACTAAAAAAGAAAAGTTTGAATTTTTATTATTATTTTTTTTGCATGAGTGTTTTGCCTCCACATATGTCTGTGTATCACTTTCATGCAGTGTCCTTTAAGGCCAGAAGAAGGCATCAGATAAATCTCTTGGGGATGTCATGTGTGTGCTGGATTACACACATGGTCCTCTGGGAGGGCAGCTGATGTTCTTAACTGCTCAGTCTTTGCTCCTGTTTATCTGTTATTAACAGGATTTTATTCTTTTTTTTTCACATTTGATTTTTTTATTACAGGAAAATTTTACATTTACTCCCCTTGTTCCCGGCCCTCCCGCTCCCTCCCCACCCCACCGCCCTCCCCCCGCTTCCTTAAGATGGGGCAGGATACCCTGCCCTATGGGAAGCTCAAGGCCCTCCCCCCTCCATCTCGGTCTAAGAAGATGTGCATCCATATAGATTAAGTTCCCAAATAGCCAATACATGCAGAAGAGATAGGTCCCAGTGCCATTTTCATTGGCTTCTCAATCAGTCCCCCTTGGCAGTCACATTCAGAGAGTCCGGTTAGGTCATATGCTCATTCTGTCCCGGTCCAGCTGGATTTGTTGAGCTCCCAATAGACCAAGCACGCTGTCTCTGTTGGTGGGCCAGTCCCTCACGGTCCTGACGTCCTTGCTCATCTTTTATTCTTAAAAATAATTCTGAAAAGATTTTTTTAATTATATATACATTGTTCTGCCTGAATGTCTGCCTGCAGGCCAGAAGAGGGCACCAGATTTCATTACAGATGGTTGTAAGTCAAAATATGGTTGCTGAGAATTGAATTTAGGATTGAACTCTGGAAGAACAGCCAGTGCCCTTAACTGCTGAGCCCCCTAAAAATAAAATTTGAAAGTCAGTGCCTTGTACATTACAAACAAGTATCTTATTACAGATACTCATTGCTACTGGCTACAAAATCTACTCATTTCCCAAGTGGGAAAGAAGTATACATTGCCTTCCGTGTGTAATTTATTCTGAATTTTTACATAGCTATTAGTCCTAATACAGAATTGATGTGCTGGTGCTTTTTGTTTTAAATATATGAGAAATCATACCTGCTAAATTTTGGCTTTAGTAAGTTTGAGTCTGGGGAAGAACTAAAACAGAAATAGTAAAAAAGTAAGAGGCATGTAAAAGCATCCTTGTTTGGGGGGAGGTCTTAGTTACATTTCTACTGCTGTGAAGAGACATCATTACCAGGGCAGCTTATGCAAGAAAACTTTTAACTGGGGGCTTGCTTACTGTTTCAGAGAGCTAGTCTGTGACAGTACACAGAGAAAGCATGGCGCTGGAGCAGTAGTGAAGAGGTTAGAGCTTACCCAGGAATAAGGGCGGGGAGAGGGAGAGAGGGAGCTTTCTGAATGGCTGGGCTTTTGAAACCTCAACCCCACCCCCTATACACACCTCCTTCCCCAAAAGTTCTACCAATTGGTGACCAAGCAACCAAATATATGAACTTTGGGTGCCATTCTCATTCAAACCACCACAGTTTTCCTTTCCAATATATTTGTAGCTTTTGGTGGATACTAACTTTCATTCTGGAGTTTAGTTTGCCTTTTTTTCTTTTGCCTTCATTTATTTGTTCTTCTTACTTTACTGAAAATATATATGTAAGCACTTGCCCTAGAATAGGTCCTCAGGCAGTAGCTGCCTCCTACTGCAGTCTAAGGTCACTTGCTTGTCTTCTCACTTCAATCTAGTCTACCTTTTGTGGCTGTTGTTGTGTTAAGTCTCTTCAGTATTTGAAGTTCACACCTGGCTCTTGACTGATTGTCCTCTTAAGTCTTCCACACTGTAGATTTCAGTTCAGAGTTCTTAACCTGATACAAAGTGTTTGTTTTTTATGGAACTCCTTATCTGTAACTTTGTTTTTATAAATCTTCTTTGCCAAGTTTCAGAATTACCACTCTATCTGTGTTTACATGATGTGTCTTTGTCAGTCTTTTTAAAGTTTCTGAATTTGTTTTGCAAATAATTTTTAATTTACTCAATAACCAGTGTGGAACTACTGATATGGTTATTATCTTTAGCCTCACTGTCTTTTTATCATATGCCTTCTATAAAAGTCGTTTTGCTCCCAAGTTTATTTGGTTTTTCTGCTTTGAAAGGTTTGTGTGTTTATCATAGTGATAAGCTCCCCCCCCCCCCGTGGTAATCTTTTTCTTCTGCCTTTATTGTGTTTTTGTTTTTGTCCCTATTGTTAGTAGTCTATCTGTTTTCTCAATAAAAAGATATTCAGCAAGTCAGAAGATTTATTATTCTATTTTGCATATGTTTTCTTCATTCTTACTCTGATTTTTACCCCTAAACCTCGAGCTCACCACATTGCCACGATGATCTCGAACTTCTCCTCCTCCTGCCTCCATCTACTGAGTGCTGGGATAAAGGTGTGTATCACTACTCCTTGTGGTGATATCTTGTTTCTACTCTAACAAATAAAACTTTCCTGAAGATCAGAGGGTAGAGCTAGCTACTAGTTAACCATAGAGGTCTGGAGGTCTGTACAGACAGACAAGAGGTGATATGGCTGACGGAGAGAGGAATGTAAGGCAGGAGGAGACATGAGACATGAGGTTGACCTTTTCCACTGAGGAGTTAGAAAGGCAAGAGTTGACTGTGACTTGATCATTTCTTTCTCTGATTTTTCAGCATTTGCCCCAGTATCTGGCTCTGTTTTTTTTTTTAAATTAATAAGACCAATTAGAATTCATGCAACATTTGGTACTAAACTAACCTATATGACTAACAATTGATGCCCAACTTTATGGCATGAATTCACAAAAAAGCCACTTGCCTGTGACTTTTCAGGCCACTGGAACACGTGGGGGCTCCCATGGGAGTCACTGCCCCACTGGCTAGGTTTTCTTTTCTTTTTCCCCTAAGCCTCTGAGCGATTTTGGGATTTTCCTGTTTTAGCTTCTCTACAACAGTCTCCAGCTGCCACCCAAACTCCAGAAGCACTAGGCTCCAAACGCCACAGGACTTACCCACCTTAAACTTGTTCTGCCTTCAGGCTGCTCCCACCACACATGCTTTTTCCACACAGTCCAGTGTATGTTTTTCAGATAGCCAGCTTCCTCTCCCCTGTGGGTTGTGGACCTTCCTTAGACCCCCTCTCCTTGGACTGCACTCTTGACTCACAGTTACACGATAGCAGCTGTCCTCAGCCAGGCTGTGCACCACCTGTGTTCTCTGCTCAGACATGCTATGCCTCACATTTCACCACAATTGTGGGCTGATTTGGTGAGACAATTGGGAATTCTTAAAGGGAGGAATTAGTTAAAAGAGAGAGTTTGGTGCAGGAGACTTGTCTGTTCAGTCAATCATGTTTTAAATAAATGCTGATTGGCCAGGTAGGAAGTATAGGCGGGTCAACCAGACAGGAAGTAGAGGCAGGGCAAGGAAAAAGTCTGGGAAGGAGGAAGCTTTCCTGGCATTCCTGTGCGGATCTCCAAGGAGGCAACATGTAGGCTGCCAGCTGAGAAAAGGTACTGGCCATGTGGCTGACAATGGGTTAATATAAGTTATGGGAGCTGGTAGGAAGACTGAGCTAATGGGCCAATCAGTGTATAACCTAATGCAGACTCTCTGTGTGATTTTCTTTGGGGCTTGCTGGCTGTGGGGTACCGGACGGGACAGAAACCCCAACAAGCAGGACCCTCATGTTACAGAGTTTTTTCCACATTAAAAAAAATGGGAGCCGGGCGGTGGTGGCGCACGCCTTTAATCCCAGCACTCGGGCGGCAGAGGCAGGCGGATCTTTGTGAGTTCGAGACCAGCCTGGTCTACAAGAGCTAGTTCCAGAACAGGCTCCAAAGCTACAAAGAAACCCTGTCTCGAAAATCCAAAAAAAAAAAAAAAGGGGAAACACTCTTTTGATAGAGATGTCTCTGTATTATTATACAACAGATAGTATAAAATTGGAACAATTAAATGAAAGGATGAACAATTTAACCAGGATTGGCATAATGTTAAGTATCATTTTGATAATCCTTATTGTTTGTTTGGCAATTCTTGATTCATCTCTGAAAAAGTTGGTTGATATGAGTGCCAAGATACAAGCCTTAGAAAAACTTATTAAAACAGATCATAGAGATATTTAGAATTAGAGGAATTTAATGGAGCACCAATTTCAGCCTTGCTTTATAAGGTTATAGAGGGCCAGCCTAACGTTTTCAAACAACCAACTTTAATTTATTCTGTGACCTTGCAGGAACAGCTGAAAAATTAATAGATATCCCCAAGGCTGTGCAAGAGTTGAATGGAATCCTGTGCCAATGTTAGATTTAAGGAGATTCAAGGAAGAGATAGTCTCATAAGGCATGCATTCACCTTTTGTGAAACAAATGTTAAATTCATGGTCAACTTGTAATAAACAGAATTATCTCTCAGGACCAGTGAGACTTGGCTATAGCAGTCTTGGAGCCTGGTTCTTAGTTACAATGGAAAGAGGACCTGGTAGAAAGATGAGGCTAAGACCATTGAACAACAAAATAGGGCTAGAGGTTTGGAAATATCCCAGGACCACCTCTTGGGAGAGGGGATTATGCTGATGTACAAAGGCAATCTCTATATGACTATACCCTGGATTTATGTCATACAGCTTTGAATGCTTGGAACAGAATTGGAGAAGCAGGAAAGTAAATTGAATCATTTACTAAAGTTATACAGGGCCCAAAGGAAACATCACGAATATCTTACAAAGATTGACATCAGCTGTAAATAGATTGCCACCAAATTCAGAAGCTAGACAAATAATAATTGAATTTCTGCCTTTTGAAAATGCTAATGCACAATTAAAGGCAAGATCTGCACCCTTGGAAGAATGGATCTGAGATACAATCAATATTGAATCCCATGACCATGATGATGCTTGGATAGGAGAGGTGTTTCCAGAGATTCAAATAAAAATTGAAATGTCAAATATTTCAGTTGCTGTAAACAAGGTGACCTAAAAATGGATTGTAAATAGGGTGTTCCAAGAATCAATGTTTTATCTAAGCATAAGTCAAACAGAAGGCCCCTCCCTTCTGGATTATACAGACGGTATGGCAAAGGCAGGCATTGGACTAATTAATGTAGATCAACATGGGACAGTCAAGGTAACCCTTTGCCATTGGGAAATAACTTGAGAGGCCTCTTGCAGGCCCCTATGCCAAATTTGGTTCAGTCATTTCCTGTAATCATGGAGGAAATTTCTTCTCAGAACAATTAAAGAACCTAATGCCTATAAGAAACCATATTGCTCTGGATGATAGAAAAGCTATTAAAGAGAGAATAAAAAATTCAGAAGAAACCATAAAGCAAATATTTTGGCAAACTTCTATAAATGAACAAAGATCAAAATTTAAAAAAAATGAATAAATGAAATTGTCATTGAAGGCTTTGTAGATGCAGGTGCAGATGTCACAATAATTGCACCAGAATCTTGGCATCAAATTGTCCCCTTCAGGAGGTAAATGTTCAGTGTTTAGAGACTGAAACTTTATCTCAGGTAAAACAGAGCATGAGATGGGTCAGATGTATAGGGCCAGAAAGTCAGAGGGGTAAATTAAAGCCATATATAGCTAACATAGCGATGAACTTATGGGGACATGGTTTGTTATAGCAATGGAATACTCTGATTAACATTCCTCTAATCTCAGGAACAAGCCATAAATTAATGTATTTTTTCTGGGAAAAAATATTAGCAGGTATTATAAAGAACAGTCATCAACCATTCATGTTGTTCAAGAATAGGGCACAAGAGCCACCGATCTTCCAAAGTCACCAACACCTCTACCTTTAAAATGGTTGACAGACAATCCTGTATGGTTTGTGCAGTGGCCTTTAACAACAGAGAAGTTGCAGGCCTTAGAACAGCTGATACAGGAGCATTTAAATGCTCAGCATACTGAAGAATTGATCAGCCCTTGGAATTCTCCTATATTTGTTGTTAAAAAGAAATCTGGAAAATGAAGACTAGTATGAGATCTAAATCTGTTAATAAGGTGATTCAGCCAATTGACTTTCTAAAGTCTGAAATTCCTTTGTCTTCTGTATTGCCTAAAGGATAGTTACTGATTTAAACACTATACCTTTTCAAGAAAAAGACAGAGAAAAATTTGCCTTCACAGCACTACTTATAGTAATTCTCAGCCTGCTAAGAGATATCAATGAAAGATTCAACTACAGGGAATGTTAAATAGCCTCACCCCATCCCTTGCAGATCTCCAGACTGCTGTGGTTAACTAGTGGGTAGCTCCGTTCTCTGATCTTAAGGCAAGCTTTATTTGTTAGAGTACAAATGAGATATCACTACAATACCTTTTTTTACTTTTCATGTAATGCTGGAAATTAAACTCAGAGCTGATCCATACTAGGTAAGCATTTTACCAACTAAGCTACATCACCAGCCCATTTACCTGAAGCATAAATATGATTAATCTTAAGCAATAAAAAATTGGGAGTCAAATATTGGGGGGGGGAACCTGGAAGATCAGAGAACTGGGAGCAGCTGCTAGTTGCTTCCTACTTGTCTCTTTCCTCCATCCAAATAGCTGAGATCCTGTGTCTGCCCCACACTATAACTTCCTCTCTCTGCCTTCTGAGTGCTGAGATTAAAGGCATGAGCCTCCCAAGTGCTGGGATTAAAGACATATGCCACTACTACCTAGCTTCTATGGTTAACTAGTAGTTAGCTCCACTCTCTGATCTTCAGGCAAGCTTTGTCAGAGCACAAAGTATCACAAAACATTTGTACTGCTTTTGGACATTTGAGTTGTACTTATATGTAGTTGGAGGCTGCTTGTTTGTTCCTGGCCGTCCAGACCTGAAATAATCACATAGAAACTGTACTAATTAAAACACTACTTGGCTAATCACTTATGCATATTGCTAGCTAGCTCTTATATCTTAAATTAGCCCATCTCTATTAATTTGTGTGAATGGACGCTATGAAATAACCCACACTACCTCAGAATTAAGTATAATAAAGTGTTATTTAGGGGTAGACTCACAGATCACAGTCCTCTGCACAAAGTGGGAACAGGAACTGAATCCAGTGGCCAAGAGAGAGCATATACAAGCTTTACTGCTGCATTTATAGTATAAGAGCCCACACCCAAGTGGACTGGTATCTTAAAGGCCATTGGCTTAATGAATTCCCACGCTTATATTTTTAAAGCGATTATACTCTTCCCTTTGCAGTCATCATTTATTCATATTTTTGAGTAACTACATATTTAATCTCACCACTAATCTCCATGTTGTTTTTTTCAGTAATCGTGATAGTTGAAAGCTAGTTTTATGCTAGGTTTCCCAAGAAAATTCCTAGCAGTTTGTGGCTTTTATACTTCAACTGATGTTCATTTGGATAGATAATAAATTTGGGATCTTACTTTTTTTCCTTGACCACGTTAAGTATAGCAAGCTGTTATCTGATTGTTTCCTGGCACTAAGCCTTGCTTTAAAGGTTTGATATGTCATGTCTATTGAACATCTCCAGATAGCATTTTAGTTTATAACCTCACTTTATTGAAACAAATGCATAAATAAAAAACAATCACACAACCAGATTAAGTTAGCCACTCAAACATTTGCCCAGTCCCTAACTTGATATGTTTCAATAATTTGTATACAATTAGGATGACCATCCTATAGCATTGGAGCTTCTCTTATGGTTTTCTACCTTCACTGTCAATTACAACTTTATCCAGTGGCTCTCCACAAACAGGACAAAACACAACAGGATTAAAACTAGAAAAACAAGTGGCTTTGCATCATCTGTCAGGGCTCATGTGTCCTTTTGTTTACATTCCATCTTTCCTCACCATCTAATACTATCTTTTCTTATACTTTCTAATAAAAAACTTTATTATAAAAAACTTGCAAATAAATCATTCATCAAAATTAATCAGACCCAAAGTCAATACATCTCAGTGAACTTTTGTACAGTTTGTATAGTCATTTGGAATGGAAACTGTGTAGCTTCATTTTCATTATTGAATATATTTTTATGCACTTATCTACCACCAAAAACCACAAGAGAACAAGAAGGGCTAAATATTAGGGGATGAAGAAAGCCTGAATGCAGTTAAGAGATACCTGTTATAAAAGAGGTTATGAAGCTAATTATTTTTTTTAGTTCTAACTCTGACATGGATTTTTCCAGGATAACATTTTTAAATTTCATAGCTTCAGAGTTTCCCTTTCCCTTGTTCAGATACATTATAGAAAAATAGAGATGCCCCTTCTAACATTGTCTCACTTACTATTTGCTGCCCCTTTGTTGCCTTTTAGTTTACTTTATTATCTCAAGTTTGCATTTCTCCTCAGTGTGATATTTTGTCCTACAAAGAAGATATAATCTAAATAGTTTTGGTTCATAGAGTCTGAGGAGTTGCAGCCTTTCAGAGCTTATTAGGACTTCTTACCTTACTCACAAACTGAAATGTCTAAAAATTCCTTTCTGAACCTGGAAACAATGATACATTAGTAGCATTTTGCAAGCTGAATGGTCATATCTGATATCCAAATACCATTCTAATTAAAAGACTCCAGATCTACAAGGGTAAAATTCTGAAAACAGGACAGAGACAATGAAAGTATAAATGAGTCTAAAATATCTAGTTGTATCAGAAAGCATATAAATGCTTAAAACATTATGCAGACATAACAGAATTACACAGAAGCCACAAAGAAGAGTGGCTTACTGTCTAAATCTGAGATCACTAGAAGAGAAAGGTGTGGGAGGATGCATGGCTTGGGAGCAGGCAGACACTCCTGTGGGAGATGCTGAACTATAGAGCAACAGGATCATGGTTCCTAAGTGATGAAGAGATTGTGCAGTAAGGAGTCCTGTGATATAATATTCTCAGCTTTCTGTCTAAAATCATCTTCTGCACCATAGCATCAAAGAGAACAGGGCAAAAAAATGTCACACATTGAGCATAGAGAATAGAAATCTAGATTTAGGAAATGTAAAGTTTCTGGAGAACTCTTGGAAACTATAGGGTTAGCCATTCCCAGTGCTTACTCAGGGTTCGGAGACGTTTGAATTCTCTCCAGCGCTAGCAGAGGGACCCCACGTGAACAAAGTTAATTAAATAAGCCTCCAAAGGACCAAGTGAGTATGCATATATCTGCCAGAAGAGAGGGAGCTTGTTTTTTATGTGACAACCAAATACAGATACCAAATATTAAAATATTCATGTTCAACATCTAATAAAAGTCACTAAACATTAGGAAAATATCATTTAGATGACTTTTCAAAATAAAAGTGGTGAGATGATAGAAAAAATACAGAAATGTTACATGTTACCATATTGCCACACAAGGAATTTTAGAGCTTTTAAAATATGTTCATAAATTAAACCACTGAATAAACGCAGTGAAGAGAAAATGTAACAGCAAAAAGAAATAAAACTTAAAATGAAACTCACTGGACAGATGTGAAAGCAGATTCCAGAATGCAGAAGTAAAGTTCAATGAGTGTGAACGCAGCAATATAAGCTAATCAAGTTGGAACAAAGAGAAGAAAGAAGCTGAATGCAGAAAACTGAAAGGAGCCAGGGGTCCTGCATCATTGGCTAACTGCCAGTCAGTTCACCTTTGTTACAAACAATGAGGTTAGACAAGATATAAGTAACATGTGGACATTGAAATGTAGACAGAACTATGCTCTATTGGTATTTAGCTATAGAACCATAAACAAGCCACAGTTGGGAAAACAGGAAAAAATATTTTAAAAATTCACTGAATTCTTGCTGAATACTCTGAAAAGCTAAACTTGTAAATTTAAGACTCCAAGCAGAAGAAATTTAATAAAAATCACACCAAGGCATATCATAGTCTAATTGCTCAAAACCACAAACCAAGAGAAAATGTAAGTGGCAGACAGAGAAAGAAGAGAGCAAAGGATTGCTGCAGATTTATTAGCTGGAATAGGACAAATCAAAGTCTAATAATTGAAATCTTTAATGCACTAAAAGTAAAAAAGTGCCAACATATATTTCTCTGTATAACAAATATTTTTTAAAATTGTTTCTCAAAGAAAAAAGTGGAAGAATTTTTCAGCAACAGAATTAGTATAAGAAATAGTAAAGGAAATTCTGCAAATAGAAGTGAAATAATAGCCCTCATAGTTTAGGATTTCATATCCTCTTTTTGTAATTTTTAAATTAAAGTTTTAAAAAGTCAGTAAGTAGAAAACAAGAATATTACTCCATTATCGTGATCAGTTGCTGTTTATTAGAACATGCTGTCCAACACAGTAAATGCACATTCTTTTCTAGTGGAAATGGAATTCTGTAAAAATGGTGTTCTGAAACACAGAAAGAAACTCAGTGACCATAAGAATGTTTACATCATGTAAAACGTGTTACCTGATTATTATAGAAATTAAATTAAAAATTATTAACAACTTGGAATCTAGAAAATCCCCAGATATTTGGAAATTAAGCAATATAAATAACCTGTATATTAAAAAAATCACCAGAAATGTTCTAAAAATTATATATGGCAATATAGCAGAAACTTATCTACATTGAATCAAAATGTTAGGATAGCTGGAGCACCATTTAGAAGGAAATGTAATACTAAATATTTCTATTAGTAAATTGCCAAGATGTCAAATTGGCACAGACATTTGTCTTAAGAATGGGAAGAAAAAGAGCAGGGTAAAGCAAAACTAGCTAGGAAGGAAACAATTAGTGAACAAAAATAAAAACAAACTCAACATTGATTTTTTTTTTGTATCAGTCCAATTGATGACCTTGTAAACAAACTACTCAAGAAAAAGAGAAATTAGCTTAAGGTTGGCGTGATGGTATCAGTAAGAACCCTCTGTATTTTAGGTGAACATTGAAGCATTTATTGAAGGACATTTTGAGCAATTTCTGATGTGTCCTGTCCGACCCCTCCCTCCCTGACCCCGGTTTCTCTGTTTAACAGCCCTGGCTGTCCTGGAACTCGCCTTGTAGTTCAAGGTGGCCTGGAATGCACAGAAATACCCCCTGTCTTTGCCTCTGTCCGCCCCCTCCCCCACCCCATTGCTGCTCTTAAAGGTATGCACCACTATGCCCAGCTTCATTCTGAGCAATTTTATACTGAAATAAACTCTACAACTTGTAGCACGAGTTCTAATAGGTCTTAATAATAAATGCCCGAAGACAGATAGAGGGGAAAATGCAAAGAGATCAGAGAGAGGAACCACGGAGTTGGAGTTCCTGTTTTCTCCCACCTTTCACTTCCTATCTCCGCCCAGCCATATCACTTCCTGTCTGTCTGTACAGACCTTCCCACCTCTGTGGTTAGCTAGTGGTTACCTCCTCCCTCTGATCTTCAGGCATTCTTTATTTGTACAAACAAGATATCACCACAGCAACTTACATGAATTGAACAAATTCTTAAGAAGACACACCTCAAAAGATACAATCCAAAACTTTCTTTTTTAAGTAATTTATAGCTTGTAACTTCACTGTAAAAAAAACCCAAACAAACAAACAAAAAGACCTCAGTTCCAGATAGTAGGTTAATTTCCCCCATCCCCAAAAAAATTTAGGAAAAAGAAAAGACAATTCTATACAATATTTTCTGAAAATAGAACAGGGGGCCTTAAAAAGTGTTTAGTGGCTAAGAGCACTTGCTGTCCTTTCAGAGGTCCAGGTTTGAGTCTCAGTACCCACCTAACAGCTCACAACTGTCTAGAACTCCAATTTCTTACAATCCGATGGCTCTTTTTACCTATGTGGGAAGTAGGGATGGATGTGATGCATAGACATACAATAGATAAAGCACTCATAAGATAAATTAATTAATAAAACAATGAAAATACGAGGAAGCATTTATTTCCCAACTCATTGTATTCTTATTTGAACATTATTACACTTGAACAACAACATACAATTATTAAAAGAAAACAGTAGTAGACTTCAAATTTTCATGGACTTTGATCTAAAACATTTACTAATATTTCAGGAAATCAGTATATAACAATATGCAAAAGGATAATGTGTTATAACTATTAAGGCTTGTTCCAGAAATGCAAGTTAGTGTATAATTTGAAAATTAATATTATGCGGGGCGGTGGTGGCGCACGTCTTTCATCCCAGCACTGAGGAGACAGAGGCAGGCGGATCTCTGTGAGTTCGAGGCCAGCCTGGTCTACAAGAGCTAGTTCCAGGCTGGGCTCCAAAGCTACAGAGAAACCCTGTCTTGAAAAACAATTAATATTATGACCGAATAGAGGAGGAAAAAATGATATGACAAACTCCTTTTTTTATTAAATTTTTTTACTTTTTCATTGAAAAATTGACACTTCGTCCCCTTCTCACATTCCCCTCCTGATCCTCCATTAATCCTCATCCCTCTCCCTCCATCCTTAATAGAGGGCACACTGTCTCAGTGGGTGGACCAATCCCTCTCAGTCCTGACTTCCTTGGTCATCTTCTCCCTCCTTCTGCTCTTCAACTGGATCTTGGGAGCTCAGTCCATTGCTCTGATGTGGATGTGAGTCTCTGTCTCTATCTCCATCCATCAGACAAAATTTCTATGGTGACATTCAAGATATTCATCAGTGTGACTATGGGACAAGTCCAGTTCAGGCATCCTCTCCTCTGCTGCCCAAGGACCTAGCTGGGAACATGCCCGTGGACACCTGGGATCTCCTCTAGAGCCAAGTCTCTTGCCAACCCTAAAATGGCTCCCTTAATGTAGCTGTCTTCTTCCCTGCTCCAATATCCACCCTTCCTCCATCTCCATCCTCCCACTTCCCCAAGCTCTCCTCAGTTCTTCCCTTCTCCCTTCTCCTTCCCCCCCTCTCCTTACCCTAACCTCACTCCCATCCCTAACCCCACCCCCGTGCTTCCAACTTTTGCCCACTGATCTTGTTTGCTTCCAATTTCCAGGAGGATCTGTATATGTTTTTCTTTGGGTTCACCTTGCTATTTGTCTTCTAGGCTTGTGCACTATAGGCTTAATGTCCTTTGTTTATGGCTAGAGTCCACTAATGAGTGAGTACATACCATATTCACAATTTTGGGTCTGGGTTATCTCACTAAGGACAGTGTTTTCTGTTTCCATCCATTTGCATGCAGTATTCAAGATATCATTGTTTTTTTTTTTTTTTTACCACTGAGTAGTACTCTAATGTGTAAATATTCCACACTTTCTTTATCCATTTTTCCATTGAGGGGCACCTATGTTGTTTCCAGGTTCTGGCTATTACAAATAATGCTGCTATGAACATAGTTGCACAAATGCTTTTGTGGTATGATTGGGCATCTCTTGGGTATATTCCCAAG